>OZ024746.1:23101690-23121690 GCA_964016885.1 Eledone cirrhosa | reverse complement strand
AGGAGGACGGTGTAAAGACCTGGCAGAGAAAGGAAACAGTTTGACTTTACACTTGTTTACACATAGAAGAAATACATGAAAAACTGACAACTACTTGGACAATACCACCGCCGTCAACGCCATCATCACTATATTACTGCTACCGTCGCCGCCACCATCAGCGCCGCCACGACGACGCTGACTACCGACGCCACTACCACCACCACGTATATATTAATTCAACAAGTAAATTATGCAGTTGATGGAAGAGGCCACACATTTGACGAGAGGTGAGCATTCAATTAACATGGTACCAGTAATTTACTGGTTCTTATTTTCATTGGAGGAACGAGTGACAAGTTGAACGGAGAGAGATTTGAACCCTGCAATTTAGTCCGGTGCTCTCCCAATACCGATACCTACCCTACCTCAGTTTTGTTCGGTGTTCTACTAATTCTGATACATCAAGGCCCTTTGCAAGGGTTTCTAACTTTTAGCAGACTGGGGTATAATCCCTACTCGACTCCCCAGTATTTATCATTTTTTTAATTTTTTTTTATTTATCTTGGAAAGATGAAAGCAAAGTCAACTATGGCAGGATTCGAACTCGGAATTTCAACGGTTGCGACCCAATATGCCGATACTTCTCGTCTAGTATTCTAATGTTTTCGGCGCTCTAAATATTTCATACAAGCCTCAAGTGTTACATTATATTTGCAATTTGTTCTAATAATACTATGCGGGAAAAACACAGTATTCTTGATTTTCTAAACCTTGTACCTCGCTCCTAATTTGTATAGGCTTACGGTGTGAATTTATCTAGTTTAAATAATGGACTAAGGCATTTCATCTTCATCGACATTAGAGGAGAATGAAAATTTGTGTGAGAGCTTTCACGTAGATTTACACATTCTAACACAATTTATAGAATGTGCTTTGATGTCACCAATCGGTATATGCTCTAACAGTGATTGAAATCTATTTGTTGGAAAAAGGAAATTTCCATTAGTTTTCAAGGCTTGTTAAAACATTTAAGTTTCAAAGACGTTTATTTTGCTGCAAGATTGGATCCAAATTTACATAGTTTATAGATAGGAAATATTTATGTAATGAGTTTTTCTAACATTAGCAGTATTTTTTCATGCATTTTATCTTGCATTGAATCCCACCGAGGTTAACTTTTTATCTTTCCGAGGTTGATAAAATAATGTACCGTACCAGTTAAGTACTGGCGTTAATATAACCGACTTTTCTCTTCCCCCAAATTACTTTGTGCTAATGTTAGAAAGAATCATTACACAAATCTAACGGCTCTGCCAATCTACCACCTTTCTGTTTGTGTAATAGTAATGCTGTTTCGTTGAATTCTGTTGTATCTGTTAAATGTTTAACACTTAGAATATAGATATATAAAAATAATGCATGTGGACCCATTTCTTACCATATTTCTAATGAAGGTCATTGCCTGTAATTTTCAAATCATTTTGAAAATAATCAAGAATTTGGAGGGATTTAGAAAAATAATTGGCTTTCTCATTATTAAGCTAGGGTTTAGAACTTAACAGATTCTTGCATAAAATTACGATGGACGATTTTAAAATAAATATAAACATTTTAAAACGGAACCACTTTCAGGTGGGTTAGTATATAAAAAGTTAAGAGATGCATTTAAAAATATCATCCTTATCAACTTATTCATGTACTGCTCACTAACAAACTCCAAACTCTAGTCCACGGACATGATGTCAACTAATTCTGCCATTTCTACCTCTACTACAATGGCATCTGCTTTCCCGAATTGTATCGTCTACCGACACGTTGTCCCATATTTTGCCGTTTCTACCACTACTACAATGGCCTCTGCTCCTCCAACGTGGCTGATCCACCTCCTTCAGGCCACGCGACCCACTCACCTCTCCTCCTCTTCTCATTGCCTATCTTGTGGGCTTAAGTTAAATACATTATGAGTAAAATCTAAACATGAAACTTTGATGTTATCCTCCCCTTCTCAACATTTCCACACAAACCTACATCTCTACCTTAGTTCCTCTCATTGTTTCCACACGAATCCACGCCAATTATTTTAGTTCTTAACATTTCCACAAAAATCCATCTCTACGTTCGTTCCTCTCAATGTTTCTACACAAATCCACATTTCTGTTTCTTTTCAATTAATTATATATTTTTTTCGAAAAAGAAATCTATAGAAATGGTTCTTTGAGTTGTGCAGAAAAGCGAACATAAAATAAGACGACACAGAAAGATTGTGAAAGCATAAATAATTTGTTATTTCAATAGAGTTAAAAATAGCTTCTTATACATTCTTATTATTTTTTTTTTCTTCGGGCAAATATAACAAAATAGAAATATAATAAAAATCCAAACACAGCAGAAACAGACTGTGTTTCTCTTTAGTGCCATTGGTTACAATTAATTTCTGCAAATCTCATGAAGGCAAAACGTTCTCTAAGTAGTATGATTTGAGGAATTTCATTAATTAACATACAACAAACCGCTGTAAAAAACAAACAAACAAAAACATTGATAATTCTCCACTGAGTTTAGCAAATATTTATTATTAATGAAATTCTTTGATTCAAATCACCCCGTGGTTTCATTCGATTTTATAAGCGGAAGTTTATTAATTAAGATTTGGTAGAGTTTTCCAAGAATTATATTGATTAGAAAAGATCCCATTTACAGCATCTATAATGATAATATTGTATATAGGCTCATATATGTCTGTAAATATTTTAAAACTGTGATCATATCACATCTGCATCAGCACCTGTATAAGGGAAAAGCCCCAGCTTCAGCATTCGGTAATCAGAAAAAGGAAGGTAGGTGTAAAAGCCAAACTCGCTATCTTCAGTTCGGTATTCGTGCCAACTTTTACCTATGGTAATGAATCTTGGGTAACGACCGAAAGAATACGATGCCGAATACAAGCGGCCGAAATGGGGTTTCTCCGTAGAGTCTTTGGAGTAACGTTACTAAATAAAGTGTGTAGCTCGGAAAGAGACCAGAGAGTTACTCCAGATAGAACCACTACTCCGAATTGAGAGATCACAGCTCCGGCACTATGGGCATGTGGGTAGAATGTCTCAGGAAAGAATCACATCACTGGACAGATTTTACGGGTAAAACCAACCGACAGGAGACCCAGGGGTATACCTCAAGCAAGATAGTTGGATAACATACATGCGCTTGGCTGGTCTCGCTTGGGGATCCAGCCGGATCAGTTGGAGATGGTTGCTTCTGACAGGACCCACTGGAGGGAGTGTTTGAGCACTCTGTCCTCCCCTTGACCCTCCTAGGAATAATTGTGTGAAGAAGTAGTTATATATAAATATCATACATAGGCATTATATATGGGTCTATATACGCCTTTATTGTGAATCACACTCTGCTAGTGCTATCGCTAATATATGTAAAACGTATTTTTATATTCCCTGTAACCTATTTAATATTTTATAAGATATATAATTTCAACGTTAACTGTAGAAGCAATTCCACCATTGGCATTAAAGTAAAATTAGATCAAGAAAACTTTTAAAAGGAAATATATTACCTATGACTATAATAACTTGACGATACAAGAAACAAACCTTGTTAAAACTACACCACACCGTAGCCACACTTAAAACTACACCACAGAGAAGACATTGCTAACACCACACCACAGTCAACCTTGATAAAACTACACCACACTGTAGCCATTCTTAAAACTACACCATAGGGCCGACATAGTTAAAACTATACGGCACTGTAGCCATACACTACACTGTAATCATATTTAAAACTACACCACAGAGAAGATATTTCTTCTTCTTGGTTGTCCATCGTAAACGATGATGACATCTTCTTTACTTTAGTTCCCGTCTGCCATGGGCACGAAGGTGGCTGTGGAGGCCGATCCTTGACTTGCAGGTCCGGGGACAGTGGGGGCAGGGGAAGAGACCACAGTCGCTTGGGGCAGCTGTTGACGCCTTTCTCCTCCTTTCACGGGCCTCAGTGACCTCTGCCATCTCTTCTCTTCAAAAGAGTCTTTGGCGCGTCTGGTAAGGGCTCACCACTCAGTCCTGTCCTGAGCATGAGACTCGAGTTGTTTTGGCGCGATTCCAGTGTTGTTGATACTGGACTTCATGCAGTCTTTGAACCTCTTGTGAGGCCTGTCCCGCTTTCGTTTCGCCGAACAGAGTTCCCCATACATCAGTTGCTTCGGAAGCCCGTGAACGTCCATCCGGATGATATGTCCCACCCATCGAAGTTGGCCCTTCAGTACCATAGCTTCGACACTGGTTGTCTCAGCCATGTCAAGAACTTCGATGTTGGAGACCTTGTCCTGCCATTTGATGTTCATGATTGACCGCAGGCTGCGCATGTGGAACCGTTCCAGCTGCTTCAGGTGCCTTCTGTACAGGGTCCATGTATCACATCCGTAGAGCAGGCTGGTGAGAACAACATCCCTGTACACCTTGAGCTTGGTGGACTGCCTGATGTGCTGGTTCAGGACGCGTGTCCTTAGGCGGCCGAAGGCTTGACTGGCCTTGCAGATTCTGGCGTTTATCTCCTTGTCGAGGCTTCCATCGCTGCTGATGACACTGCCGAGATACTTGAAGTCGTTCACCGTCTTTAATTGGGTGCCTCAGATGGAGATGGAAGGAGGGTGGGCGACGGAGGCAGGTCCAGGCTGGAATAGGACCTCAGTCTTTCCAAAGTTAATTGTGAGACCGAAGAGGCAGGAGGCCTCCGCGAACTTGTTGACGATGAGTTGGAGGTCAGACTCCCTGTGGGCCATGAGGGCACAGTCGTCAGCAAAACGTGCCTCCAGGACGATCCTCTGCATGGTCCTTGTCTTGGCCGTCAGGCGCCGCAGGTCAAACAGGGAGCCGTCCAGTCTGTATCGCAGATACACTCCGTGCTCGAGGTCCCTGACGGCATTACTGAGCACGCAGGTTGAAGAAGACGGGAGCCAGCACGCATCTTTGCTTGACGCCGTTGGTGATTCCGAATGGCTCTGATGCTTCTCCGCCCGAGCGCACCTGCTCGGTCATGTCGTCATGGAATTGCCGTATCAGGTTCACAAACTTTGTCGGGCATCCAAACTTCAACAGGATCGACCAGAGGGGTTCCCTGTTGACAGTGTCGAATGCCTTCGTCAAGTCCATGAAGATGGCAAAGAGGTCCATGTTCTGCTCAACACACTTCTCCTGTACCTGGTGTACAGAGAAGATCATGTCGATCGTGCTGCGGCGAGGATGCCGACTACGGGCTTCTGTGGGACCTGGTCGAGGGCGGAAGGGTCGACAGTGGAGGGCCTGTTGAGCAGGTTGCTGAAGTGCTCTCTCTCCACCTCTAGTTGATGCTGCTCTTCTCCTTCAGCAGGATCGAGCCGTCAGTAGACAGCAGCAGTGTGGTGACAGGCTTGGAGGGTCCGTAGACATCCCCGATGGCGCTGAAGAACATCTTGGAGTTCTTTGTGTCAGCGTATATCTCGACTTCTTCGGCCTTCTTTTCCCACCACTTGTCCTGCATTCTGCGTAGCACTGCTTGGGTCTGACTCTGGAGGTGCTTGAAGCGGTCGCGCTTCGAGGTGGAGGAGTTGTCATTCTGCCACTCAATGAAAGCCCTCCTCTTCTCGTCCAGGAGTTGTCTGATGCGCTCATTGTTTTCATCAAACCAGTCCTGGTGGATTCTCTTCCTCGGCCCGATGGTTGCCTTGGCTGACTCTGTCACCAGCGACCTGAAGTGGTCCCACTGTTGAGTTGGGGATCCGGTCAGTGGTCCATGGGCAGTCATCCGGCCCTCCAGGTCTTCCGCGAATGCATCACGATGCTCTGGCTGCTTGAGTCGTGCGACGTCGAAAGCTGGCCTACAGACTTTCGGAGTCTTGCGATACGTCGGGGTGATGTGCAGTGACAGGATGATCCTGACAAGGCGATGGTGGGTCCAACACTCTGCACCACGCATGGCCCTGGTGATTCTGACGTCACATATGTCCCTCCTGTGGCATATGGCAACGTCAATCAGATGCCATTGTTTGGATCTGGGGTGCATCCATGTCGTCTTGAACTTGTCTGCCTGGCGGAACAGTGTGCTGGTGATGGTGAGGTCGTTCTCGGCGCAGAAACTCAACAGTATGAGGCCGTTAGAGTTCA
This sequence comes from Eledone cirrhosa, assembly GCA_964016885.1. Classification (NCBI taxonomy): domain Eukaryota; kingdom Metazoa; phylum Mollusca; class Cephalopoda; order Octopoda; family Eledonidae; genus Eledone; species Eledone cirrhosa. The sequence continues at coordinate 23,115,550 of OZ024746.1, read as the reverse complement.
GCTTCCCTGTGCCATGAGGTCCCAGCACGCCTCTCCAGTTGCTGCTGTCAGACCCGACTCTTGCGCTGAAGTCTCCCAGTAGGATGAGTTTATCGCTTGGGGGATGAGTGCGTTGAGTTCCTCGTAGAAAGTGTCCTTTGCTTCATCGCTGCTGGTGACTATGACATGCCGAGATGGGTCGAGGGGAAGCGGAGCTTCATCAGCCGCTCACTCGCAGGTGTTGGGAGGTCTGGTAGCTGCTTGCAGAGTGAAGTCCTGATGGCCAGGCCTACCCCGTGGATTCTGTCCTCGTCATTTGCATTGTCCTTCCAGAAGAAGCTGTAGCCTCCTTTCGGCTCTGCTACTGATCCTTCTTCGGCAAGTCTAGTCTCGCTGAGGGCGGCTATGTAGATCCGGTAGCGAGCTAATTCGCTTGCTATGAGGGCAGTTCTTCTCTCTGGCCTCAAGGAGGTTTCCCTATCCATGAGGGTGCGCATATTCCATGCGTCAAGAATCAAGTTCTTCTTTCTATTATGTTGGTTTCGACCGCTTGCAAGGGTAAAACCGCTAGCCGCGGTAGACTGGCTAGCTTTATGTGGGACGAGCATTTGGTCAGGGCTGCTTTTATCGCCCCTCTCCTCGTGCGAGGGTGAGCAGTGCTCCCCTGAAAAGGGCTGCTCAGTCCCCCGGTGGAATGCCTGATCTCCTCTGTCATCCCAGGGTCAGGAGGAGAACGACTTGCGCATCCAGGCCGCCCACGTGTGAGTTTGAGACTGGCAACTCCCAGAGGTTACCTCCACCTGTTACCTCCGCCTCTTGCCTATCGCCGCAGGGCTTTGGGAGTGCACGCTAAAGAAGAAACCTGTGCGGGAAAGGTTTATAGTGGGAGGGCCAGTGCAAGTGACGGTCCCACTCACTCGGCCGCAGAAGCCAGAATCCGGTGGTACAGAGGACCGTCACGACCAGGGACTTCCTTGGCTGCAGTGGATGGCCACGACGTCTGTAGTGCCTTGCCGTGCCCTAGCGCTCCACACCGCTTGCTGTCGCCGCCTTTGTGACAGTTGGGACGATGTTGTCCTCCTCCACTCACTCCGCCGGGTCCAGTCTTCGCATGCAGGGGAAGGCATCCCCTATCTAACTCACCAGGAGGTTTCAGACCCGTCCGGATACCCTCAATCTGGTTCGGCCCGCCAGCCAAGGCGGTTTACCAGGGTGTGGCCGCTGTCGCATGCTACAGCTTCTTGGGGCCACAGGTGAGAGCTGAGTGTCAGGTGGGATCCAATGCAGGACGAGCTGTCCTGAAAAGGGCATGGCTAGCCCCCACCCCCTACAGAGGTACATGCCCCTCCCTGACACCCCAGGCATATGCACACGTATATACATACACATATATATGTACATGTATATATACATATTTACACATTTTTGGAAGGCCGTTGACTCTTATCAGTTCTTCTACCCTTTGAAGAGAAGATATAGTTAAAACTAAACCACACAGAAGACATACTTAAAATTACTCCACACATCAGAACTACTTAAAACAGAACCACACTGTAGCCATAATTAAAAATACATCAATCAGCAGACCTACTTCAAACTAAACCACAGAGAAGATGCACCTCGAAAGTACACGACAGAGGAGACATACTTAAAACATCACATCAGAGCAGACATAGCTAAAACTACATCACACAACAAACATCACAATACATTGTATACATTCTCGAGTTGTCTGACAGTTTGTCAAATAGTTTACAGACTGTTTGTAAATCTTTTATTGTCTAAATAGCAACCGCAGCAATCTTTATATATTGCCTGGCATTTCATCAATGGGAATATAAAATATATGATATAATATAGTATATCATATATAATATAATACAGTATATAATCATAGAAAATGAAATATATATTTTGATATATTTGCTTAAGAGATGATACTGGTTTTCAAGAGAAAGAAACAAAGATAATGAAAAATATTGGGGCAGTCATGACTGTGTGGTTAAGGAGTTCGTTTGCAACCACGGGGTTTCGGGTTCAATTCCACTGCATTGTATATTGGAAAAGTGTAATTTACTGTAGCTTTATGTTGATCAATGCTGTGAGTAGTATTTGGTTGAAGGAAATTGCTTGAAAGCCAGTCGTGTGTGTATATGTATATACATATAATTTTTTTTGTGTGGAGCGAGAGACTTCTAGTCCTCTGATATAAAAGCTGCGACTTCATCTGCATCCAAAGATGTAGAACAGTTTTTCTTTTTGGGCAAATCCATTCGATGTTCAGAGAGTGGGATTAGCCTCGTACAAAGCCTTTCCTCACTTAAAAAAAGCTTCAAGCACAGGCAGCACTTCATATGTAAAATGTTTTGCGATGCATAGGCAAGTCCCTAGCAGGACTAGAAAGCCACGTCTGTGATGTTCGTGCTAAAGTATGAAGCGATGGCATTACTCGAAATGGAGATGCAGCCATTATATATATATATATATATATATATATATATATATATATATATATATATATATATATATATATATATATATATAATATATATATGTATACATATATATATATATGTAGGAGGTGAGTTTTATTGTAGTACAATAAAGCAATGCAGATATCGGATAAGAAGCACTCTACAGTTTGTAGGACTGGAGTATACATAATATATAAGAACAAAAGATGGTTAAAAGAGTTCCATGTATTTTATTATTCGCATTTCAAAAACAAATATCATCATGCAATAACATTTGTGTTTTCATATGTTGATTTAAAACTGCACTATTCACAAGTGTATTTTAACCTTCATATCATGTCTTCCTATTTTATCTGATGAAAACACAAATGTTATTGCATGATGATATTTGTTTTTGAAATGCGCATAATAAAATACATGGAACTCTTTTAACCATCTTTTGATCTTATATATTATATATATATATATATATATATATATATGTGTGTGTATACATACATATATATATATATATATATATATATATATATATATTTATTAAAATAACAGATTTTAGTCTTCAAATTTATTATTATTACTATATATATATATATATATATGTATATAAATATATATATATATATATATATATATATATATATATATATATATATATATATATATGTATGTATATATATATGTATATATATATACATAAGAGTCAATGGCCATCCAAAATCACCGGGAGAGATGACTCCTTAGCCTTTGTCAAAGCAGAATTCTAGGAGAAGGAAAACTCTGATATAACACCTGCAACCCTGATGGTATCCAATGATGTTGACTTGTTCTTCTTTTTGGTACATATCATCTTGGTTAAGAGAGTGGGACTGGCTTTGTGCAGTGCCTTTGCTCACTATAAAAGCTTCACGGCACAGGCATTGCTTTATATCTGGAGATCTCTCTGCACTTGCCGTCAGATGGTACCATGGGCCCAGCACTATGAGTCAATAATTGTCAAAAGTGTAGTGTTTGTACCAGAGTTTTCAAATCGCTGGCTGGACTAAAAAGTCACACTCGTTCAGCGCATCCCTAGGGGTTCTCCTACATGGATATAAAGTAGTGGCCGTACTCGAAAACGAGTTGGCAGCCACCATATATATATATATGTATATATATATATATATATATATATATACATTTAAAGTGTACGATAAACACGAAATGTGTTTACATTGCAACAGACAAAGTTAGCTATTAATGAAATAAACTAATAAAAGTGAATACAATTTGTCTGTCTCGATATAAGTCAATAAAGACAATATTATATTGGCAACAGCCATGATTCCTGGACATATTTAAATTTCAAAATTCAAACCTGTTCTGTAGACGAATTTGAACCTCGAAACCCAAATAAGTTTCGCAACGGTGGAATGTGAATTGAAAAATAAAGAGAATCGAAATGGGATAGAAATAAAAGAGTGAAATACCCATATCTTCTGTGCTTATCAACAGGAATCCAGTAAGATTAGTATATCACACATCAAAAATTTTGCAAGACTGACTACACGTGGGTAGGCAGGCCAGAACTAGCTATCCCACATTCACGGTGCTAGAAATAACAGCCGCTTATGCAGGATTAAGGATCAGCTCGTACAATGACTTATATCGAGACAGACAAATTGTATTCACTTTTATTAGTTTATTTCATTAATAGCTAACTTTGTCTGTTGCAATGTAAACACATTTCGTGTTTATCGTACACTTTAAATGTATTAACTGCTCTGAAGAGAGCCTTCCTGGAGCTTAATTATTGTAAATGACTGAGAGTTTATTCTCAAAATATAATATATATATATATATATATATATATATGTATATAAATATATATATATGTATATATATATATATATATATATATATATATATATATGTATATAAATATATATATATGTATATATATATATATATATATATATATATATATATATATATATATATATGTATATAAATATATATATATGTATATATATATATATATATATATATATATATATATATGTATATAAATATATATATATGTATATATATATATGTATATATATATATATATATATATATATATATATATATATATATATATATATGTATATAAATATATATATATGTATATATATATATATATATATATAAATATATATATATATAAATATATAATATAAGATCAAAAGATGGTTAAAGGAGTTCCATATATTTTATTATGCGCATTTCAAAAACAAACATTATCAAACAATAATATTTGCGTTTTCATCAGATAAAACAGGAGAACATGATATGAAGGCTAAAAAACACTTGTTGATAGTGCAGTTTTAAATCAACATATGCACTATCAACAAGTGTTTTTTAGCCTTCATATCATGTTCTCCTGTTTTATCTGATGAAAACGCAAATATTATTGTTTGATGATGTTTGTTTTTGAAATGCGCATAATAAAATATATGGAACTCCTTTAACCATCTTTTGATCTTATATTATGCATACTCCAGTCCCACAAACTGTAGAGTGCTTCTTATCCGATATCTGCATTGCTTTATTGTACTACAATAAAACTCACCTCCTACATATAAATATATATATATATATGTATATATATATATATATATATATATATATATATATATATATATATATAAATATATAAATATATATAAATATATGTATATATATATGTATATATGTATATATATATATATATATGTATATATATATGTATATATATATATATATATATGTATATATATATATATATATATATATATATGTATATATATATGTATATATATATATATATATATATGTATATATATATATATATATATATATATATGTATATATATATGTATATATATATATGTATATATATATGTATATATATATATGTATATATATATGTATATATATATATATATATATGTGTATATATATATATATATATATATATGTATATATATATATGTATATATATATATACATATATATATATATATATATATATATATATATATATATATATATATATAACGAAGGAAATGTGGTAAGGAACCAGATGGACCATAACGCACCAAAGTACTCAATACTTAGGGTAGTAGAGTGGGTAATAGGAACAAGTATGACCCCGACGGCAGAGCTCAGGCCGTTTCGAACAAGTTCCTTATATTAAAAAATTCAGCATTTTACGATCGTTTCTAGGATATATATGTGTGTTGGTATGTATATCATATAGATCTATGTAAAAATATTACAAACTATCAGAGGAAATATACATACCTTCACATATACATGCTGTCTTCAGAAATGATGAGATTTGTTTATTGAAAAAAAAACCCAACAAAGATTTAATATAATAGGTCTGTTTGGGAACAGGTTTTGAATTGACTAATAGAAAAGTAGTTAGAGGTCAAGTTGATAGAATAGTAGTAGTAGAAATTTAATTTAGGGGTAGAGGAGTGCAGACTTATGTTTTGAATGGAAAGAATACTTTGAATGAAAAGAATACTTTGGGGATGAAAGGAGGTCAAGCCGGTGAAGGGTACACGCAAATTTGATGTTATTAAAGAATAATGTTAAAAACGAAGGAAAGTAAAATTTTAGGGTAAGGGTATTAGTGAGAAATACCAATCTTATTTAAACCAGAAGGAATCTAGATCTATAACAAGAAATTAAATTAATTGATAGGTATACTTATAGGGATAAATTTATATTAATTCATATGGATGTGATAAATAAGAATTAGATGTTATTAAAGAATGTTGTTAAAAACGAAGGAAAATAAAATTTTGGGATAAGGGTAGTAATGAGAAATACCAATCTTATATAAACTATAAGGTTCCCTGTATAGGTGCTGTTACTGCTAGCCACATCGCATTCAGTAACCATCATAAACTAAGACAGTATAACTCCCACACCGCGGTATCACCACCCCCATCAAATACACCACGCCACTACACCAATACTTACTCTAGTAGCACACCTCCCCCATCTAATCCTTCTAGCACTGACCAACCGCTTAGTTTAAATAACCTACTCTCACTAACCGCAGAAGTAACTGCAACTGCCGTTACCCTAATGCATGACCACTAAATGGACATTGCCTGACACCCAATATAGTTTATAGGTGCACAGTTAAAACTGCTTCGCATACCAGCTCCTATATCGGCTCTAACCCTTTTAAGGTACGCTATAACGCACACTCTTTTTCCTTCCGAGACCCTAACAACAGATGTTCGACATCTCTAGCTAGGCTCATTAAAAACCTTAAATTAACCAACATTGAACACTCACTAACATGGGATATCTTGGCTAGGGCCCAACCGTTCAATGGAGCAATAACATTAAGAAAGACATGAACGACACCACAACACTTTGGTTTGAAAATTTGAAAGTAGGTTTATATGTATATATTTTCATAAAACTTTTCGTAGTTGTCTCTGTGGTCTAGCGGTAAGTACTAGAACCGGTGAAGATCCTGTCCTTAGGTTCAATCCTGGTAACCTTTTTTCAGTTTTTATTTTAAAACCAATAGAAAAAACTGAAAAGGTCTACCGGGAACCCTACGCCCGACCAGTATTGAAATTCAGACCAGGATTACCACCGTCCAAGTAGGCCACCGAGACAGCTACAAAAGTATAATGAAAATTGATAATTATAAACCTAGTTTCAAAATAAAAGTTAAAACGATGTGGTGTCGTTCAAGGCGTTCCTAGAGTTATTATTATTCAGGGTCTACTTCTGGTCATTATTGAAAGTCTCTGGATTTCACAAAATACATATTTTTTTTATTGGAGAAGGTAAGATATTTTTCCGCAAAAATTTTAGTTGCACTGTTTTGTTTCTACTTATGTATTTTTTGAAAATGTTATTTATTCATTATAAAAATTAAATGATAACATTCTATATGTAGGTGGGCCCCCTTCATCTCCTGGCAACCAATATTTTTAGCCCCAGTCCGCGACTGTATCTATATATCAAGTAAGTTTGTTTTGAAGCAGCGAGCGAGTTTGAAATTAAAAATAGAAGCTTTCGCCGTATTTTTGACTAAAGAAAATTTAGCCTCATTGGGGTTTAGAACCCTCTACACTCATCTTTTTCCATTTCTTAGAGGTTTCTAAACCCCAATATCAGGGTAAAGTTTCTTCAGTCAAAAATACAGCGAAAGCTTCTATCTCTCTCTCTCCCTCCCCCTCTCTCTCTGTATATATATACATATATATATGTGTGTGAGAGAGAGAGAGAGAGAGAGAGAGAGAGAGAGAGAGAGACGGTATATAGGTATATGCTTTATGAAATAGTGGATTTGGTGTTGCTACATATTTTTCTAATAGCAATCAACATTTATAAAAAAAACTTTCCTTGATGGCTTAAGTACACTGTTATTTAAAACAACTTGTTCAAAACACAGACAGAAGGACAGACAGACAGACACATATATAGAGTGGTACGCATCTGTAATTTCCGACTGGACAGAGCAACCTCACTGATGAGCAGTCGGTACATGTGGAAGACACGGTTGATAATTAAATGACAATAATTTTAACCCTTGCCATTCCTCTAGGCCAAGAAAACTCTTGCTCGAGTCTCCCTGTCTTAGAGGAATGGCAAGGGCTAAAATGAGATAATAATTTTAATCAGGCTTGATTCAAATCACCTTGAGTTGGCCTCGCACTGTTCGAAGGACGGACTTTTCTCCTTCGAACAGTGCGAGGCCAACTCAAGGTGAGAAAAAAACCTAATGGGGCCCTTATTCCATTTGTAGGATCCAAAAACCTTAATGGGGCTCTCATTCCATTTGTAGGACCATAGATGGCTGTTGATACCTGCAGGGTGCCCATCTATTCTTCACAATGCAGGGTGAGACCCTCGATTGGCGTTGCCAGTTTAGTTGCCGTTGGACTGACCATGAAACAAGTAGTAGTGGTTTACATAACTTCTAGTAATCAATATTATAAAATGTGTTACAATCATTGCCATCCATCTTAAATCTATCTATTTATATAATAGCATATGTAAGAGAAGCACATTTTAAAAATAGAATACCAAAGCATTTATCCGGATTTCCGGGTTTGCCAAATTTCTGGATATAGTTAAAATATAAAATAAACTCTGAAAAGTAAAGAACGAAACTGTATTTAACGGACACAAATGAATATACTTCTAAAGCAGTCTATTTTATCTTTATTAATGTTTTACTGGTTTCAGGTATTAGACTGCGGCTACGCTGGGGGACAGCGCATCTAATATTTCGAAGGGACTAGGCGTCAAATTCAAATCTAGCCGGTTTTCTGGATTTTTCTAGAACCCGAATACGTGTTTCAGTCTCTCTCTCTCTCTCTCTCTCTCTCTCTCTCTCTCTCTCTCTCTCTCTCTCTCTCTCTCTCTCTCTCTCTCTATATATATATATATATATATATATATATATATGTAATGTGCGTGTGTGTACACCCTCAGTTTAATCTCAGGGAGATGCAGCGCAACATAGTGTGTCGCATGGTTGCCCATTTCGAATTACAGCTACAGCTGGAGCAATGTAAAATAAAACGTCTTGCTCAAGGACACACCGATCACCGTAACCATTAAGACCATCGTCTGCACAACACATATTAGGATGGAGGATGGTCGAGGGAGTTGCAAGGGCGTTTTTAGAACCTTTTTTTTTTTAACATGGCGGAACCCATCTCCTCTTTAAGTCTGTACATAGCAAATTTCTTCCAGAGAAAGATAGAGAGCGATAGAAAGAGATATAGAGAAGAATCTTCCCAGATTCAATGGATGAAAGGCAAAGTTGACCCAGAGAGCAGAGAGCCGAAAGGAATACCGCAAAGCATTCTATCCGACGTTCGAACGACTCTGCCAATTCGCCGCTACATATTAGGAACACACAGTTAATCTTCCTCTTCCATCTTTAAGATGTGTTAATACTTACGTGTATTTGTCAATATACGAATTGCTTGACATACGAAATCTATGGAGCTGTTGGCTTCTTTAGTTGCCTCTGTTATCTGTACATAAACAGCCTCATAGTTCGATTGTACACTCACTCGAGATGCCGTCCAGTCAACCGTCGTTCTGTAAAGAGCTGAGTCATCATTGTAGCCCTACAAAGAAACGAAAAAATGTAACAATTTTTCATTGGCAGGATCTTGCTGTTACCGTTGGCCACTACATATATATATATTACACACATGCACGCATAAACGTATTTACGTACATACATACGTGGGTCGATGGAGGTCCAACGATAACCTCAGATAATTGTTTCTACTTTTGGCACAAGGCCAGCGATTATCCCAGTGCATTACTGGTACTTTATTTTATCGACCCCGTAAGGATGAAAGGCAAAGTTAACCTCGGCGGGATTTGAACTCAGACCATAAAGGGCCGTAACTCTTTGCTGCAAAGCATGGTTGTCCGACCTTCTACCGATGGCTGGTAAAATACTATACGAGGGTGGGCTGAAAAGTTCGTAGGATGACTATAAAGGATTGATGCTAGATCTGTGAAATCTTGCATGCATTAATTTCAGCTCTTATTAATAACTGTTTCTACTTTTTGGCACAATTACCCAGTGCATTACTGGTACTTTATTTTATCGACCCCGTAAGGATGAAAGGCAAAGTCAACCTCAGCGGGATTTGAACTCAGATCATTAAGGGACGTAACTATGCTGGAAAGCATGGCATCCGACCCTCTACCGATACTGCCAATCCACCGCTCTTATTAATAACGGCACTGTTTCTTTCCAGGGACTATGTTGAAAAATAAACCACATTTGGTCATTCCATGAGATTATCTTGGTCAGCCTATGAACATTTTAGCCTACCTCCGTACATACATTGTCTCCTGTTAGCCTTTCCTATTTCATTATTTTAAAAAATTTTAATTCAATTCAATTTATTTTTTAATTTAGTTTTTATTTTTATATTCATTTATCTCTGTCTATGTTTTTTTTTTCTTTGTTTCTCAACTGTAAGAAATATTAGATATTTCCTCTAGTCTTTCATAGCTACATTGATCCCCCCCCCGCCCGCCGAAATAGCACAGCATTATCTCCCCTATACGTCTCTTTACGATCTGAGTTCAAATCCCGCCGAGGTTGACTTTGCCTTTCATCCTTACGGGGTCGATAAAATAAAGTACCAGTAATGCACTGGGTATTTGCTGGCCTTGTGCCTAAAGTAGAAACAACTATCTCCCCTATTACACGTCAGTAAAAAACAAAACAAAACTTTTATTAATGACTTTACGTTGCCATTCTTTTATTTATTTATTTTTTAAGGACGAGATTTAACAGTTTTCGCCAAACAAATTTCACTCATAAGGTCGTCTGGACGTTATCGTAAATCACATGACATGCCCAAGGTGGCACGTAGTGGGAGTATATCCAAAACCACTTGGTTGCTAAGTAAACACCTTAACCACACAGCCATATCTGCGCTTGTTAAATACATGCATGGTTCCGTAACTCCTGAGCGAGTAGTAGGGGCACCGTATTGACAGCGGCGTTTCTTGGATATTTTAAAGCCTGGCGGAGCCCATCTCCTTTCTTCAGGTCTGAATACAGTAGATTTCTTCCAGAGAAGGATAGAGAGTGAAAAAGAGATATAGAGGAAGGCAAAGTTGACCTCGACCGGATTTGAACTCAGAGAGCAGAGAGTCGAAACGAATACTGTAAAGCATCCTATCCGACGTTCTAACGACTCTACCAGTTCGCCACATATGCTTGTTGAATAATAATATAAAAAAAACCTCAATTATCTTTTAATTTAACTATTTTAATCTCATTTGTTCATCTCTATAACGTAAAAGCGTTTACTATGCTTTTTTTGTTAGTTCTGTTTCTTTCATCTTCCACGGTCATTTTTCGTTCAACAGATAGCACTTTCGTTCATATTTCAGTAGATAACACCATTGCTTAATCTAGCATAGAAATCTATATTCATAGGAGGAAAATGAAATTTAAGTGAAAGAAGCACCCAACGATTGTTTCTTGATAAGCTATAAAAATAAACACCAACTGAATATAATGAGTTAACGTGTGGATTAGTATCTCTCTCTCTATATATATTTCCATGTTATATTTTAACAGAACCACTATTAGATTTTGTGATCATTTGATAGCGTCACTTTCGGATTATTATTATTATTATCTTTATTAATACAATTTTGTGCTGTCACTGCATTATCGAGCGCAGCTCAGTTCCCCTTGGGTATGTGCAGTAATTTGTTTTGGTATCGTTCTTTCTGTTGTATTGAAAGCTTTCTGTTCGTAATACGTGTGTAGTACCCATTAACACCATTGCCTATATGTTGTGAATGTGTGTAAGTCTTGGAGTTTGGGTTATGTATTTGTCTGCATAATCTTTAATAATTTGCAAAGCATCTATTTTTATAGGGATTCTTCCTCCTTTCAATCATCAAATTCTGGTTATTTCTTTATTCCAGATTTTTATATTTTAATATTTTTTCTTCTTTTAAAAATACTTTAGAGATACATTACCGCCTATTTTGAAGACTATTTCGATCACCTTTTTATGTCTTTGGTAACAATATCAAATTACCCTGCCTGTCAATTTTGGCATCACCCAGAGCATAGTCACGTTGACATTCTTTAATACATGTTCTGGCGAACATTTATATTGTTGAACCCATAGAACATCTGATGTCCGGGACGATCGAGACACGTCCATACATACTGCGATTGGGACAGGATGGCCATAAGGAAGAACGAGCCCCCGCGTGTTTTCACTGGCTGTTTCAGTACGTCTTCCTCGCTATCCGCCAAGGTAACAAGTTTACAATTCTCTCTGTTGGGATTATGAGGCGCAAAGAACACGAGATGATGCTTTTATCAATTATGTTATTATTCAATATATAGGCGGACAGAATCCTTCACGGTATTCAGTCCGGCTCTGCGCTCAGAGGTCGATGTTGTTTTCATCCTTTCCAAGTCGATGAACAGTCTAGTACTAGGGTCCTTTCCAGTCTAGTACCAGGGTCAATTCTCCACTCTATTTCTCTTTTTCACTTTCTCTTTCTAACTTACTGGAAGGTCGGTTGTGTTCAGACCTGGAGAAAGGGATTATCTCCACCAGATTTAAATGTCCACTACGGCGTCCCTGAGACTTTGCCAGGAGTCCAGGGTCCACGGGCAGATGGATTATCCAACATACGAGGGTCGGCTGAAAAGTTCATAGGCTGACTGTGAAGGAATGATGCTAGTGCTGTGAAATTCTGCATGCATTCATTTCAACTCTTCTTATTAATAACTGCATTATTTCTTTCTAGGGAATATATTGAAACATAAACCTCATTTGGTCATTCCATGAGAGTATCTTGGTCAGCCTACGAATTGTTTAGCTTGTGCATAAAGTAATTAATTGAAAATAGCGAACAGATGAGTTGTAGGAAATTCTCAAACTGATGATACACATACATTGGTAATAACTACCAAGTCACGAGGTTGATGCTTTTCGGCGTGTTATGTCCTTAAGCAAGACACTTTATTTCACGCTGTTCCTCAGTATACTTAGCTGCAAAAAAGAAAAAAAGTTGTATTTATAATTCAAAGGCCCGACCTTCTCACATATTGTGTCATGCTGAATCTCTGAGAACTACATTCAGGTTGCACGTGCTGTCGAATGCTCAGCTACTTCCATGTTAATTTCTTGAATAACTGGACCACTCGTCGTCGAAATTAATGGAGATCCAACGATAAGAACATATAACATAGGTAATAACTATATAATCATATAATATTGGTAATAACTATATTAATACGTAATGTCGGTGATAACTGCTACTCGTATATACGTGAACAAGAAGAAAGAAAATGATTTAGAACTTATGTGGTTTATATCTAGAGATATGTGTGATATGCCATAGAAATATCTATTTATTTAAAGATAAGTTTATCTCTTGAAAGTAATGGTATATTTAATTGAAAATCTTCAGTAGGGGTAAAGGAAGATTTGAATTTAACATTTCATACAAATATTTGTCTAGAATACATTATCTGTGTGTGTCTGTGTGTGTGTGTGTGTGTGTGTGTGTGTGTGTGTGTGTGTGTGGGTGTGCGTGTGTGTGTGCGCGTGTACATACACACGTGTATATATATATATATATATATATATATATATAAATGGAAAAAATTAAATTTCATTTCTCACTCTTAGTACGGGTGATACTTAAATGTAAGTATGTATATGTACATACATATATGTATACAGACGTACATTATATATATATATATATATATATATATATATATATATATATATATACACATACATATAGAGATTGCACACAAACACACATATTGCAGTCGGGCTTTTGAGGGCTCATTATAGGTTGTGGTTTGCACTCGCTTGGATTTCGT
>OZ024746.1:23094190-23096690 GCA_964016885.1 Eledone cirrhosa | reverse complement strand
TCAGTGTTCTATGTGGTGTGTGAAGTCAACATTCCGTTGCGTCAGTGTTGTATGTGGTGTGTGAAGTCAACATTCCGTTGCGTCAGTGTTGTATGTGGTGTGTGAAGTCAACATTCCGTTGCGTCAGTGTTGTATGTGGTGTGTGAAGTCAACATTCCGTTGCGTCAGTGTTGTATGTGGTGTGTGAATTTGAAATTTCATTGAAGGCAAGTCATGACACTAGAAATCGAAGTAAAAAGAAAAATGCTATTATTTCTTGAAAAAGATCTTAACATCAAGGTTGTTATCTAAATATAATGTTTACCAAACCGAAATCAGCTATACGTGGATTTATATTATTTATTTTGTTTCAGCTATATATATATTTCACATATCAAATACATTTCCACTTCTTTATATGTATATATATATATATATATATATATATATATATATATATATATATTCATAAGAAGGGTGACGCTAGCAACATTTGGACATATTCCCCCCCCCCCCTCTTTCACATGTTATGTTTATGTATAATATACAAACATATATCTCGCTGTAGGTATTTAAAACCTGGAATCATGTCATAGGATCTCAGTAGCCGTGTAAGAATCTTAAACACTAATGTTTTAGGATTCCTATCCATCTTCATCTTCAGTGACGTTTACTTACTCGGTAGCGAGACAAAATAAGTTAATAGATGTTTATAGATGCACTGGAGATGGATAGAAATTCTGAAACATTAGCGTTGGAGTTGTCACACGGCTACTGAGGTAGCTGTGATATTATCACAGATTAAAAGACGCACACTGTGACTTATCTATGCTTGTTATACATAAACATATAATATATGCTTACTTATATGCCTCTGTATATGCACGAACACCAGACTTGCCAACCTCTAAAAACCCAAACGGGGAGTACTATGGAAAAAGGTGTCCCAAAACGGGGAGAAATGAGGCAAAATTGGGGAGATTTTACATAATGAAAGCTATATCCATTTTCACAAGAGAAGACATCTCTCACCCACCCAAGTGGGTGGGAGAAATCCTCGTCGGACGGGGAGAGTTGACAGGTCTGCACACACACACACACACACACACACACACACACACACACACACACACACACACACACACACACACACACACACACAAGCTATTTGGCTATTTGGCGGGTCTTATGTTTCGTTGTTTTTTTTCCACTGCATAATTACTTAGACGTATTAAAGGCAGCCATTGGATGTATTAAGGTTAAACTGTATTTCTGTGAAGGTGTGCAGTCATGTGTGGTTGACTGTGTGGTGAATTGTGTTCTGGAGGGAAAAAAAAACACTTTGCTTCTTCACTCTACTCAGTTAAAAGTGAGTAATAGCAGCTGGAGTGGGTAACCATGCAATGGATTATCGTCATGTCCAGCGTATTGTTTTGTACTCTCTCTCAGTCAATAAACACCAAGAAGCTTTAGTCTGATGAGCTTCCAACGATATTACATGACATTGGAGACATTTTGTGGTGTTTTAATAAAGATTCCCTGTCCTACTCTCCTGTCATGAAAACGTAAAATGAAATGCCGTCTAGGAATCGAATACACGACCTTAGGATCGTCAGTGGAACATCCTAACCACAAGGTCAAATTAACACACTTATTTGTAATTGAAAAAATAAATATAAAACACTGACAAGCTTATTATTTTCGCATGAAATAATTTATACAATTATTTCTGTTTTATCGATAATGTGTCTGTTTATTGTTCATGTTTTGAGGGAAATATTTCGTATCATTTTTATGTATTCAGCTTCAATACCTAGAAATAATGGAAGTGGATATTGGATAAGAGGAATAATAGAATAGAGCCAGCACTTTTGTTTCTGTTTATATCTTATTGACAGAACACACACACACACACACACACACACACACACACACACACACACACACACACACACACACTGACATATATAAGAAAAACGATGAAGTTTCGTTTACATGTATTTATATATAAATGATATATACATATATATAGATATATATATATAAATGTGATGTATATCTCATATTTATATATATATATATATATATATATATATATATATATATATACATGTATATACATGTACACACACACACACACATACACATGATGTATATACATGTGTGAGAAAGCACACACACGCGCACACTTATATATATGATAAATATACATGTGTGTGAATTCACACACACACACGGGCACGTATATAAAATGCATTGACACACAGCCTTGGCACAAAGGTACATATGGATGGTCGAACTTGGCTGTATTTTATGACTCCTTGCATTCTAAGTTCAAATTCCGCTAGGTTAACTTCGCCCATTATCTTTCCAAGATCGATAAATAAAGTACCAGTCCTGGATTGTAGAACGGCGTAATCGTTACAATTTCAGATATGATGCTTTATTATATTTGTTTTGGCTCTTTCTGTTCTGAGTTCGAATCGCCACCGTCGCCTATTCGCGTGGCAGACTTAAACTG
>OZ024746.1:23086690-23089190 GCA_964016885.1 Eledone cirrhosa | reverse complement strand
TAGCAATGGCAGAGAATAATGGCTTTGTTCACTTGGAAGAATTTATAGACATTTCTCTTTTATGTTAGAGTATACATGGAAAGTTGGGAAAATTATATATTTGGTACACAATATATAATCGAAATGTGATTGGTCGTGGCTTCCATCGATTTACAGCGATGAATGTTCCACTTTTTAAATCAACGGAACAGCGTAATAGCGTGCTTCTGAAATGAATGTCCAAGAGACTGAGCCTTCCTTAGACACATGTACTCTTAACGTAGTTCTCAGGAAGATTCAGCTTAATGCAGTGTGTGATAAGGCTGGCTCTTTGAATTCCAGGTACAGTTAATCCGACGGGCTTCTACCCAGTTTCACTCTCAAGGCTTGGTTCGATCCGCGGCCATGGTTAAAGGTACCATACAGAGTTGTTGAACCCGGAACCTTGTGATTGTGAAGCAAACTTCTTTACCACGTGATCATGCTGCGTCCACGGTGTACACACCAGATATATACAAGTACTCAATACAGAAGTCCGGGTGTATATCTACGTAAATAAGACTGTTATTGTTCCAATCAGTCCAAAAAACACTTAGCAAACCCCTAAACCGAACGCCAACCTTTACTCATGACTCTTGCTAAACTAACCCGTGACACACCCTCCAAATTCGTCAAACCGAATCATTGAAATGGAGTAAAGAAACTTGTCAATGGATAAGACAGCAAACATATGTGCGAAACATCATCACCGTCAATATTACTGTTACGGCTGCTTTTCCATGCTGACATGGATTCGACAAGGTTTTTACCAGTACAGCTTTCCTCCCTTAGTCATGTTCCTTCATCGTCTCCTCTGTCTGGTTCAGCGTTTTGAAATTAGCTTTCTCTACTCCAGCCCAGGCCTTCCATAATGGAGACTAATTGGGGCAGTTTCACGTCCGACGTTCTAACAATTCCCCCAGTCCCCCAGGACTTGATTGGTAATTTATTTGATCGAACCCGAAAAGATGATAGGCCAGCTTTACCTCTGCCTGAACGCAGACCACAGAGAGCTGGAATATATAGCGCAAAGCATGTTGTCCTCTTTAGCGTAAAGAGTTCTGTCCTCCGTTCTATCGTAAACCATTCTAGTCCTCCACTCTATTGTAAACTATTCTTGTCCTCCACTCTATTATATACCATTCTGTCCTCCACTCTAGCGTAAAGTATTCTGTCCACTGTCCTAACGTAAACCATTTCTGTCCTCTGCTCTAACAACTCTGTCAATTTACCAATTCCAACGCCAAAAATACACTTGTGAAATTCTAAATGTCAAAGCAAAAAGCGAGTAATTAGAGTTAATTAATAAACCAATTAATTAACTAATTATTTATTTAAATCAGCGGGAAAAACAATAAAGCTTAAAATCCCACATCTGAGATTTAAAACAGTAATTATAACTGTTATTTGCGCGTCATATTGGAGTTGGTAAAATTGGCAATAATTCTGACTTTAAAAATATATTTTAATATTCTAAACAACCAGGTAATAACATTGACTACGACGGTCATTCGTGACCTAGTGTTAAGGATGTTAGACTTATGATTATAATGTGTGTTCAATTCTTGGATTGGGTTGTATGTTTTGTGCTTGAGCAAAATACTTCATTTTACGTTGCTTCAGTATACTCAGCTGAAAATGAGTACCAGCAATAGCTGGGGGTTTAACCCTGCGATGACTGGCGTCCTGTCTATGTGGGGTGGGAGCGTACTCTCAGTCACACCACGCCACGGAAACTGGGATAAGCACTGGCTTAATGAGCCACTGGTCTCGTGTTTAGACAGTCACCCGCAATCGAATATATCTTGGTAGTATGTAACATGCTTTCGCTGAGAATTATAGGAGCTGACGCAGTTGCGAACAGACACCCTCTCCATTCTCTCTCCTCTCCCTTGATACAATGGAAGAGAAGACTGCATCAACACTGAGCTGGCTTCTTCTTTATCGGCTTTGAAAGAATGAAAAGCAAAGTGAACCTCGGCAGTAGTTTGAACTCAGAACGCAGAGATCCGGAACAATTATCCAACGCTCTCACGACTCAGCCAAAACAATCGTTTATATAATGGTTTGTGATTTAGACACAAGGCCAGCAGTTTTGTGAAAGGGGAAAGTCAATTAAACCGACCACAGTGGGATTTGAACTCAGAACGCAAAGGGACGTAACTATATACCACAAAGCATGTTGTCCGACTACCGATAATCCCACCAATCTACTATTAACATTCTCTACAGTAGCCTCCCGCCCAATAGCTATACCATCCATATCAGGCGTTTTCAACTTACAGGTCATGTCATGTCATGAGAGGTAACGAACCCGCTATAAAACTTACTATGGGAGTCCACTAATGTGAAACGCAAACACAGAAGATCTCACAAGACATTAAAGAGAATCATTGAGGAAGATATAGAATTATCCGGTGAAGAAATGAAGCAGCTAATGTTGGATCGTGTCAGATGGAAAGGTTTTATCATGTCACCACAA
>OZ024746.1:23042305-23069805 GCA_964016885.1 Eledone cirrhosa | reverse complement strand
TGAATTTTCTTTTTAAAACGTATCTTTATCCTCCTCCGTTCAATTAAAGACATGATCTGAATGGCCTCCGTCCCAGAAAATCTAATCAGTTTTCCAGTTGATTTGAAATTTTTTAATGGACGTCACGTAATATTCAACAGATAAATGACAGTATTATTGTAGCTATTAGTTGAGTGTTTTATTTCTTCTCAGCATATTTAATGTCACTTTACGTCCTATTTTGTGAATCCCGGCGATTTTCTTGGATTTAGTGTGGATTTGGCACAGAGTCATAACTGACTGTAATTTGGAGCGTTGAATAGCAGTTAATCTGAAAAAGCTGGATGAAATGCTGAGCAGAAAATGCCCAGGTGTAGAGCTAAGGGAATATATATATATAGTGTGTGTGTGTGTGATTTATTAGCTATAGCCAATTTCGAGTATTGAGTATTGCAATTCCGATAAATCCAATTGAACAGTTAACAAAGATATCTGAGATTTATTTGTAATCAACGAACAGGAAATGTGAAACAGAAGTAAAAGGAAGAATTGATATCGTTCGAAAGTGATGGAAAAGAAAATGTTGAATATACTAACAGCAAGAAAACCTTAATATTAAGACCAGAACAAGATTATCAGATGTTATGTAACGGTGCAGAATCTAACAACTTCTTAATCGGTCGACAAGTTCCCAGACTTCATCCGCTTACCGCGTGGGGTAGAACTCGTCAAATCGAACCAAAGAAACAATGTTTCTATTGGCCTTTCCGTTGTTGATACTATTTACTAGTCGCAACTCTTGGCAGAAAGAGCGACGTGAAATAAAGTAAAGTGTTTTACTTCAAGACATAACCCCTGTCGGGGTCAACTTTGCATTTCATACTTCCGGGTTCGATAAAATAAAGTAGCAGTCAAGTACTGGGGTTGATTTAATCAACTTTGCTCTTCCCTCAATTTTGCTGACCCTGTGTCGAAATTGTGAGAGCAAAAAAAGTGACTGAAATATATTAAAAGCCTTGGGATAATAATCTATATACGCCGCGAGTTTAAATCGCAGCTTTGACGACTTTGTTTCATTTCACCGACTTTCATAAAATACTTGTATACGTGTCACTGGAATACTCAACCAGTTGGTCCTTCAGATAAATAAATGACTGAACGCTCATAGTCGAAACCGACGGAAGATCCGTCATTATTGTATCACTTTTAATTGATGTATATTTTGTTGATCTCTTTTGAAAACGGTAACCTCCTATTCGCATTCTATTTCATGTTGTTAATTATATACAACTATACAACTATACGAACTGATAATTATTCTGGAATGCATAAAACAGATTAACGGATTAACTGATTAACTTTCGGATTAAAACATCTCAGATGCCACAAATTTGTATTTCAACTTATCGTTGTATACTTAACATTTTATAGATAAAACTCATACTATCAATGAATAATTAATTACTCGGTTAATCAATTGCTTAGTATTGTAATTACTAGATTAATTTCAAGTTACTCTTGTATAATTAATACGAAAGCAATGTGATATTTAAATATTTTTATATTCTTTTACTTATTTTCTGTCATTAGACAGCGGCCAGTCTGGATCACTGTCTTCAAGTATTTAGTCAATCATATCGACCTCAGTAAGGCGGCGAATTGGCAGAGTCGTTAGAACGTCAGGTAGAATACTTTGCGGTATTCGTTTCTGCTTTCTGAGTTCAAATCCCGCTTTTATTCATTCAAGATTGATAAAAAAAAGTACCAGTCTCGTACTTGGATCGATTCTTCCTCTATATATATCTGTCTCACTTCCATTCTCTCACTTTCTCTATCCTTCTCTGAAAGAAATCTGGTGTCTTCAGACTTAGAGAGGAGATGGGCTCCGCCAAGTTTAAAAAATGTCCTAGAAAGGCCGTATGTTAACACGGCGCCCTACGACACCCCCAGAAGTTACGGCACCATGCATCGACCTCAGTGCTTATTTTCCGCCACCTCGCAAGATTGGTACTTCTTTCATTGATCTAATCTTTTTCGAGTTTTTTTGTTTATTAATTGCATGGAAATACTCGTGACATTCGTAAGTTGGAACACACGGAGTAAGAGTAGTGATGATGTGAATCATTAATGTGTATGAATGTATGTGTTTGTGTGTATCACTCACACACACACACACACACACACACACACACACACACACACACACACACACATATATATATATATATATATATATATATATATATATAAGGAAATGGAGAAATTACCCAAATATACAGATTTTGAGATAGAAATAACCCGAATGTGAATGATGAAAACAGAAACAATCTCTATAATAGATACTCTGGGAATGATAAAAAACAAAACACACGGACAGATGCATATCTAAAATCCAGGACTTACAAATATATACAGCATATAGACAGTAGTACTACTAGCCAGTGCACACATTTTATGAAGAGTATTCTCAATACAATAGAAATAACAACACCAAAAACAACACTGCACCTACCCAAGGCACACACAGCTGTGCTCGGCAATGCAGTGACGACACGCAATAATAGTAGTAATAATAAGTATAATATAGATACTAATGGCAATAATAGTAACAATAGTGATAACGATGATATTGATGATGATAATAATATGAAATTACGAAAAGTAGGAATGATAGAGAAACGTGTCTAACGGATACGAATCTCCTTCCATTGTTTACTTGACATGATTACACATACATACAGAGAGAGAGAGAGAGAGAGAGAGATAGAGATAGAGATAGAGATAGAGAGAGATAGAGAGAGAGGATGTAAGAAAATGAATAGATATATAAATATATATATTTTGCACGACAGAAGCACGGATGTGAAAATATATAAAAATATCTGGTAAAAACCATAATGGAAGACTAGAAAATCGTGTCGTTGAAATAAAGAGCCGATGCGATAATAATAGTAAAGATTTGAAATCCGCCATTTTGAAAGGCTATGATGTTGAATATAAGCCTCAGCTCGCTGTTTTTTTTTCTGTCGCGAAAATTCATTGACAGAAGAGAAACACACTAGAATTATGTATACTTGATTTTCTCAAGTTTTACACAACATTTATTGATTATTGTCATTGCTTTGGGAAAGAAATGAAAAAAAAAAAAGAAAGAAAAAACGAAGGAGAAGGAGGAAAGAGCATGATGTGAGAGAAAGAGAAAAGTAAGAGAGAAGCAAAGAATGGATGTTTGAAGAGGTTTGAAAACGTTTTTGAGGTTATAATGCAGCAAAATAACAATACAGATTAATAAAGCGATGAACACTAGGGGAAACTTTCAAAAGTACACACGCCAACTACACGCACACAGACACACACACATATATATATATATACATACACACACATGCATACAGTTTTCATTTCCCGGTTTCACATATCCTACCCATCTGAATTAAATTTGCCATCAGACTTCATCTGAACCACCTACCACACACACACACACACACACACACACACACACACACACACACACACACACACACACACACTTAGCTATATCTTTACACAATTTTTGTTAACTCTTCCCTTACTCTAGCTCTCTTGTTACAATAACCATGTATTAACGAAGACGTCTTAGTAACGATATACACATTTTGTAGTCAACTCTCTTTCTCGACGCAATCGGCACTAAAAGGAAGCGGTCGGTCAGCCCCGGTATTTGTTTATCTTCCTCTCCTCACTGTGGGCATCAGTGCTCGAGTTTTCGGCCGAAGCGACAAGGCTGCAGAACGAGTCGCAACACGTCGTGTGTCATATTAGGGATATACCTCCTATAAATGGGAAGAAGGTTATTCCGTCCGGAAGTTTACCATCGCCACGGCCGAGGACAGCTGGTTCCAGCTGTGATGGGAAGCTGGTTGCATCAAGGCTGCTCACGATGATGTCGTTCAGAGCGGCGTGCCAGGGGAACCGGCCTGTGTGATGACAGCATGATAGCCGAACTCGTTAACAACTCATCCATTGTTCGGTCGTCTTGGTCGTGTGAGCCGGTGTAGAGTCTTGTCGGTAGATGTATCGTCTTCGTTTGTTTCACGCTCACTATGGAAGTACTCGGAACTTTCTCCAACACATCCTTATAATCTGCAGCATTGACCCTTAAGTCCCGAGGAAAGGCGTGATGACGTATGCCATCTCTCTCGTTACTCACGGCTTCCAGAACCATCACAGTTGCCGGAAACTTTGTGTGCATGACTGTTGGAAGATCCTTGGGGTCTCTGCATAACAATCTATCATTTCTACGGTTGACATTTTGGTCCTGATCAAAGTTCTTCTCGCGAGAGAAAAGCTCATGCATTCCCTATTTGTAAAACCCATGTTTCAGAAAACCCGTCTTAAACGACACCCACCATGATTCTACACACTAACACTCTTGCATTGCCAGACACCTTTCTTTTTCTGCTTCTTTCTCTACACCTTTCTTGTTCCTGTAACTTAGGATGCGACTACTTTTTAGTCCATAGTCGAAGGTGGTTCCTTTTTGTCCAATCCTTTTCCCGTCACCCTCACAGTATTCCTATTTTTATTAATGGGCTTGGTGACTCTTAAAGAAATCTTATTTTATCAATTTAGATGGTGTGTGTTGTTATTTGGTGGCGTCAATGAGATAAGGGGTTATTCATTTCCATATTTGGTCAGTGATAAATTATAGCTATATGGTATATTTTCATCCCAATTTCAATTACCAGATAATTTGAATATATAATAAATATATATATACACACACACATGTACATACACACTAACATATACACACACACATATATATGTATATATATATATGTCACCGAACGCACTTAACACTAAGCCAAGCACCTTCATATATCTACACACACACACACACACACACACACACACACACACACACACACACACATATATATATATATATATAACAAAGGAATTGTGGTAAGGAACCAGATGGACCATAACGCACCAGAGTACTCAATACTTAAGGTAGTAGAGTGGGAAATAGGAAAAAAGTATAACCCCGACGGCAGAGCTCAAGCCGTTTCGACGGCTATTTCTGGACAAGAAATAGCCGTCGAAACGGCTTGAGCTTTGCCGTCGGGGTCATACTGTTTCCTATATATATATATATATATATAATATATGTGTAGTTCAATGATAGACAAGCCAAACACAGAGATACAAAAACACAAAGCCTTATTAGTTTCACGCTTAGGAAGATGTAAATGAGAGTTTCGTCGTGTCAGACATAAATCATTCTTCAGGAAATGGAGAGTTCGGAAAGAAAGAGAAAAGGTCGGAACAACGGAGTTTGGAAAGAAAAAGTTTTAAGAAGGCTTGAGAGGGTTGGCGAGTAGTCCGGATCGTGAGGGTGGGGGACGAGGTGATGAGTCCAGTTGTGTCAAGATGGCTGTTATGTGTGTATCGATGGAGTGCCTTTCGTAGCTATGTATTATTGCTTCTGAGTGCGTGTGGTTTGTGTATCGTTGATAGAACTGTGTGTGTGTGCGTATGGCTGTGAATTTTTTGTGTAAATTTATAGTTCTGTGTATATTTTTGTATGAGTGTGAGTATGTGTGTTTATTTATGTGTGTGTGTATGTTTATGTATGAGTGTGTGTGTGTGTGTGAATACACACAAGTGTGTTTGTGGATTTTTTATGCACATCTATATATACTCGCACATACACATACATACACACTGGCACACAGACACATATGTTTATACACATATACACATGTATTTTTCACATTAGTAAATTTTTGTGGTAGTTGGTCTGTGTATGTGAATAGTGTTTCGTAAAGATCCTGGTCTATATATATATATATATGTATATATATATATATATATAGGCTGCAGAAGAAAAATAAGTTGAAATTGACGAGCGACCAATCAATGAATCGATAGATTAAGTACATGATGACCTGCCAAGAATGTTGTGACCTGCCAGAGGCTGATTTGTCCTAAATTGGTTGGGATTTCTTATTCCATTTTAACTTCTTTTCAAAACCTTGGAACTGACAAAATGGATTTTACGCAACTCCCAATACATTAGCAACATTTAATGCTGAGCTTCTTTCTCACTGTCAGATTAAATGCTTGGTAATTGTTTCGACACTCTTCACTTTGAGTTCAAACCTACTTATGTCTATTTTGCTTTTCCTTCTCTCTGAGGACCATAATTAAAGTACCAGTCCAGTACTAAGTTCTATCCTTCATTTCTCTTAACATTTTCTCTTGTTATCTCTCCTTCTCTGGAAGAAATTGGTTGTGTACCGATGTGGAGAGGGATGGGTTTTGTCGGGTTTTAAAATGTCCTGGGTGACGCTTCTACGGGTCCATAAGAGTTAAGAGTTCTTCTGTTCCCTTCCCTCCTTTTCTTTAATAATTGTTCATCATTGACAACGGATATTGCTATTCAGCATGTACTGAATTTCATGTTTAGTATCTCTAAGCATTCAATATAGTTTTATCTCTCAAGTAGACGGAGGTAGAAACGCAACGCCTTTGACCTTTCTATAGGGCATCTGAGGTTGGTAGAAGGAGGAAAGGAAGTTCTACTCTGACTGGACCCTTGGCTGGTCAAATTTCACGAAACAGAGTGGACTATTAAAAGACATATGGCCATATTAAACTGGAGAACCGGTTGAGTCAATCACTCAACATCAACGGTCGTTGTGACGGGCTTCCACAGTTCCGACTACCAAATTTCGAAATTTTGCTCACAAGACTTTAGGGACATCAGTTCTATTGGCTGTATTATTTCATATGAGACATATCGAATATATCTCTTCCCAGACGGACGTCTCGTTTCGTTATAGGATTCCTACAATTTGGCTTAAATTATACCAATTTATGTAGGAGCTTGTATACCATCAATAGATATATATTCAAGTGGGCTTCTATAATTCATCAGTGGGTGCCCCAATAATACTAATATTGATAATCTAACCAACATCAGTATTTAGCGATAATCATCATCAGTGCCTGATATATATATATATATATATATATATATATATATATATATATATCAGGCACTGATGAGTCTTGTTACTCTGGCGTTTCTCTAAAATATATATTTATCTCTACTATGGCATTCTTTTGGAGTTAAGCGACTAAGAGTACAAAACATCTCCACACTCCTGGACAGGAAGCCTGTTTATCGCAGAGTTAACTCCCAGTTACGCATTTTCAACTGAGTGTACAGAAACAACGTGAAATGAAGTGTTTTGTTCAAGGACACAACGCACCACACAGTCTAGGAAAAAATATTATCGATTAAAGACAGTGCTCCCACATGACCACAGTTTAATGACTAGAACCAACAATAGAATGTTTTTCTTAAAATCAAATTAGAATAGTTCCTTTTTTATTTTTTCGGGATCCTTTTCTTTATGTGATTTGTCAGAACGAGATTTCACGCCAGCTTAAATCACATGCCTGGTTTCTTCTGTAAAACCATTAACGATACCATATCGACATCTCATTATATAAAGGCATAAAAGGTCAGTGAGCTAGTGACTGGACCTGCTGCCTATCAAGATATTGTTGTCAACAGGCCTTTATCTTATTATTTCCGAACGCAAAAGAAATCCATTCTCATTCAACGATGGTGAAAATAATGGTATTTAAGGCCGAGTGGAAGTAATACTATATCGTATATTTAGTAAATGTGTTATTAAATATATATATATTTTTGTGTATGTGTATGTGTGCATGTATATATATATATATATATATATATATATATATATATATATATATATATATATATATATATATGTGTGTGTGTGTGTGTGTGCGTGTGTCTGTCTGTCTGTCTGTCTGTCTGTCTGTGTGAGTGTGTGTGTATATATACCAGATGAGTCATAAGTAACCTGACAGTGAATGCATTTGTATTGCACTCCTTCATAGTCAGCCTATCTGGGATTAAAGAAAAAATAATCATTAAATATACTTCTGTACATTTTCACCTTCACTTTTTAACGATATATATATATATATATATATTCATATTGCATTTCTCTGTGCCCCTCTCCCCCGCTCCCAGTGTGTGTGTGCATGTATATAGTATCTGTGTATATCTAGAATATTCAAGTGTGTATATATGGACGACTATATACACTGATATTTTGGAATGCTAGTCGAAGTTTAATCTCAGTTCGACCTTTAAGTATAAGAAAATTTTGTGACATTTCAAGAAACGCACATTAGTTTTTAAATATATATATTTTTTTCAATGTGTTTTTGGTTGTAAATATCTGTTTATCACATAATCTTTTGCGATTACTAAACCCTCTTAGCAGATCATGATATTTTCTACTCTCAAGATAAACTTCCTATATTCTGAAACCTTTCTCAAGTGCCAAGGACGTTGTCATTTATGAAATCACTGATGTATGATTGCGGTTCGCATTTTCGGTACGGTGTGGATTTTTAGAGCGGTGAAGAAAAACTTAAGCTTTGCTTATAGCCGGAATTTCGCCTTTGCAGTTCTTTGTGTATTTAGTGGGACATAAAATGCAATAAAATCAATACCATTATGTCGTAAATAATCCAATCTGTTAGCCTTGTATAGGCATTAATCAGGAATCTTTCAAGAGTTTCTTTCGTTCACACATTCCGAGAGATATCTTATAAAAAGAATATAAGTAGAATAATCCGGATTTAATTTTGAAGCTATTGACAGAAGAAAGATAATGACAATTGAAGCAACAGGACCAACGAATAATGTTTCCTTAGATAATTAGACTAGATACAAACTGGATAACTCTTTTATAGCAGAAACCCTTACAATTTCTATTCAATTGTTGGTCTCTATTGCAAAGTATTTCATTGTATTCTTTTATTCTTTTACTGGACATTAAACTGCGGTCATGCTGGGGCAACGCTTTGCAGGTAATCGGTTTATCATCCTTATATCTGATTTTTTATTTATTGCTTTGTCATATGAGGTAGGGCTAAAACCATGACCATTCTCGAGTTCTCCGAGATTTATGAATTATATCTATAAGGCAACAATAGAATGGTCCTTTCAGCGGATTTTCAGATAATTTCCGCCAACCACTTTCTGATAAAATCGTAATTAGAGTAGAAGACACTTGACAAAGATGTCATGCAATTGAATGGAAATTGGAACGGCACGATTATGAATTTAATATTTTAATCAAACTATTATGCTTGCACCCACATTTTCATTCACTTGCACGTTGATACCTACAGCGAAGCGCAAATAAGGGCAGCAGCAACAAAATCCCTTTGCATCATTGGCTAGCCAGGTAAGGCTGTATATAGAAAGTGTAGCATCAATGGCGGTGCCCCAGCATGGCCCCAGCCAAGTAAAATACACACACACACACACACACATATATATATATGTATATATATTCAAATTAAACGATATCATAACCATCATACATATTATATAAGTTGTGATAACTTAAATTAGTGTATGTATATATATATCACATCATCACTCGTCGACTACTGTCGAGATGATGAATCTCACTCTCATGCCCCAGAATCCCCTGTCCCCCATCGCTGCCCTCAGGTCCTGTCTGCTGATTCCCGTATCCCTAGAGATAACGTCAGGGAATGACAGCTTCCTACTCCTAGTCAAGCTGGAGTCAGGGTTCCAGAGCAAGAGAGCGGATATGATTTCATTGCTGGCACGGTGACAGTGGCCAGCAAATTGAGCTCTCCGGGATTTTAGAAGGGCAAAGGCTCGAGGGAGTATATATATAATTGATTCTACTTTTTGGCACAAGGTCAGCAATTACCCAGTCCATTACTGGTACTTTATTTTATCGACCCCGTCAGGATGAAAGGCAAAGTTAACCTCGGCGGGATTTGAACTCAGATCATAAAGGGACGTAACTCTTTGCTGCAAAGCATGGCGTCAGACTCTACCGATACTGCCAATCCATCTATGTATGTATATATAATAGATTAAAAGCAAACAAACCTCTATTTGGTAAACTAAAATTAAACATGGCGTCTCTCGTCCATTGTCAACTATTACAACATGGCTGATTCTGTTAATGACATATCTTATGTATAAGTTTGAATGTCTGATTATTATCTTATCTTAAAATGGCAATCTACACAATAACATGTTTCACAACAACATGATAGTAGAAGCAACGTTTGCGAATCAACATCTAAATGTCATTTATTGTGGCTGTGATTGCTTTGAGACGAGGCACAGCTAATAGTAAGTGTGTGTATCTATCTATCTATCTATCTATCTATCTATCTATCTATCTATCTGTCTGTAGGGTGTGTGCAACCCCCATCACGTCCCCTCCCTTTTGAGGTTATTTTCGATTATTTTCATGTTACACCCTTTTTACTCGATTGTATGTAAACTCCCCCTTTGTATTTGTCCCTTCTTTTTATGCCTTTATGGTAAATAAAGAAATCTATCTATCTATCTATCTATCTATCTATCTATCTATCTATCTATCTGTCTATCTATCTATCTGTCTATCTATTTGTCTGTCTGTCTGTATGTATGTATGTATGTCTGTCAATCTATATGCCTGTCTATCTAACTATATGTCTGTCAGTCTATCTATCTATATATCAGTCTATCTATCTATTTATATGTGTCTGCCTGTCTGTATATCTGCCTCTCTGTATATCTATATGTCTGTCAGTCTATCTATCTATATATCAGTCTATCTATCTATTTATATGTGTCTGCCTGTCTGTATATCTGCCTGTCTGTATATCTGCCTCTCTGTATATCTGTCTGTTTGTCTGTCTGTCTGTCTATATTATTCTTGTGTTTCTTTGCGACTCTCATCATCCAAATCCTGAAATAATGCTCTGACGATACTCATGTATTATATGTTAATATAGGGCGGTGGATTGGCAGTATCGGTAGAGGGTCGGACGCCATGCTTTCCAGCATAGTTACGTCCCTTTACGATCTGAGTTCAAATCCCGCCGAGGTTGACTTTGCCTTTCATCCTTACGGGGTCGATAAAATAAAGTACCAGTAATGCACTGGGTAATTGCTGGCCTTGTGCCTAAAGTAGAAATAATAATTATTATTGTTGTTGTTGTTGTTGAACCGGTAGATTGGCAGTATTAGTAGAGCGTCGGACGCCCTGCTTCGTGGCATAGAATTACGGCCCTTTACGATCTGAGTTCAAATCCCGGCGAGGTTAGCTTTGCCTTTCATCCTGATGGGGTTGATAAAATATAGTACCAGTAATG
This sequence comes from Eledone cirrhosa, assembly GCA_964016885.1. Lineage (NCBI taxonomy): Eukaryota > Metazoa > Mollusca > Cephalopoda > Octopoda > Eledonidae > Eledone > Eledone cirrhosa. The sequence continues at coordinate 23,058,591 of OZ024746.1, read as the reverse complement.
AACTGAGTCGATATGATCGACTTTCCCTCACCCACAAAAATTGCTGGGCTTGTGCCTAAATCAGTAAACATTATTATTATTGTTATTATAAGGGTGGTGGATTGGCAGTATCGGTAGAGGGTCGGACGCCATGCTTTCCAGCATAGTTACGTCCTTTTACGTTCTGAGTTCAAATCCCGCCATGGTTGACTTTGCCTTTCATCCTTACGGGGTCGATAAAATAAAGTACCAGTAATGCACTGGGTTATTGCTGGCCTTGTGCCTAAAGTAGAAACAATTATATGTTAATATTTTAGCTGAAACACGATTGAACAATAATAAAATGATTTGAAGTAGATGTTTGGCTGCCAATTGATTTGAAAAAAATGCTCTGTATTCTTCCTTAACTGGTTAATATATCATAAAGCTTCTTCACATTTGGTAAGAAACTGTTATTATACCCAATTTGTTTTATAATATATATATATATATAATATATATATGTATATGTGTGTGTGTATTTATATCCATATGTGTGTGTGTATTTATATATATCTGTTAGAACACGAAAAGTGTGAAACACAGAATGTTCACTTTTCGTGTTCTAACATATATGCCTAGCTTCTTTAAAAATTTTTCGGGGATAGCCGTGGTGGTGGTGATCGTATGTCATTGGCTAATTTTCAACCAATCAGAGTACCTCTCTCTATATCTCTTCCACTGTTACTTACGCCTGTTTCTCTCTATCTGTTCCGTCTCTATATATATCTCTTACTCTTTCGCTTTGCACTCCTCCCCTTCAATACCATCTCTCCCCCTCTCTATATATTTGTTACTCTATCGCTGCACGCTCCTCTCCTTCAATATATCAATTACACACGCTTTACACTCCTTTATCCCCAGCGCCCCTATATATACACCCCCCTCTCCCGCATCTATATTTTAATGTACCGTTGCACCGTGAATATATGTGTCTATATATATATACATATATATTGTATATACACATTCATGTATGTGTATACACATTCATGTATGTATATACACTGGTTTTATGTGTGTATTGTAAATTTGTACTGTTAAAACACGAAACTAACATTCGATTGACACTTTGATTACCTGTACAGGCAATAGTTATTAGAATGCTGTTGAAGTGTGTATATATTTTTGGGGGACATCCTGTATATACACACATTATATATAATACAATAAACAGATAAATACACACATATATATATGAGCTTATTTAATTATAAATATTGTGAATTTTTAACTCAGTTCAATTATATATATAAATGGCTTCTACAGGACTAGAACTGTTTCATTCGAAAGAAATCATCATAATATTGAGAGGGGGGACTAGATAAAATATTTCAAATCAAATGTGTATAAGTTATAAGTTAAAATGTATAAATAGAGACGATAGTGGAGGTATATCTGTTTAGTGGAACAGTAGACGATAGAATTAAATACAGACGATAATCTCCCTTTAATGAAACAGCAGACGATAGAATTAAGGCAATTTAAATTTTAAGCATTTGCATTTTTGCCTTTCATCGTTACGGGGTCGATAAAATAAAGTACCAGTAATACACTGTCACTAGACGACTTTCAAATTGAATTGTTGGTTCCATTTCTTTAGTATTTTCAATTGTAGTTATCTACTTAAAAAGCGTTACACGGTTAGAGACATAATTCGTAAGTTATATCTTCCCTATTAAACCATTGCATTATTTCGCCTACAATAGAACAAAAATGAAATGTTCTTTAAAGAAACAGGAATATAACTTTATAAAAAAAAAAGTTGCATCCGCTTCTTTTATCATTGATAATTTTTTCGTTTTAATATTAATTGTTTTTTGTAGTTGTTTATATTAAAAATCTTACTGTAATATTTACTTAAACGAAGGCAAACATCTAAACTTATAGATTAATCTTGAGCGAAGGACTAGATAAATCTCTCTCTCTCTCTCTCTCTCTCTCTCTCTCTCTCTCTCTCTCTCTCTCTCTCTCTCTCTCTCTCTCTCTCTCTCTCTCTCTCTATATATATATATATATATATATATATAAACGAAGAATGATAAAATTTCAAGCAAAGAGTTTAATTAGGTATATTTTGTAATATTATTAACTAATTATTATAATTAACGCGCATATTTTGCTATCCTCAAACACGTTTACACATGGCATGAAATATAACTAATCCGAGATGGCTAGGTTTCATCTTCTAACTGGATAAACGAAATCCATTATGTCTTGACAACAACATGAGGTAACATTATGTTATTCACAGACACACTTTGTACACTGTTCCATATCAGAATGTATTTCCTTCGTCACATTCACAAACAGTATTGAAAATATGTTCTTCGGCAAATAAAAATGTTTTGTTCATAATATTTCAACTAGCGATTGCTCTACTTCACGCACGACCACCATAAATTAATGACCAGCTCAACACAAGTATTGGTAGAGCGTCAGACACCATGCTTTGCAGTATTGTTATGGTCCTTTGCATTCTAAGTTCAATTCCTGCCGAGGTTAACTTCGACTTTCATACTTACTAATTCGATAAAATAAAGTACCAGTAATGGACTGCCGTAATGGATTTGTGCCGAAAAATAGAAACACTATTAATGTGCAATAAGAGCAAAATATAACGACATTGCTCAATTATTTTATCTAATGTTGTAATAACACAAGGAAATGTTGTTTGTGTATTTTTTTTTATATTTGCTCATAGGCTTTTACAATTTCGCTCAGCCAACAACTATTAAAAAGTGAGTTGCTTAAGATAACAATTTAATTACAAATTGTTGCTATCTTTTAATACACTCCAACAAGTCATCAAATTATGTACAATAAAAACAAATCTTATTAATTTGCTCAGGGAATATAAAGAAAATGTATATACACTGATAATTGCAAATGTATGTAAATATTTTGTTTTTGTATTGTATATTTTATGTTTTCTATTATGTATAATATATTGATTTAATATTGATTGTTTTTTGTAGTTGTTTATATTAAAAGTCTGAAAATATTTTTATACATCTTACACTAATATTTATAAGATAATTTATAATAACAATTACATAATCTAATTACATTACAACGATAATTTATTATTAATATATATCCTGTTTAACTAGAGTTATTACAAGCGTTGCCTTAAAAAAATATTAAACTAGACATGAAAAATGCGCAAGCTCAAAAGTGCCACAGAATGTTATAATAAACCTTCAAAAGTGTGGGACTAGAGTTGTTGCTAAAAAATATTGTAATCATTATATATCGTACATTCTGTGGCATCCTTTATAAAAATAGCTTAAACCAACGAAGCCTTTATTTTTACGCTATTTCACTTAGTTAATTCTTAGAGTGTAACATATAAAAATAAATACATCTATGTTTAATGTAATAACAGCTATAAATAATTACGTAATATTATTATCATATACTCATAGTAACAAAATAATTGTGTTGAAACTTAATATGATGCTTATATGAACGATCAAATCTATAATGATAATTTCTTAAATATACTAATAGTAAAATAATTTAGTTATCTATTGTTACATTTTCATAGAACTATAATATTAACAATCGTATTGCATTATCAAATTTTTATCACTACAAACTTTCATATTGGAATTACCTTAAGCCACTTATTATTACTTCGCTTTCGTACTGTTACAGCTGTAGATATTGCGCTGTATCTTATATCTAATATCAATATCTCGTGGTAATTTGCATGAAGTGTAAAATAGGTTTATTAATAACTTTAATATGAAATGTATTATACAGGGCTGCGGAGTCGGTCAAAAATTGACTGGCTCCAACTCAGGATCCGATACTCCATTATTTCCTAAATTTCAGCTCCGCAGCTCTGTTATTATATTAATTAATTTATTTTATAGTTGTAAATCATATTTTTATGTTACACTCTAAGAATTAACTAAGTGAAATAGCGTAAAAATAAAGGCTTCGTTGGTTTAAGCTATTTTTATAAAGGATGCCACAGAATGTACGATATATAATGATTACAATATTTTTTAGCAACAACTCTAGTCCCACACTTTTGAAGGTTTATTATAACATTCTGTGGCACTTTTGAGCTTGCGCATTTTTCATGTCTAGTTATATATGTATGTATATATATATTTATGTATATATGTATGTATTTATATATATATATATGTATGCATGTATATATGTATGCATGTATATATGTATGCATGTATATATGTATGTATATATATGTATGTATGTATATATATGTATGTATATATGTATGTATATATATATGTATATATATATATATATATGTATGTATATATATGTATGTATTTATGTATGTATATATATATGTATGTATATATATATGTATGTATATATATATGTATGTATATATATATGTATGTATATATATATATATATATATATATGTATATATATATATGTATGTATATATATGGTACTTCTGAAGTGATTGGCTGGTTCAACAAATTGGATAATAAAAACAAACTAAAATTTATTCAATTCGATATTGCCAGCTACTATTCCTCCATTTCGCCTTCACTTCTCAATAATGCTCTATCTTTCGCACTTAAATATTCTGACATCACCACAGATGAACTTCACATCATCCTCACCGCACGTAAAACCATCCTAGAGTTCAACAACGAATATTGGACCAGAGCCGATACCTCTAACAACTTCGACATCACAATGGGAGCATCCGATTCATCCCAATTGACTGATTTAATTGGTATCTTCATTTTGAACTCTTTGAGTCGGAAAATTCCTCAACTTCGCGGTGGAATTTATCGTGACGATGGACTCTTTACTATCCTAAATTGCAATATAGTTAAACTTAATATTATTAAGAACAATATACGTAATCTCTTTAACCAACATAACCTAAAAATTGAATTTGATAATAGTACCAAACTAGCTAATTTCTTGGATGTATCTCTTAATCTTGACACTGGCCTATATTACCCTTACCATAAAAACAATGAGAATCTTAATTATGTTAACTTTAAATCTAACCATCCTACCAATATCAAGAATGCTATAGTTAATAATATTGGAAATAGAATATCTAACATATCTTCTAATAAAAACATCTTTGATGCTAACGCCAATTACTATAATAACGCACTTTCTAAAGCCGGCTATCCAGATAAAATCAAATATAATAAAGAAACAAATTCTAGGAAAACTTACAGTAGAATACTTAATCATAACCATTCCAATAATTTTAATAAAAGACCTAGATACAAAAACATAATCTGGTATAATGCTCCTTTCTCCATCTCTATTAATAACAATATTCCTAAATTATTTTTTAGTGCCTTAAATAAATGCTTCCCTCCCTCACATATCTATAGTAAAATATTTAACAAACACACCATCAAATTTTCGTATTCTACATCCTCCAATATTTCCAACATCATCTCTAAACACAACAACAAAATATTAAATACTAAATCTCTTCCTTCCAATATTGAATCTCATAATAACAATAATAGTACTCCTGACGTCATTGTAAACCCTAGGCTAACTTCTGTAAACCCAAATGCAACGTCAAACACAACTTCGCTAAATGTTCATAATCCAACTCTAAATCAAGAAACTATTATTCCTATTATTCCTATCGCAAACAACTTCTCCAATCCAATTCCTTCTATAGATAACACTAGATCACTCATTAATAATCTCTCTAATTGCAACTGCCGCATTAAAAATAAATGTCCTCTCAACAACCATTGCCTCGATAAAAACTTAATTTATGAATGTAAAATTATAACTAGCACCAATTCCTTCACCTATTTTGGCTCCACTTCCACCTCTTTTAAAGCTCGTCTCTATAATCATCATTCATCTTTCAAATACAAACTTAAAAGAACTAACACTGCTCTCTCAGAACTCATATGGTCCTTAAAAGACAAAAACATTAAATATAACATTTTTTGGAAAAAGATTTCTTCTGCATCCTCGTACTTGAACAGCTCTCTATCTAAAATCTGTAATCTCTTCCTAAATGAAAAATTTACCATTATCTCTAACCTAGAATCCATAATAAATAGACGCTCGGATTTGTTTTCCATCTGCCTGCATAAATTCCATAGAACTTTTCACAAAGTATACAGTTAATATTCAATTCTTTATCAATTTAGAATCTTTTCTCAAAGGCACATATACATACACCTCTTTAAAATATACCCATCTACCTTACTTTAAAGGGCATTATACACTCTATAATACTCGTTTACTTATTACCCTCATCCTATCTTCTCGTAAAACAATAACATTTGTTTTTGACATTTTGAATATTCATCCGCAATCATTATTATTTTTTTTCCCTCTATCATAAATCTTTTTAATCTCAATTTCATCCTTAATTTATTATTATATATTTTTTTTAATATATACTCATATATTCTTTAAAATATACCCATCTACCTTACTTTAAAGGGCATTATACACTCTATAATACCCGTTTACTCATCACCCTCATTATATCTCCTCGTAAAACAATAACATTTGTTTTTGACATTTTGAGTATTCATCCGCAATCATTATTATTTTTTCTCTCTATCATAAATCTTTTTAATCTCAATTTCATCCTTAATTTATTATTATTTTTTTCTCCCCATCAACGAACTCATTATTAATACATATGAATTCAATATAAAAACTTTAACTTCACATTATTTTTCTCAAATCCTTCTACACATAAACTTTTTCTATTTGCTAATTTTAAAATTCCTACATTTCTTCTTTTGACGTTAGAATATTCACCCACAATTATTATTTTTTTCTCTCTATCTCCATACATAATTTCCCTTCGTTATTTTTTTTTTCTCTCTATCTCCATACATAATTTCCCTTCGTTAATTTTCAAATTCCTTTAATTTATACATTATCTTCCAACGGTTCCCAACCTCTCTATATTAAAACATTATATCTTTTTCTCAGTTATAAAAACTATCTCTTTCTCTCTATCACCCATCTCTCCCTTTCCACCTTCACTCTCATCTCCTCCCCTTTTTTTTCATCCTTTCCACCCCCATCCCTCCCTAAATATAATATATTTTTTCCTCGCACATATCCTCCCTTCGTTAATTTTCAAAATTTTTAATTTATACAGTATCTTCCAACGGTTTTCAACCCCTCTATATAAAATATATCTCCTCTCAGTTATAAAAACTATCTCTTTCTCTCTATCAACCATCTCTCCCTCTCATCTCCTTCCCTTTTCATCCTTTTCTCTCCCCCCCTCTCTAAATAAAATATTTTTCCCAATATCACACATCAATCTAAAACCACTTTTCATATGTTGATTTAAAACTGCACTATCAACAAGTGTTTTTTTAGCCTTCATATCATGTTCTCCTGTTTTATCTGATGAAAACACAAATATTATTGTTTGATGATGTTTGTTTTTGAAATGCGCATAATAAAATATATTGAACTCCTTTAACCATCTTTTGATCTTATATTATATATATATATATATATATGTATGTATATATATATGTATGTATATATGTATGTATATATTTATATGTATATATATGTGTATGTATACATACATGTATATATGTATGTATATATATATATATATATGTATGTATATATATATATGTATGTATATATGTATGTATATATTTATATGTATATATATGTGTATGCATACATACATGTATATATATATATATATGTATGTATGCATGTATATATGCATGTATATACGTATGCATATATGTATATATATATATATATATATATATATGTGTGTGTGTATGTATACATATATATATATGTGTGTGTGTGTGTGTGTGTGTATGTATACATATATATATGTGTGTGTATGTGTGCGTGCGTATAACCTTTCAAAATATAATGCAAGGATAAGTCAAAATATGAATAGAAATATTTGCGAATTCCACATTAAGTTGATTTCACTTTTCATTCTTTTGTAGCTGCGCGCGCGCACACACACACACACACACACACACACACACACACACACACACACACCCCACACCCCCACACACACCGCATAAACACCCGCACACACACACACACACACATACACACACACACACACACACACACACACAGACACACACACACACACACACTGCATAAACACACACACACACACACCGTATAAACACACACACACACCACACACCACACACACACACACACACACACACACCGCATAAACACACACACACACACACACACAGAGGATTGGTTTCTGTAGTCGTTCTTCGTTTTCCAAACTCTATTCCATTTGTCAACTGGTCACTACGGGGAGAAGACACTTGTTTAATGTGATTAAGCTCGGGATCAGTTGCTTACAAATATTGCTACTTAAACCATACATTCAAGCCTGTATCTATCACGTCTTTTATATTGCACATTTTGCTACTTAAACCATACATTCAAGCCTGTACCTATCACGTCTTTTATATTGCACATTTTGCTACTTAAACCATACATTCAAGCCTGTATCTATCACGTCTTTTATATTGCACATTTTGCTACTTAAACCATACATTCAAGCCTGTATCTATCACGTCTTTTATATTGCACATTTTGCTACTTAAACCATACATTCAAGCCTGTATCTATCACGTCTTTTATATTGCACATTTTGCTACTTAAACCATACATTCAAGCCTGTACCTATCACGTCTTTTATATTGCACATTTTGCTACTTAAACCATACATTCAAGCCTGTATCTATCACGTCTTTTATATTGCAAATTTTGCTACTTAAACCATACATTCAAGCCTGTATCTATCACGTCTTTTATATTGCACATTTTGCTACTTAAACCATACATTCAAGCCTGTACCTATCACTTCTTTTATATTGCAAATTTTGCTACTTAAACCATACATTCAAGCCTGTATCTATCACGTCTTTTATATTGCAAATTTTGCTACTTAAACCATACATTCAAGCCTGTACCTATCACGTCTTTTATATTGCAAATTTTGCTACTTAAACCATACATTCAAGCCTGTATCTATCACGTCTTTTATATTGCACATTTTGCTACTTAAACCATACATTCAAGCCTGTATCTATCACGTCTTTTATATTGCAAATTTTGCTACTTAAACCATACATTCAAGCCTGTACCTATCACGTCTTTTATATTGCAAATTTTGCTACTGAAACCATACATTCAAGCCTGTACCTATCACGTCTTTTATATTGCAAATTTTGCTACTTAAACCATACATTCAAGCCTGTATCTATCACGTCTTTTATATTGCAAATTTTGCTACTTAAACCATACATTCAAGCCTGTATCTATCACGTCTTTTATATTGCAAATATTGCTACTGAAACCATACATTCAAGCCTGTACCTATCACGTCTTTTATATTGCAAATTTTGCTACTTAAACCATACATTCAAGCCTGTATCTATCACGTCTTTTATATTGCACATTTTGCTACTTAAACCATACATTCAAGCCTGTACCTATCACGTCTTTTATAGATGGTTCCGTTAGATTCCCATTATCCGAAGATGATTTATTTTGGAGAAATAATTAAAACAAAAAAAGAAAACAAACAAAATCCATGTTATTAAATAAATCATTTCTATCTAATAGTTTTGTCCATGTCATCTAAAAGTCATTATAGAATATATTTGAATAGTATTCAATGTAGTTTCTCCATGTTCATAAACATCTGCTCAGTTTGTTACAATAGTGTTGTATTAACTCATATAATATATATACCATATAATAGAATGGACCTCCGTATATTTCATTGATGAATGTTCCAATTTTTCATGAAATTAATGTGTACGCTTAATGTAATTCTCAAGAAGAAATATATATATATATATATATATATATATATATATATATATATATATATATATATATAATTATTTACTATAGAAACGGTTTCTACAGGACTAGAACAGTTTCATGAAATCATCAATAATGATACTTACACTCTACTGTATTGAGTGCTTTTTTAACCCCCGATTTTACTCGGGATCTAATACATACATACATACACACACACACACACACACATATATACATATATATATATATATATATATATATATGTATATATATATATATATATATATATATATATATATATATATATAACGGAGGCGTTGTGGTAAGGAACCAGATGGACCATAACGCACCATAGTACTCAATACTTAGGGTAGTAGAGTGGGTAATAGGAGAAAGTATGACCCCAAAAATAGCCGCCGAAACGGCTTGAGCTCTACCGTCGGGGTCATACTTTTTCCTATATATATATAGTTACACTTTCTCTCGACTGACCTCTTCCTCGCACTTCCACTCACTCACTCTCTGTTTCTCCCCTTCTCACTTCCTCCCGTTCGTTAGTAGTGGGGTTCCTTCTTTCTCACACCTCATTGACGGCGTACGGTCTGTTTTTCTGACCGGTCATTAAATTCACCCAGCTTATGCTGACCGGATAACCATGTTGCTTGCTGTTTTCTGACCTTCGGTTTGCTTTTCCTTCTTGTTGTTTACTTGTCTCACTCGCTTTACGCGATTCACTTGTCCCAATAGCTTATTTTAGTTATTGCTCGCACCAACCTGAGGTATCTGATTTTTAATGCGATGAAATACCAATGATGGTTGGCAAATCACTGATGAGGGACTAATTTTATAATATGTAACCCATGTGCAACCACGCAGTATTCCTCTTCCCTTGTTTTTCATATCTCTCTCTCTCTCTCTCTCTCTCTCTCTCTCTCTCTCTCTCTCTCTCTCTCTCTATATATATATATATATATATAATACATTATAAAGAAAGAAGAAACATTAGATATAAATAAAAAGATATAATATACCTAAATTCCTTCATTATCCTCGACTACGTAGTTTCGTGGCTAGCTCTGTTTCTTAGCTCTGTTTCTTGACCGCTGTATCACGTGATAAGTTCCCCCTCGGCCTTTCGGGATTCTATCCCGCGTCCTACGGACGTGTTTTGAAACTCTAAATGAGGTATCCTCTTGATAAGTCGGCAAACCTCACAAAAATACTGCATCTCTATGATGTAATGTTTTTGCATAATAGCCACGAAACTACGTAGTCGAGGATAATGAAGGAATTTAGGTATATTATATATTTTTATTTATATCTAATGTTTCTTCTTTCTTTATAATGTATTATATAGCTCTGATATTGAATTAATCTAATCCATTCAGATTATTTTGTCCCTATTATTCATAGAGCAACAACGGTTAAGGTTGGCACCACACAAATTCAGGGATATATGTGGATATATGCATGTATATGTATGTATTCGCATGTGTCTGTGTATTTCTTTGTATTGTGTATATATATATATATATATATATATATATATATATATATATGTATGTACACGTAGCCGGTCTCTCGGACTTTTTACAAAACGCTGAGAAGATATAGTTAATATAAAGAATTGTTTCTACTTTTGGCACAAGGCGAGCAATTATCCAGTGCATTACTGGTACTTTATTTTATCGATTCCGTAAGGATGAAAGCCAAATTTAACCTCGGCGGGATTTGAACTCAGAATGGCAAGGGCCCTAACTATGCTAGAAAGCATGGCGTCCGACCCTCTACCGATACTGCCAATCCACTGCCGATTAGTTAATATAAAGAATGATGAATGATGTGCTCCTGCGCGGAGATGTTATTTAATAGCATCTCCGCGCTTGAGCACATTATATATATATGTATATATATACATATATAATATGTTTATGTTGATGAATGTGTATGGACATGCACATGTGCGCGCACACATGCATCTATACATATACACGCATACTTCCATTCATACATACATATTAACAGATATATAGTGTAAAAATTGTACTTTTAAGAGTTCAGCTGCCCTGCAGGTATGAAGATCATTCATAGAATATTTATTATCAACTGCTGCATTTTAACTTACAGCTTCTCTAGCAAGTTTATACATCTTTATATCTCTGTCCATAATTAATGCTTCACTTGTTTATGTTATTACTTTTCGAAGAAATAATTTCGGAACGCTAACGTATTGAAGCAACGAAACAGATCTGCCAATAACGTTCTTTGGTGAAACAGTGAAGAGTAGGAGTGGCACTGTGGTTTGGGAAATAGTTCTTAAATTGTGCCTGATTAGATGAAATTAGATATGTCGCCAGATAGGTGTAATTAGGTGTGCTGCTGAGCGTGATTAGGTGTGCCGCCAGATGTAATTAGATGTGCAGCTGAATGTAATTAGGTGAGCCGCCAGATGTAATGAAGTATATTATCGGATGAAATTAAGTGTGTCGCCAGATGTAATTAGGTGTGTCACCAGATGAAATTAGGTGTACCGCCAGATGTAATGAAGTATGTCATCGTATGAAATTAGGTGTGTCGCCAGATGTAATTTAGGTGCACCGCCAGATGTAACTTAGGTGTATCGCCAGATTTAATTTAGATGTGCGGCCAGATGTGATTAGGTGTATCGCCATATATAATTAGATGTGCCATCAGATGTAATTACGTCTACCATGTGATGTAATAAGATGCGCCGCGAAAGTGCAAGATGCCATTTCAAAATGTGAAAAGTACAAATTGAAATAAAATTCCTAATGAAGTTCATATATAACTGTTAAGGTTGGAAACAACTAAACTAAGAACGAAAACATAGCTAAAACTCCACAAAACACATGTTTTTCATTTACATCTTTGCTTCCTAAAGAAAAAGTATAAATAATGTTTCTGTATTTTTAATTCTCTATATTTCTACTTTATGCTATGCTAAATAAATTTGGAATACATTTTTGAATATTTTTTACTGCTTCTAAAGTGCGTCGTGGGTAACAATTGTTTCTACTTTTGGAACAAGGCCAGCAATTATCCCAGTACATTACTGGTGCTTTATTTTATCGACCTCATATGGATGAAAGGCAAAGTTAACCTCGAAGGGATTTGAACTCAGATCATAAAGGGCCATAACTCTTTGCTGCAAAGCATGGCGTCAGACCCTCTACCGATACTGCCAATATAATGATATATGAGAACCACATGCTTAAGGTTTTAGGCTCACAATTATAAGGTCTTGTATTCGTGAGTTCGATTCCCGATGGCACGCTGTGTCCTTGAGCAAGAGACTTTATTTCCCGTTGTTCCAATCCACTCAGCTGGAAATATACGACGTTTCGTACCAGTATTTCAAAGGTCCAGCCACGATATACAGTGTCATGGTTGAATCTAATTGAGAACTATGATAATGGTACATGTGAGTGTGGAAGGTTCAGACTTGAACGTTAATTGGAAGAACAGTCTGTCCTGTTGATCGAACAGGTGGAACACTCATCGTTGGAACTGACGGAGATCCCTTACATGTCCTTTACCAAAATAATGTGTAGGTGAGACTATTAAAACGAAGAAAAACATTAAACAAAATGTAATTAAGGGTTTATTCTTCAATGTTGCGGCTTTGATTTTTAGGTAGAAACCAATCTCTTCTTTATAAAAATAACTCATAAATAAACCCCACATACATACGTACAGGAACGCGTACATACTCACAAACATACATACATACATACATGCGTGTATACATATTCACATATGCGTGTATACGTATTCACATACTCAAATGCACGCACGCATACTCATATTAATACATACATACTCACATCACATATATATATATATACTCACCTACACACAGGCAGCCACATACTGTTATTCACGCATACATACATACATACATACACGCAGACTGCCACGTACATTCACAATCGTACTCATGCCCACATACTGCAATTCAGGCACACACACACACACACACACACACACACACACACACACACACACACACACACACACACACACACACACACACACACACACACACACACACACACACACACACACACACACACACACACACACACAATTGTACATACATACATACTTCAGATTGTATATATTTGAAGCTTGCAACTTAGCATGCTCATTAAAAATGAGTTCTTTTGAAATCTGCTACCTGTATGACATCTAAGGCAGGATTGGTTGTAATAACTAAAGACGAAAGCGTAGAGGAATCATGTGCTTTTCTAAATCTTTCTCAACTCCTACATAAACCAGATTGTTGCTTTATAGGTGACTCCTTCCTTACATCATATGCACTCTAATCCTATTGATTGAAATCTAAGGGCTGTGAATTAGCAAAGTTGGTAACGCGTCCGGCAACATGCTTTGTGACATAGAGTTATGGCGCTTTACGTTATGAGTTCAAATCCCGCTGAGGTCAGCTTTGCCTTTCATCCTTACGGAGTCGATAAAATAAAGCACCAGTAATGAACTGGGTCAATTTAATCGACTTTCCCCTCCCGCCAAAATTGTTGGCCTGGTGCCTGAACCAAAAATCATTATTGGCAGTATCGGTAGAGAGTCGGACGCCATGCTTTCCAGCATAGTTACGTCCCTTTACGATCTGAGTTCAAATCCCGCCGAGGTTGACTTTGCCTTTCATCCTTACGGGGTTGATAAAATAAAGTACCAGTAATGCACTGGGCAATTGCTGGCCTTGTGCCTAAAGTAGAAACAATTAATTATAATCGAAATGTAAGAGTGGTGGATTGGCAGTAATTGGTAGAGCGTGCGGCAACATGCTTTGTGGCATAGAGTTGCGGCACTTTAAGTTATGGCGCTTTAGGTTATGAGTTAAAATCCCGCCGAAGTTAGTTTTTCCTTTCTCCCTTACGAGGTCGATAAAATAAAGTACCAGTAATACACTGGGGTCAATTTAATCGACTTTCTCCTTCCCCCAGCTTGTTACCCTTGTGCCTAAATCAGAAACCGATATTTAGCACATAGTTCTGGGTTCTATTCTGCAGTGCGGCATCATGGACTATTCATCCTGGACTATTGTTTTCTACTATAGTCCTAGGTTGACCAATGCTTTGGTAGCCGGGACCTGTGTAGGTGAGGGGGGCATCATATATATATGTGTGTGTGTATGTTAGTGTGCGTGCGCGCCTCTATCTGTGTTTATGTCCCATCTGTTTATGTCGACACAAAATAGATCGATAAAATACATATCAGATTTGGGAAAATAAGTACTGGGAGGGGGTGTGTTGATATCATCGTAAATCTCTTTCTCCCTCTCTCTCTCTCTCTCTCACACACACACACACACACACACACACACACACACACACACACACACACACACACACACACACACACACACACACACACACACACACACACACACACACACACACACACACACACTCTCTGTATGTGTGTATATATATATATATATATATGTATACACAAACAAAATCTCTCTTTATACACACACACACGTGTAAACCTACAGAGCCATACTTTTACGATATTATTTTGTAGCCTGAGTTCAAATCCCGCCGAGGTTAACTTTGCCTTTCATCCTTACGGGGTCGATAAAATAAAGTACCAGTAATGTACTGGGTTATTGCTGGCCTTGTGCCAAAAGTAGAAACAATTATTTTGTAGTCTTGCTCCTCTGTGAGTGTGATAAATATAAGAAAAATACAAATGCCAATATTTGGGTTATATATGAAAATGTATGACACTGTTGTGTATTTGTGTCTGTTTGTGATTCTTTGGTTATTGTGGTTCGTATATATATCGAGGGACTGATGTAAGTTTGTGTTTTGTCATAAAATATTGTATGGAAGAAAATTGATAATAATTGTGGATTTCTCACATATATATATGCATATGTATGCACACGCACACATATATATACATACATGCACACATTTATCTATCTATCTATCTCTAAACACACACATAGACACACACATATATATATATATAGTTGAAAATGAACGAACAAAACACAGGAGGCAATTGCACAGTTTTATTAGGTTCACGCTTGGTGGAAGTGGAGGAGGTTTCAACGTTTTGGACATAAGTCCTTCTTCAGGAAAGTCAGGAGAGGGGGTGAACAGGAACTCAGAGAGGGAGTAAGGAGGGAAGTTACAAAGTAAAAAATACAATACAATGATAATAAAAATAAAAGGGGGTAGCGTGGCATAGGTCCACACACACACACACACACACACACACACACACACACACACACACACACATGTTAGTTAAGGTGTGTATGTATTTGCGTGTGTATTACTGATTTACTCAAACATATTGAACTTAACATATATACTTTTGAAGTTCGGTACTTATTTTAACAATCCCTAGTTGTCGAGCTGCTAAGTTTTCGAGACCCCCACCCCATATGT
>OZ024746.1:23027305-23037305 GCA_964016885.1 Eledone cirrhosa | reverse complement strand
TCGGCGGGATTTGAACTCAGATCGTAAAGGGACGTAACTATGCTGGAAAGCATGGCGTCCGACCCTCTACCGATACTGCCAATAAAGGCCAAAAATATCACAAGGGACGAACGGATCAGGCGGACGCTCGGAGATTACGCACTCGTCAGTTATCTACTGGATATCATTGTGAAATAACAACTGGATGGCAAGATTATGTGTTAGAAATTGACGGATAGTTGAAATATCCTTGGATCCTGATTACACGGATGGAGCTTCTTCCCAGCAGGATTATTGCATGGATTAAGTTGTATATCTTTAAATTCACATTTGAAAAGTTGCTGTTGTTCCTCAAAATTATTTCACTTTAATGTTTAGTCATTGTAACATCTAGATATACTGATATAGTATGCTGTAAACCAACTAAACTCATTACATAGCACCCATTATCTTTAAATGCCTCTTTTTTTGAATTTTGCTTAGTGATTTGTCAAGATATATTTTATTGATTGTTTATGGATTTAGAAACTCTGAATATTCCTATAGTTTGTACTGACAAACTGCAGATTGTTAAATAAAATAATTTGCTGTTATATGTGGATTCTTATAGGAAGAAAGAATTGTCAGTAATTAAATGTCTTAAACTTTTAAAATTGGTTAGTAACTACATTACAATTATACATTGCCTCTGCTTGATTCAGTTATCATAGCATTGAGCTAAAGCACAACTAGTAAATGAGTAAAATCTATTTCTTACTCCCATAATATATATACATATATATATATATATATATATATATATATATATATATATATATATATATGTGTGTGTGCGTATGTGTGTGTGTTTATGTATGTGTGTGTGCGTGTATATACATATGTTGTGTGTGTATTTTGTATATATATATATGTGTGTGTGTGTGTATGTGTATATACGTATATATGTATATGCATATATATATAAATATGTGTGTGTGTGTATGTATGTGTAGGTGTGGATATATATATATATATATATATATATATATATATTTTAATACATCACACATATTGGGAAGGTTACTCTCTGAAAAGGAAATCCATCATGTTTATTGTTGGCTCCATACTGAAGTTGTTTACATTCAATTATTAATGTCTTCTGGTGTACGACCTTCCTATTTTGGAGAATAAATGTCACTTAATTACAGTAGGATTAACATTTAGTATCAGATGAAAATATACAGAAATGTTTTCTTCCGCCATACTTTCACCATTCCTGAAATAATCTTATTTATCTTGAAGCTATAATTTAGTGTGGATCCAGCAACCCCGGGCGGGTATGAATTCTGCTAAGCAATCATAATGGTTTCTGATTCAAGCACAAGGCCAACAATTTTTGATAAAGGGGACAGTCGATTAAATGGATCCCATGACTTTCGGAAACATTATTTCACACTCAGAGTTACTGAAGCATGGAACAAACGATCTGCATCAATTATTAGCTGCATCCTTTAAAACCTCCATGCTTCCTGAAATTCGCCAACACTACACCTGACATCCCCCCTCCATATATCATGTTCACTTTCCTGACATTTGTACTTTATTCTATGTTCTATACATGCACCTTTGATGAGTTGTAGTGCACCTGAGCACTGTACACAATAATTTCGTTATCATTATCATTATCATCAACAAAGAAGATGAAAAAAACTTACTTCAACACTTAATTTTAAATCTTTAATTTTTAGTTTTTAATTCTTATTAATTCTCTTTAATTGTAATACTCAACATTTGAGAAGATGAATTTTTTTACTAATACATCGAAACCGGTAATACTTTATATACTTTATATACATTATAAAACTGTTTTTAAAAGAATTGTCCCTCTCATTTTTTCAATAATGTCACTGACGAATCAAAGAAAGGAAAAACAGGAAAAGCAGACCCTTAAATATATTTTCCGTGCTATTTCCAATCTCACCTTTCCTCTATAACCACTGTTTTGTATAGAACCTTACTTTATATATATATATAATATATATATATATATATATATATATATATATATATATATATATATATATATATATATACACTCATACATATATGTATACACACACATATATGCAAAATAATGGATGATCGGTCCTTCGTTGTTTTCAACGATCTACATTAATTTGTTTAGTGAACTAAAACGTCAAAGTCATGAATTAACGTATGAGTGGTTGAGTATTCCACAAACACGTGTATCTGTAACATAATTCCTAAGCTGAATCAGTGTGACACTATGCGCGGCAGAATATCTTTGCAGAATAAAGGTTTTTCCACCGATGTTTAATAAGTTACGTACAAGTGTTGGAGTAGATTATAATGTTTAGGGGAGGCGTGCTTTCTCTTTAGGTTGAATTGTGTTTGGAGTAGGCGTGAATTATGTTTAGAGTAGGCGTGAATTATATTTATGGTGGGAATGAATTATGCTTAGAGTAGGCAAAAATTAGGCTTGGATACGGTGTGAATTATTCTAAACGTAAGAGTGAATTATGCTTAGTGTAGGCGGGAGTTATGCTTAGAGTAGGCGGGAATTAGATTTGGATTAGGCGTGAATGGATTCTAAATGTAGGTGTGAATTGTGCTAAGAGTAAATGTGAATTATTCTATGTGCAGGAGTGAATTATGCTTAGAGTAGGCGTGGATTATGTTTAGTGTAGGCTTGAATTATACTTAGAGTAGGCGTGAATTATGTTTAGTGTACGCTTGAATTATACTTAGAGTAGGCGTGAATTATGTTAACATAATTTATTGCTAATTATATTCTTAAGTGTAGGCAAGAATTAGTCATCAATAGCAAAGGTTTCAAATATATTTAACTTGAGGGTGTAATTATTTATTTTGAAAACATCAACAACCAGAGTAAATAAATATACATTTAAAGTCGCCAAACTTCTTGAAGTAATTACTTAGTGCAGCAGATCAAAAGATATAGTGAAGTTGGTGTTAACAAACATACTGTAGTGAAGGAAGGAATTTTAATTAATTAGAATTACACCTGTAACGCGGAGAACATACCCTTATCTTCTTGATTAATTCACGGCAGACAGTGGGACTAACTCCGGAATTTTAAATTAATTATAATAGGTTTTGCGGAAATTTAATATAGATATAGCATTGGTGGTTTTTCATGAGGATCTTTCGTATTCAGAAAAATAGATCTTATTCTTAGTCTTTCAACTATTCTTCTCATCTTATAAGAAAATAACTACCCCCCATGATTCTGTTTACGGTGGAATGTTGCTATAGCAACGCTATATATGCCATCCACAGTCTAGAACATACCTAGAACGTATGATTGCTACATTTGTGAATATAGTTAAGATGTTTAGCACAAGATAATACTTCTTGCGTTATTTTGTCATTTCTACCTCATATATTGATATTTATAGTTGCATAACATTTACAAAGAATTTATGATAGGGGTCATCCGTTGGTTTCGTTGATGAGCCCTCGGTCGTTAGATCTATTGAACGTCCAATTAGGTTTATATATATAGTGTATATACCGTATATATGGCGTTGAATTAGCAGAGTCTTTAGAATATAGGGTTGAATGATTGGCGATATTCCTTCCTACTCTTCGTGCTTTGAGTTCAAATTCTACTGAAGTCAATTTTGCATTCATCTTTTCGAGGTCCATAAAAAGCATATCAGTTCAGTACTGGAAACGATTATCCTCCCACTCTCTCTCCTCTCTCCCATCTCCCTCTCACACTCTCTGAAGAAGAAGAGATCTGTTGTGTTCGGACATGGAGGGGAGATGAGCTCCGTCTGGTTTGAAATACCCAAGAAACGCCGTATGTAACTACGGTGCCCCTACGATTCCATTAGGAGTTACGGATACAAACATACATACACCTTATATAATACGTCATTCCCAGGAAGATTCACCGTATTATTGTAGGTGAAAAGGCTCGTTCGATTAAATTTAAAATAGAATTCATTATTTCTAAGGCGGTGGATTGGCAGTATCGGTAGAGGGTCGGACGCCATGCTTCCCAGCATAGTTACGTCCCTTTACGATCTGAGTTCAAATCCCGCCGAGGTTGACTTTGCCTTTCATCCTTACGGGGTCGATAAAATAAAGTACCAGTAATGTACTGGTTAATTGCTGGCCTTGTGCCTAAAGTAGAAACAATTATTTCTAGCTGAGTGGAAGAAAAAAAAAAAAGATTTTCCTCAAGGACATAATACGGAAATCGAAGAAGAGATCTTAAAATCGTGATTCGAGGACGCTAACTACTAAGCTATGTCCATCCCTCCATGCATTAAATATTCTGATAGTTTCAATTTTGCTGCTGTAAACCATCATTTTAGTAGAGTCTGGATTTTCTGTAATTCAAAGTCTAGGCTTTATTGAAACACTCCTATCTATTTTCCTTTGCAGTCACTGTGCAACACTTGCAACGATGAATTTATAAATTCTAAGAAGATATCAATAACAATATCCCTGAGAATATGCGTGTGTTTGTGTGTATGTATGTGTGTGAGAACTTAATAATTCACTCAGTCGCCATGTTCCATCCTTTAGGCATTCAAGAAATTCTTCTCTTGCTTGGCTGAAGGATAACAGGCAGCATGAAATTAGCTACGATATGGCTAATAAGATTTGACCTCCTAAATATGCCCATACATACATGAATATATACTCACATACACACCTGTGTATATAATATAAACACTTTGTCCAAAATGGCTGACTGAATACGCATGTGTGTGTTTTTCTTAAAAAAAATTCTTTTTTGCTCTTTCTTCATCTCACACTCTATCTTTCTATTTCATTTTTCATTCTATCTTCTGATGAAAGACTTGTATCCGAAACGTTAAGACTCCTTTACTAATATAATTTTACTGTGTTGTTTATTTTGCTATTTCTGTTTCCTTTTCATACAACATGTATATATATATATATATATATATATATATATATATATATATGTCTCTCTCTCTCTCTCTCTCTCTCTCTCTCTCTCTCTCTCTCTCTCTCTCTATATATATATATATATATATATATATATATATATATATATATTTATTTATTAAAATAACAGATTAAAGTTTAAGCAAAGTATCGCTGCTTTTTAAGGGTGAAAGCAGCGATTCTTTGCTTAAACTTTAATCTGTTATTTTAATAAATATTTGCTCTACGGTTCTTATATATCTGATATATATTTATCCTTATCGAGCCCTCTTTGGAGTTTAGTCTTCAAATTTATTATTATTACTATATATATATAATCAATAAAGTATTGTGGATAGAAGTAATAAAACAATATTTATCACTCGAATAAAAAAAAAAAAAAATTGTGTATAATTGTATAAAAGAAACTACTGCTTTCTTCCTTCAGAGGACTTATCAAGATATAAAGTTAGTTTATTTTTTTTTTATATCTTGATAAGTCCTCTGAAGGAAGAAAGCGCTAAATTCAAATTATATATACAATACTTTATTTTTTTTTTTTTTTTTCAAGTCATAAATGTGTTATTATTTCTAGACTGCATTATACTTTATTGATTATATATATATATATATATATATATATATATATATATATATATATATATATATATATATATATATATATATATATATAGTTAAGTTGGCTTCTGTTCCATTACTTCCATTTCCACGGCAATCAACAGCTGACATATTAACTGACATGGAGCCAAAGAGAACGGTAAATGTTTACCTCTAATTGATGCATTGAGAACTCCTAATAACACTTGCAATATATATATGTGTGTGTGTGTATATGTGTATATATACATATATACACACATATATATATATGTATGTATATAAATATATATGTATGTATATATATATATATTCTTGTGTATATGTGTGTGTGTGAGTTTGTGTATATGTGTGTGTGTATATTTGTGTATATATGTGTGTATATATATATATATGTATAATGTGTGTGTGTGTATGTTTGTGTATATATGTGTATATATATATATATGTATAATGTGTGTGTGTGTGTTTGTATATATGTGTGTGTATATGTGTATATATGTATACATACTCACAGTCTCAAATAGATAGTTATATAGGCGCGCGCGCACACACACACACGCACTATTAAAACATTGCTCTTAGCACGTACCTTTTCTTCAAAGATTTCTAGATTGTCTCATATTTCACGTCGCTGCTGTACAAAATTTTTACTTTTTTTATTTTACTATTTTTCTCTCCTCTTTCCTGAATTCATCGTATATTACTTTCATATTTATATTTTATCGATTATTTGTTTGTTGATAGGTATCAGCTATTTTCATTCAAATGTCACACAATATATTTGGTTCTGTCTATTTTTGCTTGTTCATTTGTTGCTGTTTTTGTTACAGTTTAAACACACTCATCAAATGTGTTGCTACAATATATTGACGTACAACTTGTAATATCTCGAGTTATTTATACAATAAAGTCAATAGAACGTCGTTGGCAAATGATCCAATTCACTCAGAGTTACGAGTAGAAAATATGAATATATTTCTAAGTTGTGTCATGTCATCTTTGCTTTCCTTTTCGCCGGAAACCCATTCTGAATCTGTTTTCGACTCCGTCGGTTTCCGTCAAAGAGATGTTGGTAAATAAGCTGTTAATGTCCGTTCTGTGGTATCGGCAACAACAAAACAACAACAACAACAACAAAAATACTGGGACAAAAACAAACAAAACTTTTTCTTCGCAATCTTTTCAATTTCATTATTTCTAGCTTCCGGTCAATAAGATAACAGAAAACAGCGAGATAAATATTTGTTATTATACACACTATATATTGGCATAAGGGCGGTGGATTATGCCTAAATCAGAAACTATACTACACACTATAAGGGCGAAAGAGTAGCAGTATCGGTAGAGCGTCGGACAATATGCTTTGCGGCATAGTTACGCCCCTTTACGTTCCGATTTAAATTCTCGTTGAGGTTAGCTTTGCCTTTCATCCTTGCAGGGTCGATAAAATAAAATACCAGTAATGCACTGGTTTCGGATTAATCGACTTTCCACAAAATCAGAAACCATTATGCACATTATAAATCAAGAGTGATGCAACGTGTGTTAGTGGCTTACGATCGGAACCAACAGCGGTTTAAAACTCAATATATGGAGCAGAGTAGAATTCATTCGTTCATTCGAAGCTGATGATTCATGTCGTGGTTAGTTTCTTTGATCAAGGACAAAGAGAGAAGTTTTTCTCTCTCACCGAAGAAAGATTTTGTCCGAGTGTTGATGACTCCTCACACATCGGATTTCAAAATTAATAAAAACATTGAACTTTCTGTATTGAAGATTTTTGATAGATTTATTGCTATGTGATAGCATGTGACATAATTTTGGACGTGTTGGGTTCATGATTTGTGCGCTGAATCCTTGGGCAAGGTCTTTCATTTCACGTTGCTCAATACATTCAATTGTAATAAACAAATGCCAGCAGAAGTTAGTGTTTAAACTTGCAATGGACCGATGAACTGTTCTGACCTGTACTTTTAATCACTTAATGCCAAATTAAATCAGAAGAAACCATTAATTATATAAATTAATTGCTAATAAGTTATCTTGCGCCATTCCTCGATGAAGATTTCCGAAAAGAAATTGATATCTTAACTTAGGCTCGACTCATCTCTTAGCATCGAACTCATTGGAATTCATTGGCTAAGTACCAGATTTATTGATCATTTCATTACAAACAAGGTGTCTCTGTTTTATTATTAAATAATTACCTTCAATATTCTAATAATTCCAAACGATGCCAGGATTTTACGGGGAAGTCGCCTACAATAGAACTACATCATATCCAGTGTTGTTTTTCATATATTTGCTGCAATTAGGAATGAAGGCTAATTAACAGACTCGTTAGATCGTCGGTATTTGTTCCGGTGCTCTGTGCTCCAGTTTCAAATCCCACCGGATTCAACTTTGCTATTCATTCTTCTGGGGTCGATAAAAAAAAGTATCTGTCCTGGGCGGTGGATTGGCAGATTTGTTAAAGAATCGAGCAGGATGCTCTGTGGTGTCTGATCCGGCTCTGTAAGTTCTGAGTTCAAATCACACTCCCTTACTCCTGAATATGGTGACACATCTGTGTTAAGGTGACTGTTAATTAATGCTAACCCGTCAAGATCACACTATATAAAATAAAACAACTTAAAAAATGTTATATTTGCAAAATTTATATATAAGAAACTCCTATATATATATCAGTACCGAATGCGTAAGCGTCACTGATGATGGATTAACGATCCTGATATACATGTATTTAACGTTTCCACACGGTTATAAAGTAGCTATAAAATGGTTACAGCTTATAATACTCACAATGAGACTATAGATGTTTACTATGTTTAAACATATTCTGTATATGCTTCTATATACGCATGCACATTATATATGTATTTTTCAAGAGTTAAACTAATATATTTCAACATTGTAATATGTTGTTTGCTTTGATATATTTATTTACTCTCCCCCCCATGTATATTCTCAACGCGTACTTCTTATAATTAGCCCCACCACCCCATCACCTACACATGAAACAGCTCAGCAGCCCTTGCTATTAACCTGCTTCTCTTCAATCTTTAAAATATCGTTTATTTGGATATGTTTTAGACATAAACTCTTTATATTCTAAAGAAGTGATAATGGGGTTGTGTAAAGTTAATACCTTTTTCTATATGTAGTTGATGAAATGACATACAGCGTAAAGAAAGAATGCAAGGTTTTTCTGCCTGAAGCAAAACATTAACTGTGTTTTTGCTTCTATCGTCATCTGATGTTATTGAATGTTACAATGCTAATCAGTTGATGGAAATGTAAGGTTTCTTAAAAGGTCTTCTGCAAGCTAGTGGGCGGTACCATTAAGGCTAACTTGGCAGCTACCTAGGGCGCAGTCATCAAATAGGGGCATTACTGAATATCACAATTTTATATAAATTTGTATAATTAAGTTATATAAATTTGTATAATTTCTTGCGATCACTAAATAAATTACTAAACATTCTCCCCGCGTAGCACCATCGTGGAAATATCCGAAATAATTGAGAATGCCGTATGATGTAATGACCTGTGACATGATTTGGCGTGGTTGTGTGTGGACTGTATAGTAAAATATGCAGGTTTAATAATTTTCTTAGTCTTTACAGAGTGTAAAAATATAGGTTTGATAACTTACCAAACTATAAATCAAAATTACCATTTTAATGTAGAGAATGGGGGCACACAATTAGGAGAAGGGGACGAACATTGCAGAACTAGCTAAGGGTACTAAAACCCTGACGCCAGCTCTGACTGCAGGAGATGAGTCAGCATTACAACAGATGAAAGTTTATGTTGACAATTCATCTTTTTATATGACTATATGGTTAAGGAATTAATTTCGCAACCAAGTAAGTGGTTTTAGGTTCATATATACTGCGTGACGCCTTCAGCAAATATCTCCCTACGATAATTTGTGGGTGAAAGTACGCAAACGGAAATTGAAGAAACCCGTCGTGTCATATATATATAAACTTTTGAAAAGCAAAAGAACTGTGAAACCGGTAAAGGAAACAAATAAATATTCTTAAAAAGACTCTAGTTGCATATATATATATATAAACACACATACACATATACAAAATGGTAGATTAAACACAAACATGCTTTTTCTCCCAAAAATGTTTTTCCGTTCCTCCTCCTCAATCTCTATATTTCCAATTCTTCTTTTATGTCTCATTCTATCTTCTTGTGTCCGAAACGTTAAGAGCCTGTCCCTACAATATCAAGCAGTAAACCAATAAATAGATATTTCTTCGTTGCACTGTACTGCTTGCTTTGCTGTTTCCGTTTACTCTTTGCATATATGTATGCATATATATATATAAATGAAGTATTTCCGTCGCAAAGGTACAGGAAAAAAGAGTGCTCTATGTAGGCAACAGAGCTTATTAGTTATGTAATAAACAACATAAGATAATTATTTCATTTACCAGTGGTTTCTTGAAGGCAG
>OZ024746.1:23007305-23014805 GCA_964016885.1 Eledone cirrhosa | reverse complement strand
AAAATATCGTTTTGTCATTGGGTTTCTATTGTTTATGCAGTAGACATGACTTTTTGTTTTTCCAGTTCATTTTCATTGTCACAGATTGAACAAATTGATCCTCAGGACTAACGAAACTCTCTGATATGACGCCATTGTAGTAACTGGCCTTAATAATTATATGTATATATATATATATATCATGCTGAAGAGTCATATTTGTGGTGGGTAGTAATGAAGGTGGGTTATATCAGTTGTACTATATATATAACATACTATATGTTTTAATATTTTTGTTTTAGGTACTCCTGAAGGCTCATAGAATTTCGAATTTAACAATAGAAAAAGTAACTAAATTCGTTTTGGAAAGGATTAGAACATTTATGAAAGAAGGTGTTAATGACTAAATCAAGAAGATCCGCTTCCAAAGGAGTGAGGTCATTTACCTTGGGGTGGAGATGTTCTAGATTTAAGGTTGAGAAGGTTGGCTGCTCGCGTGATTTTTCCTGTTAAAAGCCGGCGGAATCATACCCTATAGATCAGTACTACAACACATCCCAAGTGGTAACTAAAGCTGCGGTACACTCCATCCAACTGAATCAGTAGCAGGATGTCAGGACGTATATGGGTATGTCGAAAGGTCGCTTCAAAAGCCGCTTTCTAAACCATGAAAGAAGATATATCTATTTAAGCATCCGGATAAAGTATGAGTTACGCACAAGCGTTGACTTAATCGACTTCCCCCTTCACTTCAAATTGCTGGCCTAGTGCCAAAAGTAGAATCAATTATTAATTATAGTGGTGGGTTGGCCGAATCTTTAGAGAATCAGGCATGATGCTTTGTAGTATTTATATCGGTTCTTTACGTTCTGATTTCAAATCCCGCCATGGTGAACCTTGCATTTCATCCTCTATGGGTTGATAACATATAATAACAATTAAGTACTGTGATCAACTTAATCAACTTCCCTCTTTCCCCTAAATTGGAAACCATTATTATCTTTTTTAAAAGCTAGATAATCCTGGCTGTTTACTATACAGCGTCTCTATTGCAGTAACAATGGGAAGCTTTTCATTTTCAACTCAGTTTGGAGATATATCAGTTTTCATATCTTCTGCTAGTACTTATATAGTACTAATAGACTGATGATTGGTTTAACATATATATTATCTCTATAAAGCTGTAATGTTTGCCAAATGTTTCCGAGGTGAAGATGCGTGGCCTGGTAGTTGCGATGTTGGACTCACGATAATATGGTCGTGGGCTCAATTCCCGGACCTGGTAGTGGGTTGTGTTTTTGAGTAAAACACTTTATTTCACGTTGCTCAAGTTCGCTCAGCTGGAGAAAATGAGTTTCACTTGTTATTCAAAAGACCACTCACTCATACTCGCACATACACATAAATACATACATACACAGACACACATAAACAAACATATATAGAGAGATATATGACGGCATCCCGCACAGTTACGTCTACGGAATGTCTTTCATAAGGAATTGTTCAATCGGAGGTTATAGTAGAAGACACTTGCTCAAGGTGCCACACAGTGGTACTGAACCCTGAACCATGTGGTTGTGAAGTGAACACGGTAACTACACAGCCATATCTGTAATAAGAAAAAAAACTTTCAGAAATGGGTTCCTTAATACAAAACTCTATGGCATTTAACCAGAAAATACGGTTCTTCTGAAGGATGTTTGGAGTAACGTTACCCGATAGACTGCGTAGCTCGGAGATCAGAGAGTTGATCTAGGTAGAGCGACTACTTCTCCGAATTGAGAGATCACAGCTACGATACTACATATATTTGCTTAGAATGTCTCAGGAAAAATAATCTATGGACAGATTTTACGGGCAAAACCAACCGACAGGGGACCCAGGGGTAGACGCCGGGCATGATAGTTGGATAACATCAATGAGCTTGGCTGGTCACACTTTGGGATCCAGCCGGATCAATTGGAGACGATTGCTTCTAAAAGACCTGTTCGAAGGAGTGTTTGAGGACTCTGCCCCCACGGCCTTCCCAGGAAGAGGAAGAGGAAGGAGAGCGAGATGGAAAAGAAGAAGAAGAAGAAGAAGAAAAAACAATCTGAAAAGAACACAACCAACAAACTGTAACTAGCAAACAATTAAATGACATAACTACCAAACTGTAATTATTTAAATATATAATCTGACCGTATAAAATATATGGAGATGATAAAAGCAAAATGTTTGAGATGTTATGAACAGAGAAGAAGAAAAACAAAACAAAACAAAAAAATACTTATTAATTGACTGTCAACGCAAATCTGTCAAAACGACGCCATTTATATTGTAGAAACCTTCTTTGGAGAAGATATGAATTTTAAATCTAAATTTAGATGGTAATTCAAGCATCATTGTTGTCAGAAATAAAAGAAGTGTGCCAACATTTTATTAAAACAACATCCTCTTTATATTTTACATTCTAGAAAAGTAAATTTCTTATCAAAGTTGAAGTGAGACGCTTGCCTGTTATTTCATCTGACAGGAGGAAAAAGTAAAGCAAAAAACAAACAAACACTACACATATTTAGGAAAAAAGGCTACGAACGATTTAGTTGTCTAAAGAAATTAAAGATTTTTCTCATCATCATTAGAGTGCAGGACAAAAACGGTTTTGTAAATAAAATTACAACATGCTGTTGAATAACACGAGCTTTATCTCCTTTCATATTGTCGTGTACACTACTCTCTTTTTCCATGGCACACCTAGAAAGAGATCGCCTTCAGTCATGACTGGCCATGGGTTTGGTGCAATCCTAGGCAAGTAGACATGTTTCTAAAGACCAGCAGTTGCCCATTCATGCAAGTCATCATTCTCCATGGTAACAATGTTGTCCAAACAAAGGTAAAGGCCGTTACGGATTGGCGGCTTCACTGTCGTCGCAAATCATTTTGTTAACCGAGTGAATTCGTGCAGCATGAAATAAAGTGTCCTGCTGAAGCACACAACACACCGACAAGTCCCGGAATCGAACACACGCTCTTACGATTGTTAATCCCAAATCTTAACCCTTAAGCCACACACCTCGACACATCTTTAACATAATAAATAGCAAAAGAATCAGAAGCAGTTATTGTTTTTATTACTGTTTTGTTGGCTAACCTCTTTTTATATATAAGAATCTATATTTTCAAGTACTCGAGCTGGTTTCCACTATATATATATATATATATATATATATATATATATATGTATGTATGTATGTATGTATGTATGTATGTATGTATGTATGTATGCATGCGTGTGTGTGTGTGTGTGTGTGTGTGTGTGTGTGTGTGTGTGTGTGTGTGTGTGTATGTGTATGCGTGTGTATGTGTATGCGTGTATGTGCTTTCGCTATTGTAATCCTAAGTTATTTTCACGATCCTATTCATGATAAGAAACCAAAGCAAGAAAAGAATTGAATAGTTTAGTGACTTCATCTTGGCAACGAAAAAGAAGAAAAATATAAAAAAAAACAACACACCAGTGTCATCTAGTCCGATATATATATTTTTTATCAATCATTTATTGATTAGATCAATGCGATAGAACTCATACTAATGAAGGTTGTTGCAACTCTGTTTTGCATATTTGGCTGGCCACACGTTTATCATTTAGATTTCAAAGGAGCAGACGATAGAGATATATAGTGTGTGGAAACTAAAGAAAGAGACAGAGAGTGAGAGGAGGGGGTGAGCAGGGTGTGACAGAGTAGGAGAAGAGGGGTAGAGAAAGGGATTGAGATTTAAGGAGTGTATATATATAGAAAAACAAAGGAAGAGATAAAGCTGTACAATGAAATAAAAAGAACAATGATATTTGCAGACAAATAATTAAGATTTTCTTTATATTTTAGGTGCGTTTGTTGGTTAAAATATGAATATGGTTCGTTATGAGACAGTTATTAATAAAGAGCTGGAAGTGACTGTAAATATACGACCAGATAACACCAGAATTATTCACACTTTCAATTTCATCTGGTCTGAGGTATTTTTATCAATGAAAATATTATGAAGAATCTATTTAACACTCTATGTATCTATCTATCTGCACACACACACACGCACACGCACACGCACACGCACACACACACACACACTGTTTTAGTTGAAAGCTATCACATTGGGAATTGGGCGGTAAATGTTAAATTTATGATGATAACAGTGATATTGAGATGTTCCTCCAGAGTAATAAGATCTAAGCCACAATAAAGAATATTACTAAATTCTACCCCGGTATTGAATACTCATTCTCGCGTTCGTCAACATCTCACGGATTTATATATATTTATATATATATATATATATATATATATATATA
The DNA here is from genome assembly GCA_964016885.1 of Eledone cirrhosa. NCBI lineage: Eukaryota > Metazoa > Mollusca > Cephalopoda > Octopoda > Eledonidae > Eledone > Eledone cirrhosa. The sequence goes on along the minus strand of OZ024746.1, from coordinate 23,010,490 downwards.
TATATATATATATTCACACACACACATATATTTAATTATATATGTATACATATATATAAATAAATATATATATATATCTAAATATAGATGTATACATATATACAAAAATAAATATATATATTTAAATATATATGTATATATATATTTTATATATACATAAATATATAAAATATATATACATATATATATATAAATAAATATATACATATATATTTAAATATATATGTATACATATATATAAAAATAAATAAATAAATATATATATATATTTAAATATATATGTATACATATATATAAAAATAAATAAATATATATATATATATATATTCAAATATATATATGTATACATATGTATAAAAATAAATAAATAAATATATATATATATTATTTATTTATTTTTATGTATATGTATACATATATATTTGAATATATATATATATATTTATTTATTTATTTTTATACATATGTATACATATATATTTGAATATATATATATATATATATGTGTGTGTGTGTGTATACATACACGCACATAAGCACATGCCCGCACGCTCAAATACATCGTTCATACATTTATTCACTTCGGGGACCATACGAATCATAAGGGCTTTGCTTTATTTCGTTATTGAATATAGAAAAATTTGACGCGTGCCTTTGAATGTGGTAAAGCAAAGGATTTATTTATGAGATGAAAATTGTCCGCCATTGATTTCTATTGCAACCAGATTACATTCACTTTATCTTTGTTAACTCATTTTACCTCACGTCTTTCTATTATTAGGCGGTCTTTCAGTATATATGTTCCTGCTTTTTTATATAATAATAACTGTTTCTACTTTTTGGCACAAGGCCAGCAATTACCCAGTGCATTACTGGTACTTTATTTTATCGACCCCCCGTAAGGATGAAAGGCAAAGTTAACCTCGGCGGGATTTGAACTCAGAATGGCAAGGGCCGTAACTCTATGCGTCAAAGCATGGCGTCCGACCCTCTACTGATATTGCCAATCCACCGCCATTTTTTATATAATAATAATGGTTTCTGATTTAGGCACAAAGCCATCTATTTGGGGAGGGGGAAGGGAAAGTCGATTAAATCGACTCCAGTGCGTTACTGGTACTTTATTTTATCGATCCCGTAAGGATGAAGGGCAAAGCTAACCTCGCTGCGATTTGAACTTAGAACGTAAAGGGCCGTAATTAAATACGGCAAAGCATTTTTGTCCGTCGCTCTAACGATCCTACCAATCTACCACCCTAATAATAACAATAATAATAATCGAGAGTGAGAGTGAGCCATTTCTATCCAATGAAACGAACCTTTGTCGAATTTCATTGAAAGAATGTTTAAGAATTCATTGAATATATTTTAAGTTATCTGTCGTCTTCTTCTTATGTCTTCATCTTATAGTTTAAGAGATGTAATTGTTACTTGTTAAAATCAAAGACTCGGATAACAAAATGAAACTTTGAATGGAAAAAAGAATAATAATGATAACAAAAGATTAAATTTACCCCAAGATAACGTTTAATTTTCTACTTGCACAATTTTCGTGTTCCGGAAAACTGGTCTGGTGTGGTAGGTAGGGTGTATCATAAGATTTTGTTTTATTTCATTTTCATAGTCGCCATTTAAAAAAGTATATACATATACATATATTAGCTGTTTTGTTTGTTGTTTGAGTTATATCTTTATTGAAAGGAAGTGTCGCCGCAACGAAATCAATGTGTATAGTAACCGGATTCAATAGCTCAATTATCCGAACGAACCGTTAAGTACATTGTCTACTTGGGATACGAATCGTAAACAAAGGAATGACTTTGAAAAGTGGGAGGTCTGTTATCACCGTCCTTTCTCTTATGTTAATATAGTTATGACAATTTTTTTGTACGTTTTTCCATTCCATTGAATGCTGCCAAAATTCTGAGTGTTATTTACGATATATTTCGACAGCCATTTCAATGTTATATCGATACAAACAGTCATTATATTGATCTGTTGGATAGGATATCACAGTATTACACTTAATATAGTCAATAATATTGCTGATTATATTTAAATGCACTTAGCGTAGTGGTTAGGATGCTCGCGATCGTAAGGTCGAGAGTTCGATTCCTGACGCTTCCTTGTATCCATACGAAAAGCACTTTATTTCACGTTGCTCCAACTAGAAAAATTAAATTGTGTGGCGTACCTTGTCACACACTGAGTTACGCCGAATATCCCTGAGAACCACTTGTCTATGGAATTCTCAGCTACCTGCACGTTCCGTTGATTGAGTGTCAATAACAATAACATTGTTCGTTAAATGTGCGACGAAATATAGGCGAAACAAAAATATCAGATTTGTTAGAACATCACCTGAAATACTTTGGTATTTATTCCACCTCTGTAATCTAAGGTCAACTCTGCCTTTCATCTGTTCAAGACCTCGATGGAATGTTTTGTCTTATCGTGTCCAACTCTGTGTGGTCTGAATTTGAATCTCGTCTCCTGCCACGAGAAAAACTGTGACGTTTCTGCCATGTATTGCAGCCGGCAGATAGCAACAACAATGGAAAGAAAGACCAACCGAAATAGTTTCCCGTGACCAGCTTCTATCTACACCAGTGGTTCCAAAACTCCTCGGCGTCAAAGTGAAAGATTCTATTTCACAAATGTAAGAAATATAAATTGAATTTGTTATCAAAGTTAGAAACAACTAAATCAAGAATGATAAGAATGGTTTCAAGGCCAAGAATTTTTAGGGGAGGGAAAAGTCGATTAAATCGACCCCAGTGTATTACTGGTGCTTTATTTTATCGATCCCATAATGATGAAAAGAAAAACTAACTTCGACGGGATTTGAACACAGAATATAAAGAGAAGTAACTCTATGCCGCAAAGCATTTTGTCCGACGCTCTACCGATACTCTCAAGACTGATAATAATGGTTTTTGATTTAGACACAAGGCCAAAAGATTTGAGGGAGGGGAAAGTCCATTAAATCAACCCCAGTGCGTTACTAGAACTTTATTTTATCGATCCCATAAGGATGAAAGGCAAAGCTAACTTCGGCGGGATTTGAACACAGGGCATAAAGATGTTAGCATGTTAGCCAACGCTCTACCTATACTGCCAATCCACCGCCCTCTAAAATGATAATAATAAATCATCAACGACATATTCTTCATTGATAGCTCCAT
>OZ024746.1:22992305-22997305 GCA_964016885.1 Eledone cirrhosa | reverse complement strand
CGTTTGTAAACAAACGAACAGCCTGATTTACGCTGTACAGTGTTCAGGCAACCACGTCACCTTTTTGTTCAACACTGACACAGGAACGATGTACTAGTTTCAAGCTTGTTAGTATATACTTTCGAACGTTCAACCATCTGGCAGAAAGGTATACGGTGCTGACGATAGCTAACAAGCTTGAAACTAGTACATCGTTCCTGTGTCAGTGTTGAACAAAAAGGTGACGTGGTTGCCTGAACACTGTACGGCGTAAATCAGGCTGTTCGTTTGTTTACGTGTATATATATATGTGTGCCTGTATGTATATATATATGTATGTATATATATATATATGTATGTATATATATATATATGTATGTATATATATATATATATATATATATATATATATATGTACATATATATATATATATATATGTATATATATATATATATATATATATATATATATATATATATATATATATATATATATATACATGCTACTGTACGTCTGTATACATATATGTATGTACGTATACATACATACTTACATTTAAGCAAGTGCCGTACTAAGAGTGAGAAATGAAATTTCGTTTCATTCTATTCTATTCATATATATATATATGAATATATATATATATATATATATATATGAATATATATATATGAATATATAAATAAATAAAAAACAATGAATAAAAACAAAGAAACAGTTCCTCATATTAAAAAATTCCTCATTTTACGATCCTTTCTAGGATATATATGTGTGTGTTGATATGAATATATATATATTAAAGAGTTAAACAAGATTCAATGAGTACATCAAAGAATAAGTTTTACAGTAGATTGGAAGCACTCTACAAAAAATAATATTTTCCAGAGTTATTAATATTAAAATACAAATATTAATAAAATAGATGTTCTTTTGATCAATTAAATTTTATTATACATATTTCAGAGGTACAACAGTACGTCCTCATCAGACAAAATATAATGATACATGACATACCCTGAGATGTTAAATGGTTAAGATTTAATCAATGTAGTGATTAACCTGTGAGAAAACTCAACATTTATACCCTAATAATGAGAAAATGCGAAAACGTAATAAATTCAATAGAGAAGGTATGAGTAAGAAAAACGTTGCTTTAATGTAACAGTTATAGAGATTTTAAAATGTGGGATACTACAAATTATGATTATCGAGGAAGACGTCTCTGGAATTATAATTTTATTACAGTTTATGAAGGCAACTGATAGATGATTAAAGAGAGGGAGAGATAAAGGGGAGTAATTTATGCAGAAACATTTTTTCCCCTTAAGGACTAAACGGTTAAGTTTCAAAATATTTAATTTATGTTATTTTAGGGTGAAGAATCAAAATTTTAAGTTTTTAAGAGTTGATGGTTATTTATATTTATTAATTTTATAAATTTTATAAATTCTTTTAAATGTGTTATATTTCTAAAAGTCTGAATTTTATGAAAACAAAATTAAAGGATTTACTAGGCCCGCGAAAGAAAAATATACACTGTTGAATATTTACTTAAATGTAATCTTTAACAAAAATTACCTATAAGAGTGTCAACATTTTCGGTATGTAAAATTTATGAAGTACTTATTGTTAGAAATATCGAAACATTTATAGTCAAGTAGATTGATTGTCTAAAGTATAATGATTAACGCAGATTTTTCAGCCATATATATATATATATATATATATATATATATATATATATATATGTGTGTGTGCATTTATCGTAATAAATTAATATTTATTATGTTATATTAAATCACTATATTAGTTCCACCTTCATGGGAGGAATGAACTCTAAATAATGAATATGTTATTGTACAATATATCTATGTTTGCACAAACTATATATAGCGTTAAACCTAAACGGTAATTATGATTAAGTTATTATACATTATAAATATAGATGCAAACAAAAAACCAAATGCAGAGATATACGTAACTAATAATATGATTATGTTATTATACAATATACACGTATTTGTAAAAAAATTAGGTATAGTGAGATAGAATACTCTTAATGAGACAGTATACTTTTGGTAAATGATAACGATTATAATCTTATATAATAGATTCAAGCATGCAAAAGTTAATAATAAATGTGAAGATTAAAAGCCAAAGAGGGCTCAATAGGGATCGCTGCATGTATATGTATATATATATATATGTATATATATACATATGTATATATATATGTATATATATCTGAACAAAAAGGAAAAGCGAACACAGACATATATATATATATGTTCAAATCGTAATGGACCAAATGAACCTGGAATTTGGTATATCTCTTCGCAAATAATATTGCGAAACGGTTCTACCAAAGACCGTCTGGGTGATGGTAGTTACCACAATACTGGTTTGTATTTATTTTTCTTAATTTATTCTTAAATTGAGGCTAGCAAACCCTATTGTCTGTAGTTAGTATTTTTTTCACCTTAGCGATTTTGGTCCATTACGATTTGAACACACATATGTATATGTCTGTGTTCGTGTTTCCTTTTTGTTCGGTTATATACGGCTCGGAAAAATCTTTTTCCTAGAGCTAATTTACTGTAATGAGACTATTTTGAGTTTCTAACTCAATACATGCTTTTGATATATGTATATATATATATATATATATATATATATATATATATATATATATATATATATATATATATATATATATATATATATATATATATATATATATATATATATATGTATATATATATATACATGTATATATATATTTGTATATGTATATATATATATATATATATGTATATATATATATTTATATATATATATATATATATATGTATATATATATATATATATATATATATATATATATATGTATATATATATATGTATATATATATATATGTATATATATATATATGTATATATATATATGTATATATATATATGTATATATGTATATATATATATATGTGTATATATGTATATGTATATATATGTATATCTATGTATATATGTATATATATATGTATATATATGTATATATATGTATGTATATATATGTATATATATATGTATATATATATATGTATATATATCAATCACGAACACACATCAAACAAAACACTATACACACACGCAAACGCATGCGCAAAGAAGACAAAATAAAATAAACAAATAAATATATAAACAGACTAAATAAAGAGGGCGTAGAAAATACAATGCAACGGGAGGAAACAATAGCACCACTGACGATGTTGCATATGTGCAACGAAAGAACTTTGATAAACTATATATATGTGTGTGTGTGTATATTGTATCTGTATTTTTGACCGTTGGTCAGTCAATGGCAAAATTGAGGACCGAATAAATTAAATTAACCGATATAAAAGACACAGAAGTGAAAAGCGAAAACCAACCAAACAGTGAGTGCGTTCTGTTATTAATTCTGGCAATATTACACAAATATGACCCTCCCCAAGTATAACAATATTTGTTTCGACACATGATTTCATATAAAAAACCTCGCAAAACTATATATATATATATATATTAGAAAGTGAGGTTTTTTTTACAAAATGAAAAATAACCGAGGTGTCCTACACGATTGGAAGTATAAAGAAAAAGGGATGAAATCGAAAATGCAACTGAAGTCTTATTTTTTTTAAAAATATATATATTTATTTGGTTCCTTTACCGGTTTCGCAGTTCTTCTGCTTTTCAAAAGGTGAGTTGAGATGGAGGGTCTGTGGTTTTTCTCACATATATATATATATATATATATGTAGAAGTTATATTTCACATATATATATATATATATATATATATATATATGTAGAAGTTATATTTCATTTGTTGGGATACAACAAGCAAATAATTTTATAACTGATATAAAGAACTCAACAAATTTATGGAGTAAAAATACAATATATTATATATATACTTTAAACATTAAGACGTTATAGTAAACAAACTTATATTTTAACAGTCACAACTGTATAACAGGTGGATTTATAAAATATATAAAATTTATAAAATTATAACTTACTCTAAAATAATATAAGGTTCTCTTATAATCTTAACTTTTTTATCATCTTAACTTTTATAGCATAACATCCTTAGAGGTATCTAAATTACAAATAAATCAATAAATTTTCCATCACGCTGTATTGCTATTACCAAGAGATATTTCTTCGGTAAAATCTCTGAACATTCCTATATTTTAAACATATATTTTGCTATTTCTTATAAGTTTTATTGTTAATTGAAAAATTTAATAGTTAATTGTTGGTTGATGATTAATAATAAATTTATGTAAGGTTATGTAATAATTGTTTCTACTTTTGGCACAAGGCCAGCAATTACTCAGTGCATTGCTGGTAAGGTTATGTAATAATTGTTTCTATTTTAGGCACAAGGCCAGCAATTACCCAGTGCATTACTGATTTTGATAGTATATATATATATATAATTGTTTCTACTTTAGGCACAAGGCCAGCAATTACCAAGTGCATTACTGGTACTTTATTTTATCGACCCCGTAAGGATGAAAGGCAAAGTCAACCTCGGCGGGATTTGAACTCAGATCGTAAAGGGACGTAACTATGCTGGAAAGCATGGCGTCCGACCCTCTACCGATACTGCCAATCCACCGCCCTTATATATATATATATATAATATACACGTATATATATATAATATAATATACCCGTATATATATATATATATATAATATACACGTATTTGTAAAAAAATTAGGTATAGTGAGATAGTGAACTCTTAATGAGACAGTATACTTTTGGTAAATGATAACGATTATAATCTTATATAATAGATTCAAGCATGCAAAAGTTAATAATAAATGTGAAGACTAAAAGCCACGTTTTTTTGGCGGTAATTCACTTCGTCATTATTTGAATCAGTTCGAGCACTTCATTCAGAACTGCTGGACTGGCAACCTGACAGATACCTCAGGCACAGAAAGTGATTATCGCTAAATGCTGATGTTGGT
>OZ024746.1:22977305-22989805 GCA_964016885.1 Eledone cirrhosa | reverse complement strand
CTTATTTTTTTAAAAATATATATATTTATATAAAATAAATATATATATTATATAAAAATATATATAAATATATATATATTTATATTAAATAAATATATATATTTTTAAAAAATAAGACTTCAGTTGCATTTTCGATTTCATCCCTTTTTCTTTATATATATGTATATATATATATATATATATATATATATATGTATATATATGTATATAATACGACAAACTCTTGCAGCTTCTTTCTCCTAGGTTAACATATAGTGAAAGTGAACCAAGTGGGTGCCAAATGAACTCATTAACCAGACATCCTTGCCTACTCTTAGAATTTCAATTTTTTAGATACTCATGGCAACCTATCTGATTGAATTGTTTACTAATTATTGAGTATTGACAATATATATATATTGGTTGTAAATATTTACAATGACAATAAGTAAATACAATAATATTATGTTTAGTTTTGATTGCAATAATTATGTTGAGGTGATGCTGCTGCTGCTGCTGCTGCTGTTGTTGTTGTTGTTATCTTGTTGTTACTGTGTGGTTGTTGTTGTGGTTATTATTGTTGTAATGTGGTTGTTATTGTTGTTGTGTTGTTGCTGTTTTGTTGTTGTTGTTCCTGTATTGTTGTTGTTGTTGTTGTTGTTGTTGCTGTATTGTTATTGTTATTGTTATCGTCGTTGTTGGTGTGTTTGTTGTTGGTTAATTTTGATGTTGCTGGTAGTGTTGGTACTGGTTGTGTTCTGTTGTTGTTGTTATTATTGCTGTGTTGTTGTTGCTGAATTGTATATATATAGTATATATATATATATATATATATATATATATATATATATATATATATATATATATATATATATATATATATAATGGATTCCGTAATGGAAGGGATTGCCTGACGCAGCTACTGCATCACTTTGATGACATTTTGAGAGCCTTGGGAGAGGGTTCCAACACTGATGTTATCTTGATTTCAGCAAGGCCTTTCACAGGGTTGATCACAACATTCTACTGAGAAAGCTGTCCAATATTGGTGTCACTGGAAAGCTGCTGCAGTGGATCAAGTGCTTCCTGTCAAACAGAACCCAACATGTTGTAGTCGAAGGAGTCAAATCCAGCCAACCCAAAGTCAGTAGTGGGGTCCCACAAGGCACTGTGTTGGGCACACTTCTCTTCATCATCTATATTAACGACATCACTGACATCATCAAACACAGCAACATTAGAATTTTCGCTGATGATTCCAAGCTCCAGAAGGTCATCAATGGCGTGGATGACCGGATAAGCCTTCAGTCAGACCTACTGGCCGTTACCCAATGGGCGGAAAAGAAAAACTGAACGAAGACAAATTCGAACTGATCCACATTGGAAAAGAGGATGCTCTGAAACACCCGTACTTCCTTCCCTCCGGTGAAACTCTCGTGGTATCTAACAACATCAGAGACTTGGGAGTAACTGTGGACAGCAACATAAGCTGGGCCACGCATATAAGCAACAAAGTTGACATGGCCCGCAGAATGTGTTCCTGGATCCTCAGAACCTTCCAGTCGAGAGATTCCCACACCATTATCCTTCTCTTCTCCACTTTTGCCCGACCACACCTTGAATACTGTTGTCCACTGTGGTCTCCCCACACGAAACAAAGTATCATGAAACTTGAAGCTCCCCAAAGGGCAAGCACGAAAAAGATAGATGGCATGTCAGACCTTGACTACTGGGGTCGACTAGAAAAGCTGAAACTTTACTCACTCCAACGTCGCCGTGAGGGTTATATTATCTGCATGATGTAGAAAATGTTTCATCAGCACTGCCCAAATGATGTTGGCATCACCCAAGGCTTGGGCCCCGTGCTATCCCCAAACAAAAATCTAAATTGCAACTCATAACAACAATACGGCACAATTATTTCACCTCAATTGGCCCTGCTCTCTTCAACATCACACCAGGACACGTCAAAACAGAAACTGACCACACAATTTTCAAGAAGTCTTTGGACAAATTCCTCCAAGTAATCCCGGACAAACCACCCAGACCCGGATATGTCTCCGCAAACAGTAATTCCCTTCTCGAATGGGCCATAGTGCCCAAATCCTGAATTGAAAGACTTCGCCAGGTGGTGCTATTAAGTTAGACGTGGCCTGGGCCAACACTGGCCAAAACATTTCAAAGTTATTCAAAGTTATATATATATATATATATATATATATATATATATATATATATATATATGCTATATATATATATATATATATATATATATATATATATATGCTATATATATATATATATATATGCTATATATATATATATATATATATATATATATATATATGCTATATATATATATATATATATGCTATATATATATATATATATATATATATATATATAAATATATATATATGCAATATATATATATATATATATATATATATATATATATATGCTATATATATATATATATCTATATATATATATCTATATATATATATACTATATATATATATACTATATATATATATATATATATACTTAATATATATATATATACTTAATATATATATATATATATATACTATATATATATATATATATTATATATATATATATATATACTATATATATATATGCTATATATATATATATATATACTATATATATATATATATATATATATATATATATACTATATATATATATATATATATATATGCTATATATATATATATATATATATACTATATATATATATATATATATATATATATATATACTATATATATATATATATACTATATATATATATATATATATATGGTATATATATATAGATACTATATATATATATATATATATATATATATAAACTATATATATATATACTATATATATATATAATATATATATATATATATATGGTATATATATATATAGATACTATATATATATATAAACTAGATATATATATAATATATATATATATATATACTATATATATATATACTATATATATATATATACTATATATATATATATATACTATATATATATATATATATAACTATATATATATATATATAACTATATATATATATATATACTATATATATATATATAACTATATATATATATATATATATATATATATATATATATATATATACTATATATATATACTGTATATATATATACTATATATATACTATATTTATATATATACTATATATATATATACTATATATATACTATATATATATATACTATATATATATATATATATACTATATATATATACTATATATATATACTATATATATATACTATATATATATACTATATATATATACTATATATATATATACTATATATATATACTATATATATATATATACTATATATATATACTATATATATATACACTATATATATATACTATATATATATACTATATATATATATACTATATATATATACTATATATATATACTATATATATATATACTATATATATATATATACTATATATATATACTATATATATATATACTATATATATATACTATATATATATTATATATATATACTATATATATATACTATATATATATACTATATATATATATACTATATATATATACTATATATATATACACTATATATATATACTATATATATATACTATATATATATATATACTATATATATATACTATATATATATACTATATATGTACTATATATATATATACTATATATATACTACATATATATACTATATATATACTATATATATACTATATATATATATATATATATATATATATACTATATATATATACTATATATATATATATACTATATATATACTATATATATATACTATATATATATATATATATATATACTATATATATATACTATATATATATATATTATATATATATATACTATATATATACTATATATATTATATATATATATACTATATATATATATATAGTATATATATATATAGTATATATATAGTATATATATATAGTATATATATATATTATATATATACTATATATGTATATTCTCTATATATATACTATATATATATATTCTCTATATATATACTATATATATATATTCTCTATATATATACTATATATATATATTCTCTCTCTCTATATATATATATATTATATATATATATATTATATATATATGTATATTATATATATATACTATATATATATGTATATATATATTATATATATATGTATATTATATATATACCCTCCCTGGTTCTACGATACAAAGTTGTAAACATTCCATCATGGTGTTAAGTAAGAACCTGGTTAAGTTATGTTCCAAACAGCAGGTTAATGATAAAATTAATTCAAATACTGGATTATGTGCAAAAATATTTGAAAAAAATCATAGAGAGGGTCTTTCATTAAACATATTGTAACGAAACGGTTAACTAATATTTGGTCGAAGAATGGAAATACTAGATCTTCTTAAAGCGTTTACAGTCCCTATTTACCACGACCACTGCCATCACTATAAAAATCGACACTACCACCATTACCACCATCATTACCACCACCACCACCACCACCACCAGGACCATCTCCATCACCACCACAACCAATATAAACATCTATAACACAACCGCCACCACCATTTTTGCCATTGCCATCACCACCAGCATGTCCACCGTAGCCACCACCAACAGGCTCACCCCCACACCTACCACCCCTACCACCTTCACTATCCCTACCATAGGCATCTACATAGCCGCCACTATAACCTCCCCCCCACACACACATAACATCCCACACCCCACCGCCACCACCAACATGCTCACCACCACCACGCCACCTACCACCTTCACTATCCCCACCATATAGACATCTACTTAGACGTCACTATCAACATCCACACCACCATCACCACCACTACTACTACTACTACTACTACTACTACTACCACCACTACTACTACTACTACTACTACTACTACAATTGAATCTGGGTATTATATTATATACAACAGAAATATAATATGGAGAATATCTCCGAGGCATCATACTCCAGTGCTATGTATTTCCAGAAGGTTGTTTATTACATAGTAATGATGATTAATAGTAATAATAACAACGACAGTGACAGCAATAACAATATCAATGACAACAACAGAAATGATAATATCAAAGACGACGATGGCAATAACAACAACAACAACAACAACAACAACGACAACAACATCACATTACATTACAGTAACAATGACAACAAAACTGAAACATCATCAACAACAACAACAACAACAGCAACTGTTGCAGCAGCAACCACAACAACAACAAAAATAGAAACAACGCTAATTAAACAATAACAACAACAGCAGGAAATACACAGATAAGACAGGTATGAATTTATCATAGATTTCAGCTGCTTAATGCATACATTAATAATATTAACATCTTCATTGGGGGGAAGATTCTGCATGGTTGTAGTATTAAAATATTTGCTTCGTATCTGCAAGGTTCTGAGTGCGATTGTAGTGGGCAAGGGTACTCAGCCATAACCTTGAAGATCATAACTATCAGCAAAGTTTGTCAGATAGATGCCCGTTGGATATATCCTTCCTTCAAGGTTCAAATGCAGGCAATGTGATTTTCTGGAAGATCAGCAGTCGCCCATGTATTCAAGCCTCCCCTCATAACACCATCGATGTTGTCCAAGGGAAAGACAAAGGCCGATACAACTTGGCACCAGTGACGTTGCATCTCATTTCTAAAGCTGAGTGAACTTCTACTCAGCTTTAGAAATGAGATGCGACGTCACTGGTGCCAAGTTGTATCGGCCTTTGTCTTTCCCTTGGACAACATCGATGGTGTGATGAGGGGAGGCTTGAATACATGGGCGACTGCTGATCTTCCAGAAAATCACCTTGCCTGCATTTAAATATTCTGGGTGAACTTCTACTTAGAATATTTAAGAGAAACACATAAGGTATTGGCAGAGTTGTTTAATAATATACTGATGAAGCTGCATACATCAGCTGACTGGATCAATGAGGGGGAATCCATTTTAATCACTAAAAATAACGGTACAGTGAATCCTGGATACTACAGGCCCTTAACCTGCCATTCAACAGCCTACACAGCTCCAACTGCAATAATATCTCAATAAATGAACAACGTTTTTATATAAGAGTTGTAGGGCTGTTGTAAAAGTTCATGTGGCTCTAAACATCAATAACTGATCAATAAAGCCATAGTCGAAGTCTGCATAAAGAGACATCAGTGTTAGGGTATAGCATGGATGGACTAGCAGAGAAATTTAATAGTAAACTAGATTCATAGAAACACTAACCGTGTGTAAGGTAACCCCAATAACACTACGTGACCAAATGAAAAAAAGCTTCTTTAACAAGAGATAATTACGGGGATATTAGCTAATTGTAGGGTGCTCTTTCTGATTATGAAGTCAGTTTCGCTCCATCACATATAGATTTTGATCTACAATATCAAAATCCCCTATATACCAAATTTGTTCCTATTCATCTTTTAAACATGTCGTAGGTAAAGGGCAAACAATTCTGGTGATGCAGATAGAGGAAGAAATTATAGATCATAACCATATCTCCACAAGAAAAGAAATATTTCATGGGGTTTTCCTCTCTGGATTCCCTTTCTGCTTTCGTTACGTTAAATCAGTTTGGATATAGATACTGATGCTATGGGAAGATGATCAACCATATTTTGTGTATAGAGTAATATCACGGCGTATGCTGACAATGATAGGAAATTTGAAACATTGCTGCGCACATTATCCGGATTTCCGAAGGGAATTAATGAAATTCGGATTAGAAGAATACGTTAACTCTGAAAAGAGGAAAATTAATTAAGAACATTATTGGATTGGCAGAATCGGTAGAGAGTCGGACGCCATGCTTTCCAGCATAGTTACGTCTCTTTACGGTCTGAGTTCAAATCCCGCCGAGGTTAACTTTGCCTGTTCATCCTTACGGGGGTCGATAAAATAACGTACCAGTAATGTACTAGGTAATTGCTGGCCTTGTGCCAAAAGTAGAAACAATTATTATCAGTAAAGAAACAGAGATGAAAAATATCCAAAATACAGACTTAGAAATAAGTGAATTAGACAGAGCTCAACACCAACACACGATCGAGAATACAAGCAGTCGAAATGGGGTTCCTCAGAAGGGTGTTTGGAGTAACGTTACTCGATATAGTGCGAAGCTCGGAGATAAGAAAGTCACACCAGATAGAGCCGCTACTTCTCCGAATTAAGAGATCATAGTTCTGATACTATGAGTATGTGGTTAGAATGTCTCTGGAAAGAATCATTGGTCAAATTTTCCAGGCAAAAACAAACTCACAGGAGACCCAGGGGTAGACCATGAGCAAGATGGTTGGGTAACATTCATATGCTCAGCTGGTCTCGCTTGGGGATCCAGCCGGATCAATTAGAGACGATTGCTTTTGATAGAACCCACTGGAGGTGTGTTTCAGGACTCTACCCCCACGACCCTTTCAGGAATAAATGGGCGAAGAAAACAGCACACACAAATAAAATAATATATTAGGAAAGAACATTATAGATACATTATAGATACATTAGATTAATACCTAAGAGCTAAAGCAAAAAAATAAAAATAATAATAAATAAACAAATAAATAAAATAAAGTAATAGGCAAATATTCTATTTGTATGAGTTGTTGTTACAGATTACAACTTAATGGAGTTTTCTTCGGAGTTTTAATTGTAGTGGTCATATTTTAGCTGTCAGTAGAAAAGTTATAATATTGAACACTTAACGCATGAACCTTTAAGATGACAGTAAAAGTATTATTACATTTAGAATACATCACCTACAATCTTATATTAACGGTTATATGTACCATAAATACATGCAGCTAGGGGTCTTATGCAACTAAAAAATTATATGATATCCGTTGTAGCCTAAAAAATTAAAGAATAAACAAATACATAACAAAAACTAAAAAGCTACTGTATTTTATCTTCAACGGAAACAGCAAATACAGCGGAATACAACGGAAACAGCAAATACAGAACAGAACTCAGGGTAATAGCAAGAAGAAGGGCAAATTCCTGAAGGAAAAAAAAACAAAATGAAAAGAGGGGAAATAGTGAAAGAAAAGTTGAGACACTAAACTTTGAGTGGAAGATTTTTGAATGCAGTTTCAAAACTTTCTTTAGCACCCCCTACATACATACACATTCATATATACACATACACACACACACACACACACACACACACACACACATATATATATATATATATATATATATATATATATATAAGTATGTATACGTACATATTAAGTAACAGCCGTACTAAGAGTGAGAAATGAAATTTCGTTTCATTTTTTCCGTTTATATATATATATATATATATATATATATATATACATATATATACAACACGTTATGGAACAGGATACACCAATTATCAAATTATCAAGATATGAAAATAGTGAGAATTATTATTCTCAGGAATAAGAAGAAGAATATTTCAAACATAAACCCAAGTTGATGGGTTGGGGATTAGGCATAATCAAATAAAACGTCTTCGGTAAATGTCTGGTACATCAACAACATTATCGCTACCAGCATGATCACTATGTATCTGTCTTGATATATTTACACACACAGACACGCACATATATATATATATATATATATATATATATATATATATATATATATATATCTTAAATGTAAGTATGTGTGTATACGTGCAAAGATATATGTATACAGACGTACAGTAGCATGCACACACACACACACATATATATATATATATATATATACATACAGGTACACATACATATATGCACGTATCAGTTCTGGCAGATGGGTATACGGTGCTGATGATAGCTAACAAGCTTGAAACTAGTACATCGTTCCTGTGTCAGTGTTGAACAAAAAGGTGACGTGGTTGCCTTAACACCGTACGGCATAAAAATTCAGGCTGTTCAGTTTGTTTACAAACGAACAAAGCGGCGTTATAATAAGCGTCCACTAAACTGATACGTGCATATATGTATGTGTACCTGTATGTATATATATATATATATATATATATATATATATATATATATATATATATATATATATATATATATATATATATATGTGCATGCTACTGTACGTCTGTATACATATATGTATGTACGTATTCACACATACTTACATTTAAGTAAGTGCCGTACTAAGAGTGAGAAATGAAATTTCGTTTTCATTTTATTTCAACTTATATATCTATCTATATATATAAAAACGGAAAAATGAAACGAAATTTCATTTCTCCTTTGTCAGGGTTGAACAAACGAGCAACGATGGTTGCTAAACACTGTACGGCTTAATTCGGGATGTTTGTTGACAAACACACCGAGCATTATAATAAATGTTCGGTGAATCCATACGTACATATATATATACGTGTGTGCATGTATGTATATATACATACTACTGTACGTCTGTATACATATATGTATGTACGTGTACATACTTATATATATATATATATACATATACATATACATATATATATATATATATATATATATATATATATATAACGAAGGAAATGTGGTAAGGAACCAGGTGGACCATAAGCACCAAAGTACTCAATACTTAGGGTAGTAGAGTGGGTAATAGGAACGAGTAGGACCCCGACGGCTGAGCTCAAGCCGTTTCGACGGCTAATTCTGAACTGAATTAGCCAGTCCAGAATTAGCCGTCGAAACGGCTTGAGCTCAGCCGTCGGGGTCCTACTCGTTCCTATATATATATATATATATAGTGGTGGAACACTGGAAGGTAATATCCGTAGTGGTAGAGCACTCAGTCCAAGGGAAGTGGTAGAAGTGGGTACACAACAGTTGTGTACCCAGTTGTGTACCCAGAACTGTTGTGTACTCACTTCTATATATATATATATATATATATATATATATATATATATATATATATATATATATATATATATATATATATATATATATCCGAGCTTATTTGCATGTACGTGAGATTACAATGACAAAATGAGATATTAAATACTATTTATTACTAAATATTTTTCTTATAGCAATAAAAAGAGAAATAAATGTCTATGATACAGCAGTATATCTATCCCCCCCTCTCTCTCTCTCTCTCTCTCTCTCTATATATATATATATATATATATATATATATATATAATATATATATATATATATAGGCGTTCGCTTTATATTTATTTGGCTATCTTTCACTCATATTTTCCTCTATCACGCCCCTTCTCTCTCACTCACTCTGTTTGTGTGTGTGTATCTATCTATCTCTCTCTCTCTCTATATATATGCGATCTCCATATATTTATTTGGTTGTCTTCCACTCCTATTCCCCCCTATTACACCCCCTCTCTCTCTTATATTTCCTTCATCCGCATCTTTTATTTTGCGTGTTTTCGTTGTTTAAGAGAAATATCCAAACAATTTTTGGATCTTATAAAGCAGCGAGTGAGTTCGGATTATATATTTTCGGATTATATATTTTATATTTTATATATTATATATTTTATATATTATATATTTTATATATATATTTTATTATATATTATATATTTATATTTTATATATTATATATTTTATATATTATATTTTATATATTATATATTTTCGGATTATATATTTTCTTGCGTTTTTCCACGCTCGCATGGGTCGAACGAAACTTGGAATTTATCGCAGTTTTATGGGTGTTAGGTGACTAAAAATACAGAACAATATCCTCCGCTGGGTGGGGACACCAGTCTGTCACAGAGGTAATCCCCAACTGGTGGTATTCATGGTTAGCTGTGATGTGTGAACTGGTGTAGTATGGAATGATATGCCTTGCTCAAGAACACAAAACCTCAGCCAGATTGGGAATCGACCTCATGGTCTCATGATCACGAGTCCAATACCCCTAACCACTAGGCCACACGCTTTCACCTTGTAAGGAAGTGTTGAATTAAAAAAATATATTCCGTCTCTCGATACGCTCTATGAATTTTACGGGTGTCACTAGCTGTTCTTTGCGATAACGACTTCACCATTTTGTTGGCTGGGTGCAATTGAGATGTACTCCTTTGATTGGGGTTACTCCCTTGACTGGGGTTACTCCTTTGACTGGGGTGATGACTCTGTTGCTCCATTTCACCACTCCATTTCTTTAAAATATTTTTCGTTTTCTTTTTTATTGCAAACATTATATAAATTTAAGGGAAATTTGTTAAATAAAATAGCAAAAATTAGATGGAATATTTCAAATTCTATTCGCCCCATCCTCTGTTTGGAAGAGACCCTAATGGAATGTGCCAGCCAGTCCTACAGCACTCTTTATATGTATATCATAATAACTGTGCGACCTATTTGTCCGTCTGTCACACGTACGCTACGGACTGTCAAGGTACGAAAATTTACATATTCATGGATCACAAATGTAAAATACAAAAAATGTATGTGACTGTGTTGGATGTGCTGGATGTATCCTACATTTTTTAAGATACTTTCAGTCATACCAGAATTCAGCGTTTTCAATCAGCGATGCTCTCTGTCTCTCTCTTCACCACCCCTCTCTCAAAATATAGATACATACATATACACACATACTATATATATATACATATATATATATATATATATATATATATGCGTGTGTGTGCGCGGGTATATATATATATATATATATATATATATATATTATAATCTACAAAAGTAGTTTTATTAAAGTTTGAAGAAGAAACCCAATATTATCTAACTATCTATCTATCTATCTATCTATCTATCTATCTATCTATCTATCTATCTATCTATCTATCTATCTATCTATCTATAAATAAAGAAACATATCTATCTATATATATAATGAAAAATAAATATACATAGAAAATATAAGAAATATAATATCATATATTATTGAAATACAGTTGAAAACTAAAGTAGACCATTGAATAAAGTTAAGAATAGTTGTAAAGATATACTGAGGCTTCGCATCTTACACGGATCCGAATGCTGCAGTTTTCAACACACGCGATCAGAAAGCATTTATTTTAAAATAATAAAAAAATTAATCTGTAAAATCGTTTCACCTATGTTACCCTCTACCATTTCCATTCTTTTCCTGAGTTTTCTTAATTTCTAGAGAACCTGACGCTACTCGTCCTACAAAATATTGACTAATATAGGTACTTTTATGTAATGGTCTTATGTAAAATGTAGGCACACTATATAGTAATGGTTTCTGATTTAGGCACAAGGCCAACAATTTTGGGGAGGGTGGGGTGGGGGGTGGATTAAATCGACCCCAGTACGTCACTGGTACTTTATTTTATCGAAATCGTAAGGATGACGGCAAAACTAACCTCGGCGGGATTTGAACACAGAATATATATGTATAATTATTATTTATTTATTTATGTATGTATAATAGTGAAGATAAA
>OZ024746.1:22969805-22972305 GCA_964016885.1 Eledone cirrhosa | reverse complement strand
TTATATATTTATTTGTGTTATTTTCTGTTGTTTTAGTAGTTGTGGTTGTAGTTTAGCCCCAGGTCAGACCTCATCGTCCAGTCCAATGATCGAAGGCTTTACTATCGTGATCATCCGTTCTTTTCTTTTGAGACAGTACGTATAAATTGTGGGAGACGTAGCTGCTATTTCTAGCATGCTGAGCGCCATATAGACATTTGGTCGTGATGGTCGAGAAGACCACATCTACCACCACCACCACCAACAACAACAACACCAGCACCACCACTACAACAACAACTATAGCAACAACACCAAAAACAACAACAATAACAACAAATGTAACAACGACACCAACAACCACAACAGCCATAACAACAACAACACAAACTATTACGACAACAACAATTACAACAACAGAAAGAACAGCAGCAAAAACAACAACTACAACAACATCATAAAGAGCAATAGCGACAACAACAAAAACAAGTACCACAACATCAGGTACAGCCACACTAACAACAGCTGTAATGATGAGAAACAACGATGACAACAGCAGCAACAGCAACAGCGCCAACAGCAACAAGAGCAACAGCGCCAACAGCAACAACAGAATCAGCAACAGCAGCAACAACAGAGAAAACACCAACAGCAACAACAGAAATAACGCCAACAGCAACAACAACTTTACTAACAACAACAAAAACAACGACAACAACAACAACAAGAGCATAAACAAAAACAACAACAACACCAACGAAAACAATTCCAACAACAACAACAAGAGTACCAACACCAAAAAACAACACAAACATCAACTGTGACAACAACAATACCAACAACAACAGCACCAACTACGACAGCACCAACAACAACAGCACCAACAACAACATCACCAACTACGACAGCACCAACAACAACAGCACCAACAACAACAGCACCAACAACAACAGCACCAACTACGACAGCACCAACAACAACAGCACCAACAACAACAATACCAACAACAACAGCACCAACAACAACAATACCAACAACAACAGCACCAACAACAACATCACCAACAACAACAGCACCAACAACAACAATACCAACAACAACATCACCAACAACAACAGCACCAACAACAACAGCACCAACAACAACAGCACCAACTACGACAGCACCAACAACAACAGCACCAACAACAACAATACCAACAACAACAGCACCAACAACAACAATACCAACAACAACAGCACCAACAACAACAGCACCAACAACAACAGCACCAACAACAACAGCACCAACAACAACAGCACCAACAACAACATCACCAACAACAATATCACCACCAACAACAGCACCAACAACAACAGCACCAACAACAACAGCACCAACAACAACAGCACCAACAACGACAACAAGAGCGACAAAATGTGCAGCAGAAACACCAGCATCACCAAAAACATTAACAACAACAAATGCACCACCAGTACCAACAACAGAACCTACAGCCGACAAGTGCAGCAGTAACAGCTGTAATCTTAACAAAGATAACAGCAGCAACGGCAGCAATGGTAGCAGCAGCAATAGAAGCAGTAACAGCAGCAGCAATAGAAGCAGCAACAGCTGGTTCCAGAGAAAAATACATTGCTCACAGAATTCTTGTTGAGAAGAAATAACTGACTGTGTTTGTGTCTGTGTGTAGGGATATATATATATATATATATATATATATATATTGGAAAAAGTATGACCCCGACGGCAGAGCTCAAGCCGTTTCGACGGTCTGGAAATAGCCGCCGAAACGGCTTGAGCTCTGCCGTCGGGGTCATACTTTTTCCTATTACCCACTCTACTACCCTAAGTATTGAGTACTCAGGCGCGTTATGGTCCATCTGGTTCCTTACCTACTTCTACAGGACTAGAACTGTTTCATTCGAAGGAAATCATCATGATTTCCTTCGAATTAAACAGTTCTAGCCCTGTAGAAGCCATTTCTATATTATATATTTATACTCTGCTATGTATTGAGTACCTTATTTACTGTGGTTACCCCCGATTCAACCCGACGCACACACACACACACACACACACACACACACACTACACACACACACACACACACACACACACACACACACACACACACACACACACACACACACACACATATATATATATATAACGAAGGAATTGTGGTAAGGAACCAGATGGACCATAACGCACCAGAGTACTCAATACTTAGGGTAGTAGAGTGGGTAATAGGAAAATGTATAACCCCCCGACGGCAGAGCTGAAGCCGTTTCGATGGCTATTTTCAAAATAGCCGTCGAAACGGCTTGAGCTCTGCCGTCGGGGGTCATACATTTTCCTATATATATATATATATATATATATATATATATATATATATATATATATATATATATATATATATATAAGTATATATTACACAAAGAGAAGTGTGTTACACAGTGAGATGTGTGTAAAGAATTATTACAAGTGATTTTACCGTTACTGTATAGGGAACAATATC
>OZ024746.1:22954805-22964805 GCA_964016885.1 Eledone cirrhosa | reverse complement strand
GAAGGTGAGGAGAATCATGGTTAAAAAGATTTAGTAATTTTACTATTAGTATTACTAACACAGTAATACAATGCAATTTATATAAGCAAAAATGATGTTGAACTTATATAAGAGTTTCTAAGAAAACAATGAAATAATCTTTTTTTCACAAAATGTTCTTTTGAAACCAGGGACGGCCTCTTATACAAAGGGGCTTCCAATAGGCCAACAGAATACGGTATATAGACTGTTTAAAAAGTCTGTCTGGTCCCCAGGAGGCTCATCGGGCCTGTGCTTATCTCGGTTTTGGTGGCGTGAAGCGACTGCGAGTACAACACTTCCCCCTGGACAGGACGCAAGTCTATCGCAGAGTTAAACCTCCAGCTATTACTGTCATTCATTTTCAGCTGAGTATACTGGAGCCCAATCCAGGAATCGAACCCATGGCATTATGATCATCAGTCCAACTCACTTACCACTAGTCCACAGAAAATGTATTTAACACTATAATATCAATTCATATTTTGTTTATTTATTAGTTTCTGTTAGATTCTCTTAGATATCTTTACATGCTGAACATGTATTGTTAGTGAGAAAGTAGCTGATAGCTGATACATTAAATAATGTCCTAATGGTTCTTCTTTTATACTTTTTACTCTGGATCCACACGTTTGTGTTATCCTATGTATGTGTGTATATATGTATGTGTGTATATATACGTATGTACGTATGTAAGTCAATAAGGAAAAGCAACACCGGGGAATAGTAGAGTACAAAGATGGTATATATTAGTTTAACACTTGATATTGTAAGAAAAGAATTATAGCTAGCGCGTGTGTGTGTGTGTATATATATATATATATATATATATATATATATATATATATATATATAAACTTACACCGTTTAACAGAGTAAATATTCTTTTTTTATTCACATTAGACATTATATATATGTATCTAATGTGAATAAAAAAACATAATATTTACTCTGTTAAACGGTGTAACTTTAAACAGGAACACAATCGCAATTGACAGTATCAATAACACCACAAAAATAAACAAGAGAACTTTAGAAAAAACAGTTTTTTAGTTTCGCGTTAACTTTATATTGATTGTTTTTTTTTTGTGTGTGTGTCACCATTTTCGAAGCATTGTTTGCAAGCTGGTCACTGTCACAGTTCTACTGGATTTCTGTCGAACATTGTCAGTGACCAGGTCGCAAACAGTGCGACGAAAAATTTCACTCCAGGAAATATATGTAAAGTGAATTAAAATATTTTTATGTATTTTTGAAATGGCTAAAATAACTCTTCCACGATATTTCAATTTCATATTTAATATTTTACTCTAAACAAAATAAACTGTTATAGTAAACAGGTTCGCATTGAAGTTGAGTAAAACTTCAATCAACTGAGTCTATCTCCGTGATTTCAAAACTGAAACTCCGTTTAGGTTCTGAGAAACAAAGTAAACTCCTATAGTTTGAGTTGATACAACCCATTTGATAGAATTATATACTGTACAATGTACTGTGAATATATTTTGTCAATAAACCAACTTGGGTGACAGCCACATGCATGTTTCAATGTTATTGGATTTTCTCAGTGAAACATATTTATTTAGTAAGTTAGTTAGCTGCTGTTAATAACTATTTGAGTATATCATCAAAAGATCTGTTGTCATAGATAAAGGAAAGAAGCTTATAGTTACAGATGTGATAAAGAATTGTCCAGCTGCAAAGTTGGGAAAGGGACATTTCAGGTCATAACAGCTGAAGGAGGATGTCCAGTATCTATTGCTGACAACACAGATATCTTCAATGAAATTGTTGGCTATTCTGACTGTCGTATATCAAGGCAGCCTTGAAAAATTGGTGCGTGGTCTAGTGGTAACGATCATAATGTCCTCATGACTGAGGAAGAAGGAGTCTCGTATGGTGTAATGGCTGATGCAACGGGTATAGCTGGCTGCTTTCTGCGCCAAAGCTTCCGTTATATTGTCCGGATTATCCATCCAAGGGCATACAGTTTGTTTTCTCCATACTCTCCCCCTCTTTTCCCCCCTTTAAACATAGATTCAACATCCATATACATTTGATTCAATTTCGAAAAATCTGGTCTATCTTATCAAGTTTTAACATGTTGTTCTCAGAAGGGTGGTGGATTGAGAGTATCGGTAGAGCGTCGGACAACAAGTTTTGTGGCATAGAGTTACGGCCCTTTACGTTCCGAGCTCAAATTCCACCGAGGTTAGCTTTCCTTTTCCTCCTTGCGGGGTCGACAAAATAAAGTGCTAGTAACACGTTGGGGTCGATTTAATTGACTTTTCCCTTCCCTCAACATGTTGGCCTTGTGCTAAATCAGACACCAATATTATATTGTTCTCAATCTCTAATGCGCATATTCCATTTTATCGAAAATAATTATCTGCTTGAAATGTTTCAAATAAAGTGACGTTCAGTTAGCTAGCTGCCTTATTAATACTGTCAGTAACTGCATTTACTTAATTGAATTAAATTATTGGAAATAATTAACGTTGACTCATCAGTACCATCTTGTTAAACGAAGTAGCACGATTATATATATATATATATATATATATATATATATATATATATATATATATGTATATATATATGTATTATGTGTTAATATTTCACACAATACATTTAATATGAGATTTACGAGGAGGGCGAAGGTAAAACATTTTAAATTGACTTCTTAGTCCCTCTTTTCAACCCTCTCTCTCTCTTATATATATATATATATATATATATATATATGTGTGTGTGTGTGTGTGTGTGTGTGTGTGTGTGTGTGTGTGTGTGTGTGTGTGTGTGTAAAAGGTAAACAGAAATAACAACACAATCGGTACAGTATATGAAAGGGATATATTAGGTTAACGCTTGATATAGCAGGAAGAGTGTCTTAACGTTTCGGACGCTAGTCCTTCATCAGAAGAAAGAATGAACAATAAGATAGATTGAGCAGACGGGCGGGTTGGAATTGGAAAAAATGCCTTCAGATAAAAATAATAAGTCTATTCATGTTGACATCTCTTGCAAAATACTCACACACAAATAGAGTCTCACAGACGGAATATGACGAGTGGAAAAATACTTCAATCAACTAAGATTATCCTCGCAATTTCAATACCGAAACAGTCTTATGGTGCTTTCAGGTAACGTGAAGCAGGCAAGTGAGAGATGTTCTATAGGAGTGAGGTGGTTCAAGTATTGCGAACAATTCAAGACAATGCAGTGGGAGTTGACATCATATATGAGAAACTGGAACGAGGTCACGGCCAAGGTGTTTGCACTCACCCAGAAGTGGGCAGAGTGCAAACTGTCCTTGAAAGGTCGAGCGGAGGTGGCGAACACTTTCATAGCGTCCGTCATCTACTACCGCTTGACTGTCGTGCCTTGTCCCCGTGAACACCTCGCCAAGATGGAACGCATGCTCTTCCAGTTTCTGTGGAAGAAGCAGGCTCTGCTGGTGAGGAGATCCGTCTGCTGCCAGCACCCTTCCAACGGAGGGCTGGGAATGCCGTGGCTGATGATGCGCAAACATGCTCTGAGGCTGCGGCATCCCCAGGTATTCCTCACCAACCCCCAACCGGTGTGGGAACCGTTTGTGAGACAGGCTTTCCCACAGCTCGTCTCGCTGACGGAGCTGCAGTCCTGGGTGAAGAAATGACCGAAAACGATGGGCGCCTGGCACATTGAATGCGCTCAGGAGCTCACAGTCTTCTGGCAAGCGGACACAGCAATCAGTGGAGACTCCACTTCGACATTCTATAGAGGGGTTGTACGTTACAAGGGCGACGACGTGCTCAGAGAGACTCTGGGCGTCGAAGACGATGAGCTCACCAGTCTGTTTGGTAGGACTTTCCGCCCGGAACCTATGGACAACTTCCAGAGGTCCCTGGCCTGGCAGTGCTACCGAGGAGCTCTACCGGTTCGTGACAAGATCTACAGGCACGGACGCCCCGGCAGGGATCCTTCCAAGAGGACGTGTCCAAGATGCGCGCAGGACATTGAAACAGTCCTGCACGCAATTGTACACTGCCCGGGCGTAACCGACCTGTGGAACTATGCAGAACAACTGCTGTCGCGTATGGGACAAATCCAGTTGACTGCCGAGTCCATAGTAAGGATCAAACCGCCAGCTTCTTTCAAAAACGAAAGAGAGGCGGTTTTCCTCTGTACGGTGGCTATGGTGAAAGAAGTTATATGGTGGACGAGGTTGAGAGGACTGAGGACAGATGCCTTTCTCTCCGGACAACAATTGATTCCCTTCTTTAAGTATCACTTTAGAAGGAGAATCAGGGTGGAGAGAGAGGCACTGCACCCCAGTAAATTTACTGAAAGGTGGGTGAATGAAGCGAAAATGGCCCGAGTGATTGGGCCTTCTCTGTTTATAAGCCTGTAGGTTGAGGAAGAGAGCAAAAGGAAGAAAGGAGAACTTGCACAACACGCTCCTGGAGTTGAGGGTTTTTCTATCGATGGGGTATTAAACAACCCATTTGTGGCGCCTTCCCCCTATTGGGGATTTCGATTGTTGTAATTGTTTGTTTTTATATTTTTTACACGACTGTATGTAAAATCCCCGACATGTCTTTGTATTGTCCCCTTTTCTTGTGCGCCCTTGTGGCTAATAAAGAAATCTCTCTCTCTCTCTCTCTCTCTCTCTCTCTCTCTCTCTCTTCTCTCTCTCTCTCTCTCTCTCTCTCTCTCTCTCTCTCTTTCTCTCTCTCTCTCTCTCTATAAATATATATATATATATATATATATATATATATATATCTATTGTGCTTATTTAGGTTTCTTGGAAAATCGTCAAAACTCTAAAAAATTTCAAATTTACACTCATCCTCCATGGAAATTGAGGAAAGCTATCAATTTAGTTTCCAACTATTTATTTATAATCTAGGACTTTCACACTTCAATGACGTTTTCAACCACGTTTTTAAATATTTGCCAGGATTCTAATATACTCTTGTCAAAATAACCATCTTTCGCTAGTTTTGATTTGTGGTTTAATAAATATGACAGCTTTTAAATTTGTATTCGTTTCACCAGGTAAATTTATGGCAAAAGTGTTACTATGTTATTTTATATCGTCTGTATTAACATCATTTTATGAAATATAATTATTCTAATTTTATGTGCAGTAAGTGTGAAAATACCTTATAACCCTTTCGTTGCCATATCTCGAATGAAAAACACTGATTATGATTTTCAAATAATTCTAAAATTAAACAAGGATTTTGATGGATTTAGGAATATAATTAACTTTCACGTTATTTATGTAGAGTTTGAAACGTAAAAAAAGGTTCTTACAAAAATTATGAATAAATATAAAAAATTTAAGATAAACATTATCGTAGAATGAGAAACAATTTGGTATAAGCAGGGTTAATAGATTTTTAAAAGCCGGACAACAGAAGCAGTTTAAAATATTGACAGATACTTTCTTATAAGCGCTCGGGTTATCTATAATATAAAAGATGACGTGTGTCGGCTTTGCTTGTCTTTAAGAAGAGAAAACATGGACTATTTCTCTAAAGATGTTGAAAGTTGGTTATTATCAGGATTAGCAGAATCGATAGAGCGTCAGACAAAATGATTTGCGGCATTTAGTTACGGCTCTTTAACGCTCTGAGGTCAGATCCTGCCGAGGTCAACTTTACCTTTCATGCGTCCGAGGGTCGATAAAATATAGTACCAGTCAAGTACTGGAGTGATTTAATCGACTTCCCTCTCATTAAAAATTGCTAGCCTTGTGCTTAAATTAGAAACCATTACTTCTAACAAAACACAAATCAACAAATTGTGTTTCTGATAATTTAATATTTTTCGTAAAAGAGGTTCCTTCGCTTGTTTCAAGCTGCTTTACTGAATTCTTTCCTTCCTCTACAGAGGAGGCAGATGTTTCGGTATGTGATAATATCTAAATCAACATTTGGCACAAGACCAGCAATTTGAAGGGAAGGAAAAATCGATTAAATTCCCCTCAGTGCGTTACTAGTACATTATTTTATGAAAGGCAAAGCTAACCTCGGCAGGATTTGAAATTAGAACGTAAAGGGTTGTAACTATATTCCACAAAAAATGTTGTTCGACGCTCTACCGTTACTGCCAACCCACCGCCCTTTTAGAGCAATTTCTAATTTAGGCAGGAGGACAGCAAATTTAGGGAAGAGTGAAGATGATTGAAAGTCAAAATTGATTTTGGCGGGATTTGTAATCAGAATATTGAGTGCCAGAATAAATACTGCTATGGTATTTTATCCGATGTCCTACCAATTCTGCCAATCCACCATAATAATAATAATTATAATGATTTCTGATTTAGGTACAAGGCTAAACATTTTAGGGGAGGGGACAGTCGACTCTAGTACTATGTCTCTCATTAACCCCACTCCTCGAAAAGAAAAACAAAAACAAAACAGCAGTGCTTATAAAGGAAGACAAAAAAGAGAATGAAGCAATCAATTACACTCCTATCATTTGTCTCCCAATAATTTAGCATTTAACCTTTTCATCATTAAGCATAACATAGCAAAGGTTCTTAGATAAAATTATGATGGAAGGTTTTTACATAAATATAAGCACTTTAAAATAAACAGTATCGTATCATAGAAATAGAGGCGGTTTCAAGTAGTTTGATATCAAAAGCATAATATCTTAAGGAATATATCCACGCTTGAATAGCAGCGGTGACATGGTAGATTCTAAAGAGCGTTAAAATAAATGCCTTAGTATTGGTTACAGCTTTCAGAGTTTAAATTCCGTTGAGGCCAACTTTCATTTTATCCTTTCGATGTCGATATATAAATTACCAGTGCAGGGGTGTAAATGTTAATGAGCCGGACAGAATAGTTTTCGTTATCTGATCCGTTTAGTACGTTTTGAGTTCAAACCACACCTTCTTCTGGCAGCAGTTGCAACCGGCAGATATTGTTTCCTTTGTCTAACCTGATGATGGGTTCCTTTCGGTTTTTTAAATACCAACAAGAAGAACAGAAAGGTTGCCGAAAATAAAAACAAAGATCGACTCTCCAATGATAAACCAATAATACAAAACTAAAAGCAAAAACAAAAACAAAACAAAAAAACAACAAAACAAACAGGCAGTATCATCTACCACCTGGATTGGTTATAACTAAACAGGTTTTTGATATAGCCCTCCCTTCATGGATCATAAATTTCTTGGATATATTCAAAATATATGATAGAATCAATTCATTCCCCAGAAATAATATGGACCACCGGGAGACAACTGGAAGTGAGAAACCTGGAAAAGGTTAGGATAAAAAGATGACTATTTCAAGGTGGCAGTCTATCATCTTTACTATTTACAACCAGTCTTATCTCTTTCGTCCACAACTCGGGAAAAGTAAAAGCAGAATATGAATTAGGAAAAGATGACAAAATCATCAACCAAGTATTATTCATGGATTATTTGAAATTATTCTTCAATTCGATGTTCGTGCCAACCCTTACCTTTAGTCATGAATCTTGGGTAATGACCGAGAGACTATGATCGCGAATACAAGCGGCCGAAATGGAGTTCCTCCAGAGGGTCTTTGGAGTAACATTACTAAATAAAGTGCGTAGCTCGGAGACCAGAAGGTCACTCCAAGTAGAGTCGCTACTTCTCCGAATTGAGGGATCACAGCTCCTGGCATGTGGTTAGAATGTCTTAGGAAAGAATCACTGGACAGATTTTACGGGCAAAACCAAATGGCAGGAGACCCAGGAGTAGACTCCGAGCAAGAGGGTTGGATAACATCCCTGGCTTGGCTGATATCGCTTTGGTATCCAGCCGGATTAATTGGGGAGGGTTGCTTCTGACAGGACCCCCTGGAAAGTGTGTTTGAAGACTCTGCCACCATGATCCTCCTAGGAATAAGTGAGCGAGGAGGAGGTTGAGGAGAAGAAGAAGAAGAAAGAACTTGATGTTTTGGTGTACGTGTAGCAGTGTTCAATGTCGACATAGGAATAGAATTCAGAATTAATGAGTGTGGAATCCTTATGAAAAAGGGATATATTTTCCGAGAAAGGAAGATTTGAGTTTCTTACAGGTGAATGAATAAAGTAAATAGATAAGAAAACCAGGTGTTAGGAGTTATAGAAGATGACAGCAAAATAGTGAAATATATACTGGAAAATGAATACATAATAAGGATGATAAAACTGTGAATATCCCATCTGAACAGTAGAAATGTCATCTTAGCTGTCAAGCTACGTGCTGTCTGGATCATTGCATTCAATGCTGTTGTCATAAATTGGAATACCCGATACGTTATAAACTGAAATACCCGACAAAAAATAAAAAACGCTGTTACTGAGAGACTGTATCAAACGGTGGATGCAAGCATAGCTGAGTGGTTAACCTTACTTTGCATTCATTAGGTAACGGGTTCGATGCCAGCGCGTGGCATCTTGGGCAAGTGACTTTATTATTTCATCGGATCGAACCAAGCCTTATGAGTGAAATTGGGTAGACGGAAACTATCTGGAAGCCCGTCGGATGGATTGTGCCTGTAATTCAAAGGTCCAGCTTTGTAACCATGTCATATTTTATCACGCTGGTCCAGTTTGAGAATTACGTTAAAAGTAATACAGGTGCCTGTAGCATACTCGGGCACTTGGACGTTCAGTTGATCAAACAACTGAATGCTCATCGAAGAAACCGATCGAGGATCCATAATAAAACGATGTTATTATATCAGGTCTCTGGTTAGTGTAGAAGATTGTGTTGCAATACGGTTTTTACAACTACATGTAAGAAAAGCAAGAGTGAAAATACTGGGAGCCTTGGAGACAAAAGAAATAACAATAACAGCCGGAAAAGAGAAAGAAGATATTATAGGAAGCAGGAAAGAAAACTCAGAAGTGAAAAGATCCAGAGAATTTTCTTAAAAAACAAAACATCACATTTAGAAGAAATCGGACTTAGTAACTGCATAAAGAATGGTATTAAGGGAGTTCAAATCCCGCCGAGGTTAACTTTGCCTTTCATCCTTCCGGGGTCGATAGGATAAAGTACCAGTAATGCATTGGATAATTGCTGGCCTTGTGCCAAAAGTAGAAACAATTAAGGGAGGTGGGAGTAATTCGAAAATGATGTTAATGAGAACAAACTTCAGGTTTTCCCTTATTACTTCTACACCAAGACAACGTTGGTACACATTACTATCAGAAAGTCCTGTCTTACCTCCTCCACAAATGTTGTTGTGCATCTGACACCAACTATAAGTCAGTTTGTTTACATTTTGCAGTTAATAATCGCTGTTTTTATATCAAAGGGTTGAATGGTCGTAATAATGTTTGAGACGTTGAGGTAGGGCATGGTGCACCAAAGGTTGGGAACCACTGATGTAGAAACTCGAACGAATTGGCTATAATAACAACAACGAAAATATTAATGAAATAAAGAAAATAAAAAAATGAATGATGGGGTGATGGTGGTGGCGGTGATGATGCGAGTGGAGGTGATGATGATGGTGATGAAGATTATGGTGGTGGTGGGGTAATGACGATGATGATGATGTCGATGTAAGCTGTGATGGTGGTGATGGTGATGGTGGTGCGATGATGATGAACGTGAGGAAAAAGATGAAAGATATTATCGACAGTATGGCAACGACGAGGACAAGGAAAATGACGGGGAGAATAACAAAAGCAATGGAATAAATGACATCAACGATAAGAACATCATCAACATCATCAACATCACCAATAACATCAACATCATCAACAACACCAATAACATCAACATCATCAACATCACCAATAACATCAACATCATCAACATCACCAATAACATCAACATCATCAACAACACCAATAACATCAACATCATCAACATCACCAATAACATCAACATCATCAACATCACCAATAACATCAACATCATCAACAACACCAATAACATCAACATCATCAACATCACCAATAACATCAACATCATCAACAACACCAATAACATCAACATCATCAACATCACCAA
>OZ024746.1:22939805-22944805 GCA_964016885.1 Eledone cirrhosa | reverse complement strand
TGTCAATGTTTTTGAATTAGTTCGCGGAACTCTCTTCTAATACCCCTCTCTATATCAATTAGCACCAAACTCTCCCCCTTTCTATGCCTACTATGCGGAACTCTATTCCAATTCACCTCTCTATTTCAATAAACTTCAACCCCCCCCCATATCTAATATACAGCACACTCACCCAACCTTCCTCTCTATATCAATTAGCACCAAACTGCCCCTCTCTCTCTATATCTTTATATCTCTCTCCCATCTGTCTCTCTACATAACATGTACATAAATTGTAGCATATATACAAATAGATGTGTTTTGGTAGTTTGGGAGAAAAATATAATTATTGGTGGGGTGGGTAAAGTTTTACCCAGGATATTTCAACATGATTTTCAAATGTAAAATGAAAACACATCGATCGCTCGTTTTTGTTTTGAACCGTTTTCGTTTTACATTTGAAAGAGTCAATAAAACAAAGCACCAGTAATGCACTGGAATCAGTTTAATCGATTTTCCCTTACCCCATCAAAAACATTGTTGACCACGTGTCTAAATCAGAAACCATTATTTAACGTAGCTCGATTGGTAGTCAGTATCGGTAGAGAGTCGGACGCCATGCTTTGCAGCATAGAGTTACGGTCTGAGTTCAAATCCCGCCGAGGTTAACTTTGCCTTTTATCCTTACGGGGGTCGATAAAATAAAGTACCAGTAATGTACTGGAGTCGATTTAATCGACTTTCCCCTCCCTCCAAGTTACTGGCCTTGTGCCTATACTAGAAATCATTATTTAACGTAGCTAATGCTTTCCAGCATAGAGTTACGTCCCTTTACGATCTGAGTTCAAATCCCGCCGAGGTTGACTTTGCCTTTCATCCTTACGGGGTCGATAAAATAAAGTACCAGTAATGCACTGGGTAATTGCTGGCCTTGTGTCTAAAGTAGAAACAATTATTTAACGTAGCTAATATGTTCTGCCACCACTTCCATTCCCCCTAATCACGCTCAGACAAGAAAACCTCAAGTAAACTGACTTAACTGGGAACTGATTCTGCATAAAAAAAAACTTGACTTGTTCAGAGATTACAACCAGACTATGGAATGAAACGTTGATAAATAAATATACACATAATTACTGCATATACTCCTCTAAACGTTGATCCCATGTATAATTCGACCCCTATTTATTTGCTGGAAAATTTATATTTTTGAATGGATATCGTGTAAAATTCGAGTCTGTTACTTCCTGAATAATTTGCACACAAAAATAAAAAAAAAATGTACTACCCTGAATACAAATGTTATGATCGGCGAATTACTTTTGCTGTACAGTTATGTCTTGATGTATGCAAATAGAAATATTTATAAAATATACGTGACTTTGGTTGAAGGAAGTTTGTTTCAATGCGTGTTTTGAAAGTAGAGTCCGTGAAATAGTCGATCCCATAAATTTATGCCAAAAAGATATTTTAAAAATATATTAGGTACTTTTCCTCACACATGATTCATGGGAATGTTAAATAGTATTGAAGATGACCGTAGAATAGTAATATTTAAAGCATGTCTGTCTGCTCTTTGTGGTATCATGGGCGTTTTGTATTTAATTCAAGATTCTAAATATAGCAGATGCTTTTGTAATAAACACATTCCCTTTAATTTCTAAATATATATCATGACAACAAATAAGTCTCTACCACCTCCACTAAAAAAAAAAGAAAGAAAAAGAAATTAAAAACTAAGGTCATCAAATATCAATTGGGCTCTCCCATGCAAATTCTGTGTATATTAGTGAAATAGAGGATAGATCTCGAACTCAGGCAGTTTTGGCTAGTTACCCCAGTTTTTGTGTGTTGGTGTGCCTTTGTATAGTATATGGATGCAGCATGTTCGAA
The DNA here is from genome assembly GCA_964016885.1 of Eledone cirrhosa. Lineage (NCBI taxonomy): Eukaryota > Metazoa > Mollusca > Cephalopoda > Octopoda > Eledonidae > Eledone > Eledone cirrhosa. Next base: position 22,942,933 of record OZ024746.1, on the reverse strand, counting down.
TCATTAAGGAATTCGCTTCGGAATCATTAGGTCCAAGGTTGGATCCCATTGAGTGGTCTTGGGAGAGTGTCATTTACCATAGTCTCACTCGACCAAAGCATTATGAGTGAAGCTGGCAATACCTGTAATCCGAGGACCAGCTTTATCACACCCTGTGTCACACTGATTTTTCTCGAGAATCACGTTAAAGGTATACTTGTTTGTAGAATGCTCAGCCACTTTCATGTTTATTTCAGGAGCTGGCGGATCTATTGATCGAACAACTGGAACACACTCATCGTCGAAACCGACGTAAGTCAATCCAGTGTTGTTTATCCATAGATACACCATCAAATTATTCCATGGTGTGATAAAAACAATGATATTATTGTTAAGTTGCTCTGCTAATTACTATTTTCTATTTACTGTCTTCTATTTATACAGTTCTAGTATATTTACGTATGAAACATCAGTTAACCCTTCCTGACTACTATACTATTTACAGCCTGATATTTACGGTTCTTGTATATTTATATATCAAAAGTTAACCTTTCCTAACTTCTAATGACATCGATGTATCAATCAATGTTCTTATAGTTTAAACTATCATTACTTCATTCCTATCTAAATGGTTTCAAATTGTATTCTTTTAGCGATAAAATGAATATCCGTTAGTCAAGTTTTCGTCGTTTTCTAATTTATAATTAAGAGGTTCACTTCGCATTCATTAGGACATTAGTTCGGTCTTCCTGCGTGACATCTTGGGTAAGTGTTATTTACCATAGTCTCGGATCAACCCATGCCTTGTAAGTAAAATTGGGTAAAACGGAAACTATTTTGAAGTCTTGTGTGATGATGTGGTCAGTGTAATCTTTGTGGAGATGATGTAGTCTGTTTCTGTAATTATAGTGCTGTGTTTTAAGTGGCTTATATAGCTGTGTATGTGGGAAGTTTGTGTGTTTTTGTTTAATGTTGTTGCAAGTGCTGGATTGTGTTGAAGATGTTGTTGTTTGTTGTGGTGATGATGGTGAGGTTTGTGTGTGATGGCATTTGTTCGTCCCACTTTAGTTTTTCCCCCCACTTTCGCCTTTTTTTTTTTTTTTTAGGGCAAAGACACTTTATGATGATACCACTTATTCCTCTAAAGAGACAGTGAAATACTCTTATATATAATGATGTAGCAGGGATTTTCCCCTTCACAAGTCTGTTTATGTCCCCTAACCTAGCGGTTCGACAAAGCGAGTTCTTTAAGTATCAGTTTAAAAAAAAAAAAGAAAGTAATGGGCTCAACGTTCTCGACTTTCAGGCGGTACTCCAGCATGGTCGACGTCTAATGAACTGTTACCAGTGACAGCATAAAGGACTATAATTTAATTGTTGGCATCTTAGCGTCTGCTTAGGTTTTGTAAAGCCTGTAACGTGAAAATAATAAATACTTAATAACAACTGTAAAAGCCAGCTGCCATAGACGTTTTTTTTTTTCTCCTATTCAGCAAGAATTCGATGTTATTTAGTGGAGTGTCCATAGAAAGTAATATATTGAGTTTCGTGTGATGGTTTACTTTCGAGTGTATTGTAACGTGGACATCTCACAGCCAACATAACACTGTCTTCTTATTCAATGATCTAATTTCGTAGGAAAATGTCATTTTACATTTTCTCTCTCACTCTAACCCTATCTCTCTATCTTTTCCTTTTTGTTCTCTCTCACTAACTCTCACCCTCTTTAACTCCATCTCTCTTTTTTTCTTTTTTGCTCTCTCTCTTTCTCTATCTCATTCACTTTTGCCCTCTCTCTTTCTTTAATTCACTCTCTCTCCTTTGGTTTTACTCTATCCCTCCTTTCTAGCTTTCTCTCTTTCTTCAAATCTTTGGTTTGTTTGTGTTGTTTTCTTCTTCATCTTCAGCAATTGTGATCTCACTTTAAGATAAGCGATATTTCTGCCGATAACAGTTTTACTTTTCCTTCATCTTCCTCAAGTGAAAGCTTTCTTTCTCTCTTTTCTAACAATAAACATTTATTTTCTTTTACATCCACATGCAAATTGACATGCTCACCTGATGCACACACACACACACACACACTCTCTCTCTCTCCCACACGCATGCAGCAAAATACGCACGCACTCACACATACATGTATATACACGCATAAACACACACTCATTTATATACATACACAATTATAAACACATCTAAACAAATCGACATACATGCATGCATACTCACGCGTAAACATACACACGTATAAACACACACATACATGTATACACATGCACGAACACAGGCACATTTATATACATGCACAATTCAGAAACACCCATGTGTGTGTGTGTACAAGTTTTGTGCAAACTAGAATGTTTTTTTGTTTGTTTGTTTGCATGTCTCTGTTTATGCGATATATACGAATACAGACCAATATAAACGGTTACACACACACACACACACACATTCTTATAAATGCGCGTAGGAGTACTCGCATATGAGAAACGTATAACAACACATTTCAGGTATGTACAGGTAGATACAGAAATACGCGGTATTCGTGTGTCTTATGTAGTTATTTTACATAAAGAAGGGTTATATGAAAACATAAACATACCGGCTCATATATTCCACCTTGAAGGATACGGTCATTCAACCCAGGAAGAAGGAATACCCTACCATGTATGTATGGTACCGTTACTCCTGATAGAGTCGTAGGGACGCCATATTGACATACGGAGTTTCTTGGACATTTTAAAGCCTTACGGAGCGCATCCTTCTCCAGGCCTAAGTCCAGCAGATTTCTTCCAGAGAAAGATAGAAAGTGAAAGAGAGGAAATGAGAAAGAGATATAGAGGAAGAACCAACCACTAGACTGATACTTTTTTTATCGACCTCGAAAAGATGAAAGGCAAAGCTAACCTCGGTGGGATTTGAACTCCGAGAACAGAGAACCGGAACGAATACCATAAAGTATTCTATCTGACGTTCTATCGACTCTACCACAGATTTATATATTTGTCTTTTGTCAGTTCCTCGAAAAAATATTGATAAAGGAAGGTATTGGTATCGATATAACTCAGTGCAGTCCTCCAGCATGGCCGCAATCTAATGACTGAAACATGTGAAAGGATAAAGTGACAAATGAATAAAAAAAACTATTG
>OZ024746.1:22924805-22934805 GCA_964016885.1 Eledone cirrhosa | reverse complement strand
AAACCGCCTAGTGGTCAGGTCTTACGATCCTAATGTTTTGTGTTTGATTCCTGGACTGGGTTGTGTGTTGTGTTCTTGAGCAAGACACTTCATTTCCCGTTGCTCCAGGCTGGGCGTTTAACTCTGTGATAGACTGGCGTCCTATCCAGGAGGAAGTCTTGTACTCTTAGTCGCTTCGCGTTACGTAAACCTGTATAAGCACCGGCCTTATGAGCCTCCGGGTTCTTTCGACTTTTAGATAGATGTAGTTTTATGGTCCCAACGGACAGAATTAAGAATGTGTTACCCCGGAGGAGAGCGATGGACTGTGCTAAAAGAACCATTCCTATTCATTGTACATACATTAAAATCTAATGAAAAGTAGTGTTGTTTATAAAAAAAAACAAGTCTTTGCCCTCTACAATCAATCACACGTAAAAAAAAAATATGAATAGCCATAAAAGCTCTTTGTATGTATGTATATATGTATCCATGTGAGTATGTAGTTATATATATCTTTGTGTGAGTGTTCACACACACACACACACATTAATATGTAATTATTATTTGTATTCTATTGTTGCAATGTATCTATGCTCTATACGAATACTTCAACTGTTTCGGTATAAGCAATTTCTTCTTCTTTCTTCTTCTGTTCTTTCTTCTTTCTTTTTTCTTCTGAACTGTGGGTTCATTGCTCTAGTGTCAGTAATTCTCTGTATTGACTTGTGTAGCGTATAGAAGAACTGCAATGTCAAAGTAGCAAGAAAACAAGAACATTAATAATAAAAGAATAATAATGAAATAAGTGTAAGTAGTGAATGAGAGAAGGGATAATGTGAAAAATAATCGTATAATGACTTAAAGAAGAAATAAGGAAAGTCCACGTGAAAGGGGAATGAAATAAATAAAATGCGAAGAAAATGTGTTTAGACGGTGTAAAAGAAAGGTAAATATGGAAGATATCTATGTTCGGTGAGAGAAAAACTTCTCGATATATTTGGAGAAAAAAGAATGGTAAGGACTGTAAATAAATGTCTTAAGAATATTGAACGGCGGGAATGATGAGTTGTATTGAGAAAGAATAATGTGCAGACAAATAGAAGGAAAAAGAGAAAAAGTCATAATGGGAGAATAAAGAAAGCAAAATAAAATAAAATTAAGGTGAAAGAGAAAGTGCGTGTGGAAAACAAGAGCGCTGAAAGAAAAAAGGATGCACGAGAGAAAAGTGTGAGAGAGAGAGAGAGACATTATGGATCAGAAAAAAAATAGGTGGTGCAACAAAGAAAATGAGAGGAGGTGAAAGAGAGAGATAGGGAAGAGAGAACTAAAGTGTTACTAAATGAAAAGATAGTGTCTGAGAAAGGGAAAGAAAAAGTAGAAGAAAAAAAAAGAATCCAGGATAGTCGAATGAGATGAAAAGCAATCAGGCTGTGTGAGATTTCTACTGAGGAATAGGTGCAAGCATTACTTTGTCGTTAAGGTGTTAGCATCGCCCCCACCTGGTTATGGGTTCAGCCCCACTGTAGTGCACATTGAGCATACATCTCTACTATAACCCCACAATGTCTTGTGAATGAAATGAGTGAAAATGTGGTGAACAGAAACTATATATATATATATATAGAGAGAGAGAGAACTTAAAAATGTATGTACTGGGATCGATGCAACCGACTAAATCCCTATAAGACAGCACCTCTGCATTGCAATCTAATGACTGGAACCAGTAAAAGAATATAAGGATATACCTTCCTGTCAGATGTTCAACACGAACAGGTCACTGAGAATCAACTTTATCTTCTTGAGACTATACACGAACTCTAATGTATTATTGGTTTTAAAGAAAAAAATTACCAGTCATAGAGAAAGAGAGAGAGAGTAGGGTTTATAAATTCTAAAGTCTATCTCGAGCTCGGAGGCTCATCAGGCCGGTGATTATCTCGGTTTCCCTGGCGTTAAGTGATCGAGAGTACAAGATTCCCCCTCCCACTGGACAGGACTCCAGTCTATCACCGGGTTAAACACTCAGGTATTGCTGCTGCTACTCATTTTTAGCTGAGTATTTTAAAGCAATGTGAAATGATGTGTCCTGCTCAAGAACATAACACACAGCCCAGTCCAGGAATCGAACCCACGATGTTATCATCATAAGACCAACATCCTTACCACAAAGTCCCGCACCTCCTCAGATTGGAGGTTAATTGGTCTTAAAAAATGTACCAGGACTGGAGATGCGATATATTGTCAAGGACCCACCAACAATTCATAATGATGGAGTCTAGGTACAAAGAGTTTCAACAACAAAAATTCTCTTTTTCTTCTCTTCTGTTTCCATCTCTCCCCGTCTCCTTCTCTCTCTTCTCGTCATCGCTCCCTCGCTACCTCTGCCTTTCCTACACTCAACTCTCCCCCTTTTTTACTTTGTATAAATGATATTAGACATTTTTCTTAGTCATGGTTCCCAAGATTTACTCAGATGATTAAATTAGTTAAATAAATAAACAAGGAAATATATAAATAAATAGGCAGCCATAATAATCAGATATTAAGGAATCACACTAATGAGATAATAATTATGAGATAGCAACATACATTTATGGAGTTTAGTAATATGACTTAGTATTTAATCAACAATTTGACAGCAGTAAGAAACATAACATGAAACAGTATTATATTACGTTTCAGCTGCCTGCTTTTCTTGACAAATGGAATTTCATTTCGACAGTGAATCAAGGCAACACGGAGAGGAAATAACTAACATTGTGAATACTTTAAACAAAAACAAACAAAAAAATAGTAATAGATTTGGTATAACATATCGCCTGTCCTTGATGCTGTTTTACAAAGTTTAAGATTATAAGTATTATACGAATCGGACTGCACTTTGTTAATAAAATTGGGTACATGGTATCTTTATGGAAGTTTGTCGGGTAGACTGAACCTGGAATTCAAATATTCGGGTTGATTCACTTTGGGAATTATCTTTGCTAAAGAAAGACACTTGCCTAAACCTTCACGCAGCGAGATCAAACTTGGGTCTTTATGATTGACAAAGTGAACTTCCTAACCACTTAGCCATGTCAGGATCCATTATCTGTTGATACCGTAACATTGTATTACATAACAGACATTCATTAATCTCACTTTAAGTAATAGAATCATTATTTAGCGTTAAGAAACTTAGTCTTTAAGAGATGTGGGGAATATTAAAGTTTTAATGAAATACGATGTACCAATTAAGATCTCATATTCTCTTTTATTTTAACCAACCAATAGACTGGAAAAATAAAATACTATAAATACAAAACACACGTAAATTGCTGAATGATTAATTAATAGAAATAGAAAATTTTAAGAAGATATTTGGCTAAATCGCCAAATAAATATTATATTCTGTCAACACATTATAAATATTAAATTCAATTCAATTATGTTCCTTCTCATCTGAAGAGTTTGGAGATATCTTGATTCCAACCTGGTCTGTCTGTGTACTTATCAACCAAATTCCTGATGTAGGAGATGTATCGATTCCAGCATGGTCTGTCTCTGTACTTCTCAAAACCCTTCCTTATATTGGAGATCTCTTGTTTCTCGCATCGTTTGTCTCAGTACATATCAAGCTCACTCCTGATGTTAGAGATTTTTCGTTTCCAACGACCTTATCACTAACACAAGGTTGCAGTAGAAATGTGTCAGTGAATAGGTCGCAGCTAGTGTGATGACACTTTTCACACCAGTAAATAAACCCTAATTCTGTGTTTTTGAATAACTAAAAGGACTCTTCTCCGATGTAGTCACATAACAATAAAATGTAATTTAAAATTAGAATGTTGTGTTGTCACAAATTTTACATTTGTTTCCTCAAGTGTATCTCTTCTTTACACGTTTATTATTTTAAGTGTTTCTTGTTTCTCAGATATGTTCACATAGAAACATTCTGTCATATTTTCCTAAACCTTGAACAAAATTGTTAACTTAAGGTCAAAATACATACACACACAGATACACGCACACACACACATGCGCGCGCACGCATATATATATATATGTATATTTTTTCATACAGGAGAAACCCCAAAGAAACAGGCCATTGACTCGACTTAAATAAAACTCTCTCTCTCTCTCTTTCATACATGTGTGTGTATGTATGTATGTATGTATGTATGTATGTCAGGTCACCAGTTGGTGCTACTAGTAACATGTATCCCAGTACAACCTGTCTCATGGTCGGGTCGTTGGCGACTAAACTGGCAACCCCACCAAGGTTTCTTGGTGAGGAGGGTGACTTTGGACATCCTGCAGGACTAAAAACAAAACCTGTCAAAGGGCAAAGGAACTCTTAAGAGTCAATGGCCATCCAAAATGACCGGGAGAGATGACCCCTTAGCCTTTGTCAAGGCAGAATTCTAGGAGAAGGAAAACTCTGATATAACACCTGCAACCCTGATGGTATCCAATGATGTTGACTTGTTCTTCTTGTTGGTAAATATCATCTTGGTTAAGAGAGTGGGACTGGCTTTGTGCAGTGCCTTTGCTCACTATAAAAGCTTCACGGCACAGGCATTGCTTTGTATCTGGAGATCTCTCTGCACTTGTCGTCACATGGTACCATGGGCCCAGCACTATGTGTCAATAATTGTCACAAGTGTAGTGTTTGTACCAGAGTTTTCAAGTCGCTGGCTGGACTAAAGAGTCACACTCGTTTAGCGCATCGGTAGGGGTTCTCCTACATGGATATAAAGTAGTGGCCGTACTCGAAAACGAGTTGGCAGCCACCATGTATGTATGTATGTATGAAAGAGAGAGAGAGAGAGTTTTATTGAGGTCAAGTTAATGGCCTGTTTCATTGGGGTTTCTCCTGTATGAAATGTGTGTGTGTCCCCTAATATAGCCGTTCAGTAAAAATGTATCGATATATAAAAAGGAAAGGAAAACTAAGTACTGAAGTTGATTTAATCGACTATATCAAGGCTATACTCCAGCATGGCCGCCTCGTTGTATATAAAATAGTTTCAAATTATGACAAGGGTAATTACTGGTATAATAGTTCAAATGATACAATGATGTAACAGTGTAATGATTGAAATCATATCAATTATTAGGTGTTGAAGAACGGTTGGTGGATTGGCAGAATCGGTAGAGCGTCGCACACCATGCTTCGCAGCATAGAATTATGGTCTGATTACGTTCTGATTTCAAATCCCTTCGAAGTTAGCTTTGGCAGTAACGTACCAGTATCGCACTGGGGTCGATTTAATGAACTTTACCCTTTCCCTGGAATTGCTGCCCTTGTGCTTAAATTAGACACCATTAATTATTAGGTATTGAGGTTAACGCCGAGGTTAACTTTGCCTTTTATCTTTACGGGGTCGATAAAATAAAGTACCAGTAATGTACTGGGTAATTGCTGGCCTTATGCCGAAAGTAGAAACAATTAATTATTAGGTATTGAGACAACATAAAATAATTTGATTTTCTTTCTCCTCTGTTCATCTACAAGTGATAAATTACTTCCACACAATTCAATGTAATTGTACAAATATATGTCAAAGTTAGGTGTCAACATCCGGGGATTTTCCATAGGTCCAGAGAATAAATCTCTATATATAAAACTGAGGATGTCTGTGTGTGTGTGTGTGTGTGTGTTTGAATCCCTAAAACTAGAGAACCACCCAACCGACTGTTTTCAAATTTTACACATGTAATACTTATGTTTCAGGGAGTGTTCTGAGTAAAAGAAATTTTAAATTTTCAATGCCTTAGAGACCGCATTAGGCGATGTAGCGATCTCTCTATAATTCTTAGTCTTTCTCTTTTTAGATAGATACATACATATAACGTCGCGCCCTTATAATATCTGTCTGTATGTCTGGCTGTCTGCTGTCTCCGATTATTCTGCCACCCTTGCTCAAGACAAATCTCACACTCATTCCCCAAACAGTTGGTAAGTGCACACATCTTCTTCCTTACGTTTTAAGCCACAGTGTTGTTAAATTACGTACCACCAGACCCTTACTTCTTTGCCAGCCGTGGTTGTGGCAATACTAAGCTTAACTAAGGCGATTATATATTTCACAATACCTTATCCCGTACAACGCCGGGTACCACTGCTAGTAATCAATATAATGAATTCTTTAATAATTGAAAACAAAACTAAACTAGACTAAACAGAAGGACGAAGCAAAGATGGAATTAAATTCAACACACACAATATATACACATAGAGTATATATATATATATATATATATATATATTTATATATATATATTTGGGGAGGGTCATATTGTTATAATATTACCAGAAATAATAAAACACACTCACTTGATTATATAATGTACGTAGGCTCTTATGGATATATTATTTTATAAATTTTCACCAAGAGAGAGAAATAAATAAAAGGAGAGAGAGCCGGTTTCCACCATAGGAACTGGACCCTTTCATTGGAATTTAGACAATACCAACTAGGTAAATACATATCCATGTCTGTATATGTTTGTGTCTGCGCGTGCAGGTATGGATGCTATTGCATGTGTGGATCTGTATATTTTGTGTTATATCTATACACCTACACATATTTCTGTATCTATACATGTGTATATGCATTTATTACATGTTGAATTTCTCAAATATGTTACATATTTTTACAGTTCCATCAATGGACTGTACTTGTAACTTCTTTACTAGATGTTCTCTTTCTGGTTCTGTGAAGCTCAGCTTCTCGAGATTAGTAATGAGGCATTTAGCAACATACTCCATAGCTCCAATGATCACAGGTACAAATGTAAAGGTATAGCTAGACTGTAGTATCTGCAGACTCCTCATTAGTTCAGCATAAAACGGTTTTCAGTAATCTTTAGCATTATATTGACATCTGCTGGGCAGCTGATTTCCATTCTATGCACGCCTTCTTCACTCAAATGATGTTGGGCCTCACGTTAAGCCCCTCTCCTTGTTTACGTATCAGGTAAAGGGACTCTGGGACCAGTTAGAACGTTTCGGGTTTTAACATCGGTGGCTCGGATCTCATCTAACGTCCAGTCAACTAGTCCAAATGCACAATTCTCGAAACAAATGTAAAGATTAAAGGATTTAAGAACTTCTACCTGTCATCTTAATTTGTGTTGCTTATATATATATATATTGAAATACAAAATGAAAATGCTTCGCCGTAACATTTTGAGTAAATAGTATAGCATTAATAACGTGGTGTATTAACCCACTGAACGGGAAAAGATGGGTATCAGCCCCCAACATTTTCGGTTCTGTTGGTTTATACGCCCCGTTATTAAGACTATTTTATTTAGACAACATGTTACGGCGAAGTCGTTTAAGGTTCTGTTTCAATTTTCAAACTTCGCTTGCCGCTTTCTAAACACACTTCTATGTATGTATGTATATATATATATATATATATATATATATATATATATATATATATATATATATATATATATATGGACGGTGTAACTAGGGGGAGGGGCACATGAATAAATTGCGTATAATACCAGTTTTTTTTACCAAATGCGAAGAAGCTTGAAATATTAACCTCTTAGGAAAGAGCACAGAGCATAACTTTTTATAAATTATATATATAGCGGCGGTGGAACTGGGAGTGGCACATGCCATCCCTCCAATAATTATATTTTCTCCCCAAACTACCAAAACACATCTATTTTGATATGCGTTACAATTTATGTACATGTTATGTTTATAGCATATCAAAGTTTTCTGACCATTTTAGAGTGCATAGAGCTAAACTAAGCACTACAACTAAATTAACCAAATTTTCACCCCGCCCCTGAATTCAGAAATTCTTCCACCACTCCTGATATATATATATATATATATAAAAAGTGAGTCCTTCATCAGTGACCCTCCAACCGTCGATGAAATGCCTAGGACGGTTGGAGGGTCACTGATGAAGGACTCACTTTTTTATATGTAACCCATTTGCAACGCCGCAGCTCCATTATTATCATATTTACACATATATATATATATATATATATATATATATATATATATATGTGTGTGTGTATGTATGTATACCCCGCCCGCCCCCATATATATATTTATAAATAATTATATACTCGCATATATACATATTTGTGTATACATACATATATATATATAATTTACTTTCAACGGTTTAAAGTTCCACTGGAGGAAAAGGAAAAATGGAGATGTAAATAATAACGGTTTCTACTTTAGGCACAAGGCCAGCAATTATCTCAGTACATTACTGGTACTTTATTTTATCGACCCCGTAAGGATGAAAGGCAAAGTTAACCTCGGGAGATGTAAATAATAACGTTAAAATATTGCAGAGAAAACGGTAAAAAATTAATTAAAATTTATAAATGATAAAATATTTACGTTCAGTAACTAAAGATATTTAACTACGTATCGTTAGGAAAGGATAAATAGAGCTAGATTTATACTAATGGGAATGATAAGTGAAGTTATAAGCATATTAGAATATAATAAAAGAACGTAGAAATTTATGGAAACATAAAACAGTAATAAATATATCTAATCTATACTATAATAAGAACCACGTCTGTCAGTTCGTCCATCACTCTCTCAATATATATAGAGGGAAATAATACCCCACCCCCTCTAACTAACTAAAACTTAACTTGCCAACAAACGAAAAAAATACGGAGTTTTTTGTGGGGTGGGGTTTTCGATTGTGTATGTGTTTCTCTGAGTGTGTATGTTTCTGTATGTCCTTCAACATATAGACAACGCAACACAGACTTTAGAAAAGGACTTTCACTATAATGACAGATGGTGATTATTGTTGAGAGACAATACAGTGAGAGAGAGAGAGAGAGAGAGAGAGAGAGAGAGAGTGTGTCTGTGTGTAAAAGATAGATAGAATTAAAATTTGTTATTATTGAGAGAGAAATGCAGTGAGATAGGGAGAGGGAGTGTGTGTGTGTGTGTGTGTGAAAGATATATAGGTAGAGAGAGTTGTCACCACACTAAGAATTTGGATTGAAAAACGCAAGTCTGTCAAAATGTGTGGACCACTCGAGTGAGTCTGTCGTGTGTGTGTGTATGTGTGTGTTAATTAAAAATTAACGGTTCATTAAGTATAGTAGTAAAGAGGGGTAAAAGAGGGGGTAACAGATAGGAATCCTGCAAGAGAGTTTAACATAAAAGTAGGGCATAAATCAAGTATGGACAATATTTTGCGAGCAGTGGGCCGCATAGGATGTGACTCATTATAAAGCAGACCACTCTACTGAAATCGAAAAGAATTTTTGAAATTAGGCGTGCCATTCAGAAAGCCAAATGGGCCGCGGATTGCCCACGACTGGTAGAAATGTTATATAATACGAATTTTCTAGGTGTTAATAAAAAAAATACTTAAACATGGGTATCATCTCGTCCAATCCAGGATTTTCTCCCTCCCGTAGGAGGAACCCCTCCTTGGCTGACCTCCACCGCTTTGTAGTTTGTTTTGGTCATGTTAGGGATATAGCCGTATTCACCACGCTTGACTAATTGCGAGTAGAAGCTATGTAACCCAAAGTTGGTGTTGGTAACCGTTGACTTTGAGGAATTCATCCGCCCTTTTTACAGCTCTGGTTTTTGTGCTGCTGAGGTTTCACTTACCTTCCTCAACAAACCAGGGTCTGGTGAAGGAGCCGGTTTAGTCACCGACAACTTGGCGATGAAGCAGATTGTACTGGGTTACGTGGTACCAGTAGCAGGTAGAAGCCGGTGGTTTGTGTTTAGTAACTTAGCGTTTTGACAAAAGATAATCGATAAAATAAGTACCAGACTTAAAATAAAAAAATAAAGCCAAACCGAATTGCGTCGATATGATCAACTAAATCCCTTTAAGAGCGTGCCCCAGCATGACGGCAGTAGAATGGCAGAAACCAGTAAAAGAATAAAATAATATTTACCTATTGGGGCATCCATACATCGATACCCCTATCTCCAACTCAGTTACAGAAGCCACAAGAAAGGTAAATATATTATCTGATGTATAGTAAAAATATGATT
>OZ024746.1:22917305-22919805 GCA_964016885.1 Eledone cirrhosa | reverse complement strand
TCCTACATTTAATGAGATTTCACTTGTGAATAAAGACATTTTTGCAGTTGATATTGTATATGTGTATATGTGTATGTGTATATGTATATGTGTATATGTGTGTGCTTGTGTAGTGGACATCCGACTTTTACGACGATGAGGGTTCCAGTAGTTCGATCAACCGAACAGCCTACTCGGGGAATTAATATGTAAGAGGCTGAGCATTCGACAGACATGATTTTTTCCGGATTTTTCTTATGTAAAACTCGACTCTATTTTTTAATTTTTAAACAGATCAACATTTCTGAATAAAGGTTTTATCCCAAACTTAAATGTTGCAATGAGGAAATTGATTTTTCAACGCTGTTATAACCTGATGTACGTTTTAAAAGACACGTCCTACTAAATACTTCAGTGAGAAATGTAATATTATAAAGTAATTTAGATTGTAGCGAGAATTTTCAGCTCATCAAAAGTAATATCCGTGTCAACCTCGTAAGTTTTATCTAAAAACACACACACACACACACACACACACACATTAATTTATTGTGGCTAAATAGTGAGTGTTGTTACTCTGGAGTTTCACCTGCTCACACAGGGTCGTCAAACAAGACAGGGGAAACTTTGAATAAGAAGACATTATTTAGCCATAATAAATGAATATTGAAACTCTACTTCGGTATTAAGTTCTCTTTTTTTCTCGTCCGTCAACTACATACGGATATATATATATATATATATATATATATATATATATATATATATATATATATATATATATATATATATATATATATATATATATATATATACGTTTATCCCGGGTTCAATCGGGGGTAACCACAGTAATTAAGGTAATCAATACATAACAGACTATAAATATTTAATATAGAAATGGCTTCCACAGGACTAGAACTGTTTCATTCGAGGCCTCCTGATGATTTCTCCCGAATGAAACAGTTCTAGTCCTGTAGAAGCCATTTCTCTCTATCTATCTATATCTATATCTATCTATCTATCTATATATATATATATATATATATATATATATATATATATATATATATATATAAAGAGAGAGAGAGAGAGAGAGAGAGAGAGAGAGAGAGATAGCCTTACCATACTACATGTCAGGTTGATGAATGCTCAGCTACGAGTTTCGTTAATTTTTCGAGCAGGTTTGTTTTATCAACCAAATAACTGGAACATTGATCGAAGGTAGAACAACAAAATGTAATGTCTTGTAACTGCATTATTTAATTCGATGATCAAAGCTAATCTATCACACCTTCATATGTGTGTCTGATAAACATCTTAAATTTCACATCTATCTATATTAAAAATTGTACCACGATAGTTTTAATTCACTATATATTTCTTGTTTTATATGTTTTGTTCTAAACACTTATTGTATTTACTTATAAAATGTGTGAATTAGATAAAACAATATATATTACTAGTAAATACAGATTTTTATGAGGTGTTTTGGTGTAACATGTTAACATCACTGGAAGCCATCACCCCGACCATGCGCCTGTGATTGATTGGAAGTGATTCTCTTCTGCTGCTTGCGATACATAGGCATGTCGCTGAATATGTCAGGGATTGGGTGTCGTACCTCTACTCTGATGTTCACGGGGCACGAGCATGTCCCCTATCACATATCAGTAACTGGATCGGGTTTACTGACAGAGAGAACGTATATAACGATTGAGATCTTTTGCGCTTGGGTCCCTGCTCGCAAGTTCTTCGGGTCGCATTGAATGAACTGGGGTAGCTGTCGTTGGAAGTGACGGGGCTCTAATATATACGCGTGTGTTACTTTTCTGCCCTTCATGGTTTCACATATAAATTCTCTTAGAAGAAGGACTATATCAATGAAATGTTTTAGTGTCTGGGTCACTGTTGGAGAAAGGGCGACGACAGTGAACCTTTTTAGAGCTTCTGTAAACTTGTGGTTTGAAAGAAAGAAGCGAGGGTGTTATCCTCAATCTGGAGACTTGATAAGCGACTGAATCCCGCTAAATGCACTCAAAGGCTATGTGGTATTGTCAAAGAGTGTGACGGGTTAAGCCTAGTTCCTAAGAAGAGGAACGGACTCTTTGACGGACTTCCACAAAGTTTGCGTCTGCGAAATTTCATTCATAACGTATTGGTCAATACGATGCTCTAGTAGAACACACTTTGTCCAAAGTTCCGCGGAGTGGGATTGAAACCGAAACTACATAGTTAAGAAACGTTTTTATTTAACCACACAGCAATGCCTGCACAATATAGCTTTAGACAAAACCAGGCAATGCTAAGCGACATATGCCTAACATGCCGCACATTGAGATGGAGCACGGAACTATGTAAATGTGAAACGAACTTTTTTTAACCACACAGTCATGCGTGCATGCACCCATTAACATCTCTCGTTTGGCTTTGAATTAAATGTTGAAGTTATCGATGGAAAGATCGCCTTCTTCTCTTCATCCTCATCCTTCACACCTCTTCCTCCTTTTCCTCCCTTCAAATT
>OZ024746.1:22904805-22912305 GCA_964016885.1 Eledone cirrhosa | reverse complement strand
AAGTCAGGAAAAAATTTAGAAAAAATACAACTTCCACAAGCTCTTTCTGATGGCTAGTTATTCAGCCCCAATACCGCCGTGTCCTAGGCCCATCACCCTCCTAATCCCCACTCTTTTGTCACCCTAAAGCCCTTGACTTTCCCTTCATTTTCCGTTTTCATAACCACAAAAGACATTTGAAATTTTTACAATAAAGATATTCGTTATACATCACATTTTCTTTAAAACAGTTCATAGGAACGAGGCAGATGTTTGAACAATCAACCTGCACAAAAGTTGCAAATCTGAAAAACGAAAACTACTTTTCAATGTATATTTAGCTAATCTATTTTATCTGAAAACTCTATGAATCCAGTTGCTGTAAGGCTTTCTCGTTTACATGGTAACTAATACAAAAATCCCTTATAGCAAGAGAAATATTTGCTGTCATATGTTTCTCTCTAATACATAAATATCAATATATTACTGTAGGTTGCACCGAATTAATAAACTGTTACAGATCTCTCTCTCTCTCTCTCTCTCTCTTTCTCTCTCCTCTCCCTCCTCTCTCTCTCTCTCTCTCTCTCTCTTACACACACACACGCACTGTTTACGTTTACTGTTTGTTCATGTACTGTAACGTAGAGGTTGGGCAAAGAAAAAGATCCATAAATTAAGTAGTAGCAAATTTTAAAAAAATAAGTACTGGGAGCAATATGATCAACTAAATCCCATCGTGGGCGTGCTCCAGCTGGGCCACAGTGTAATGACTGAAACAAATGAAAGAAGGAAATAAGATTGTTATACAGACTACATACTAGGCTATGGTGTCAGAAATATTTCTGAGAAATATTAGCATCATCTTTAGTTGAAGAAATCACTTTCATCCTCTTTCACAAAAGAAAACAAGAGTTAAACACCAACTTGTGGATTAATCAAAGGATTTACGGTTTTATAATCTTGGGCTTATATATTTTTTCATTGGTGCGTTAATATCTACCAATCCTAAGACGTTCTGTTACTTAGATCTGTAGTTAATTGTATGGAGACATATGTGCTGGCACTCCGTCGTTTACGACGGTGAGTGTTGCAGTTCATTCGATCAACAGCACAACCTGCTCGGGAAATTAACGTGCAAGTTGCTAAGAATTCCGAAAACGATAACCCACGATTTTCTCACTGGCTTTGTCATATATATATATATATATATATATATATATATATATATTTAGTATATGTTGGTTGTTTACCGACACCTAAGTATGCTGGTTGGAGCACTCGACGAGGTACGCAGTTTGGTTTATTTACTCCGGAGTAATGTAAAATAATTAAGTCAAATATGTAAAATTTGGCTTCGTTTATTACAAATTATAGATATACTGCTATATATATATTTCGGTGACAGCTATCATTGGCTGTGACCTCTTCAGGCAGTCCGAATTGGTGTGGGAAAGACAGGTACACATGTTGTTGAAGTGTGTTTTACTCCGTCAATACATCGACATGTCCAGCTCCTGGTTGTATTGTTATTTCTCTTAGGAACTGGAATCATATTATTCCAGTTCTACTCCGTCAATACATCGATATGTCCAGCTCCTGGTTGTATTGTTGTGTCTCTTAGGAACTAGAATAATATGATTCCAGTTCCTAAGAGAAATAACAATACAACCAGGAGCTGGGCATATCGATGTATTGACGGAATAAAACACACTTCAACAACATGTGTACCTGTCTTTCCCACACCAACTCGGACTGCCTGAAGAGGTCACAGCCAATGATGGCTGTCACCGAAATATATATAGCAGTATATCTATAATTTATAATAAACGAAGCCAAATTTTAAATATTTGACTTAATTATTTTATATATATATACATACACATATGTTTTAACAGCTTCTTTACGCCGAGTTTTTCCATTTTCCTACGAATTCTAATACACTCGCGTTTCAAAACTCGATATTTGAGTTAATTTTGTTTATATATATATATATACACACACGCACACACATATAAATCTATTTAATTATTTATATATCTGACTATGCATCTACCCAACGGCCTGCCATTCTCTGTCTTTGCATGTCTGTTTGTCCATGTCCCTCTCTTTCCCTCTCTCTCCATCCATATAATCTGCATTTCAACTACAGAACAGAGAAAGCTGTGATGAATAAGACAAAGAATTCTAGCCGAGGCTCTTGCTTTATGTTACACCAAATACAAGCAGTAGTTGTTGATGATCAATCTAATAAACATAAATATTACTCCGTTCAATAAACTACACACAACAAGACTTATCTAAATATATGTTATATTGCTTTAAAAAATATCAAAATCAATTTCCACTGTGTGATTCTATTCTCAATTATAAACATTATAAACACCCTTCACGCACACGTGATGGGAATTTATGCATGTATATGTATGTATGTATGTATGTATGTATGTATGTATGTATGTATGTATGTATGTATGTTATCTCTTTCTCTTAATTTCGAGTATATTTTTTTGACCGGCCACCTTCCTGGTGGCAATGTTGTAAAAGAAAATGTTGTAAAAGAAAAGAAATTGTCATCCCTTGAATCGCAAGAATGTTTTGCAAATGTTGAAGGTGCCAGCTATCGCAGTCATTTGTAGACTATGAATTAGGGAGCTGCGCTCTTTGTCCGCAAATCCAAGTTCAGTTATACATTGGTCCAAGCGGGTTGGTATATAACCCGTAGCTCCAATAATGATGGGTATGAAGCTAAAGGTGTATCTTGGATACTGGATTTGTAAGCTCCTCATCAATGGTCCGTAGATGTCCTCCTTCTCCTGTATTTTTCTGACAACGTTTACATCAAGTGGGCAGCTGATCTCCACAACAAAACACGTTTTCAATGTGTGGTCCCAAACAACAATATCAGGCCGGCTGTGCTTTAATTTGGTGGCAGTTTTTATTTTCAGGTTCCACCAGTATTCCTTCGTGCCATCTGTCTCAATATATTCTTCCTCGTTTGTTGTTAATTTTGTTTTCCGAAGTGCGTTCCAGATGGTTCTAGCTATCCCATCGTGTCTCATGGCGAGGTAGTAGCGAGATGAAATTCTTTCGCAGCTGGCAACAATGGCTTACATCTTCGATCTTTGTTTTACATAGCCTACATTTATTGTCAGCTGATGGCCCTCTTCTTTTGTGCAGCAGATATTTGGTAGGGAGTTCTTGTTCCTGTATTGCATAGAGATATCCCTCAAGGTGTGATGTCATAAACTTGTCGGAACTCCATGCCAGGCTTTTTAAGTGGTTTATCCCCTCTATGGTCTGTGTTTTACGTCTCAAGTATCCATGCACAACTTTTTCTGTAAATTGGTCAATATTTTCATCTTGTTTGAACATTGAATAGGATCTTCCGATTTCTCTGGGTGAGAGATTTATATCAGGCTTTATTCCATATCACTCCTCCAGATGAGTGGCTATCCAAATGATATTTTTTTCTTCATGCTCATAAACCTGGGCAAGATGGTTGCCAACCTTTTTCCTCTGTTGAAGATGTTGCTATCCGGGTCTCATATGATGTTAATATGGATTTTAGACCCCGGCCACCTTCCTTGTATGTATGTATGCATGTTTTCTCTTTCTCTTAATTTCGAGTATATTTTTTTGACCGGCCACCTTCCTGGTGGCAAGGTTGTAAAAGAAAAGAAATTGTCATCCCTTGAATCGCAAGAATGTTTTGCATATTTTGAAGGTGCCAGCTATCGCAGCCATTTGTAGACTATGAATTAGGGAGCTGCGCTTTTTGTCCGCAAATCCAAGTTCGGTCATACTTTGGTCCAAGCGGGTTGGTATATAACCCGTAGCACCAATAATGATGGGTATGAAGCTAAAGGTGTATCTTGGATACTGGATTTGTAAGCTCCTCATGTATGTATGTATGTATGTATGTATGTATGTATGTATGTATGTATGTATGTATGTATGCCAGGGTATTCTTCTAGGAGAAGGTAACTCAGGAAACTGGGATAACTCCGACTAAAACCTGCGGCCCAGTAGTTACCGATGATGTTGATCTTTTCTTCTTTTCGGATTATAGCTACTGTCGCCCAGAGAGTGGGATTAACTCAGTACACAGTCTTTCCTCACTTAAAAAAAATCTTCACGCACAGGCATTGCACGATGGCATTAATTGATAATTATTAATAATGTTATATCATGCAATGGCCATACTCGATAACGAGGCAGCAGCATCATGTATGTACGTATATAGAGGCGGCGAATTGGAGTCATTAGAACGTCGAATAGGACGCTTTGTGGTATTTGTTCGGATTATCTGTCCCATGAGTTCAAATCCTGCCGAGGTCAACTCTGACTTTCACCCTTAACTGTGGTCGATCCTTCCTCTATATCTCTGTTTAACTTACTCTACGCCTCTCTCTCTCTCTCTCTCTCTCTCTCTCTCTCTCTCTCTCTCTCTAGAAGAAATTGACTGGAAAGGTGTTAGGCTCTGTCAGCTTTAAAATGCACAAGAAACGGTGTGTTTCACTACGGCGTCCCTAAGACGCCAACATGAGTTACTGGTGCATATTAAGATGTATATGTGTATGTATGTATGTATGTATGTATGTATGTAAGGACGGACGAATGTGTGTATGGATGGATGGATGGATGGATGGATGTCGTCATCAGGGATTACTATATGTATGAATGAGTGTACGCATTATATGTGTGTGTGCATGTGCGCGCGTGTGTGAGGGCGTGCGTGCATATATATATATATATATATATATATATATATATATATATATATATATACACATGTATATGTGTCTAAGGGGTGTGCATATATGCATTAATTATTTGTTTCTATATTGTTATTTTTTTAAAAATCCATCGTTTCTAAAAAGCTTTTAAGACTTGAAGAACTGGTTTTTAGTTGAGCCGAAAGCAGAAAGACTGAAAACCAATAATTAAATCTGCTGAATAGTGCCTAGAATATTCTCTATATTCTGTTATATCTGATGATGATATAATGATAACTTTCTCATCAAGCAGATAGAACGTTCAATATATTAGATATATTAGATACTATGTCACGTCTAAGTGCTCTGACAACATATATTTAGATATATACATATAGATATATTATAGTATATTATACTATATACATATATATATATATATATATATATATATATAATATTATTATTACTTTCAAAGTAATACAAAATCAAACATATGTCTTGTCTCTAAAAAACAGCTCAAGATTATTTTACGGCGAGTGGATTAGCAAAGTCGGTATAGCGCCGGACAGTATGCTTTGCTGCATAGAGTTGAGGCCCTTTATGCTCTGAGTCCAAATCCCGCCGTGGTTAGCTTTGCCTTTCATCCTTATGGGGGTCGATAAAATAAAGCACCAGTAATGCATTGGTGTCGACTTTCCCCCTCCCCCAAAATTGCATATGTTTTTTTATATATACATGTGTATATACAGAATTGCAGGTTTCGTAATAATAATTGTTTCTACTTTAGGCACAAGGCCAGCAATTACCCAGTGCATTACTGGTACTTTATTTTATCGACCCCGTAAGGATGAAAGGCAAAGTCAACCTCGGCGGGACTTGAACTCAGATCGTAAAGGGACGTAACTATGCTGGAAAGTGGCGTCCGACCCTCTACCGATACTACCAATCCACCGCCCTAGTTTCGTAATAATAATGTTTCTAGTTTTGGCACAATGCCGGAAATTATCCCAGTGCATTACTGGTACTTTATTTTATCGACCCCGTAAGGATGAAAGGCAAAGTCAACCTCGGCGGGACTTGAACTCAGATCGTAAAGGGACGTAACTATGCTGGAAAGTGGCGTCCGACCCTCTACCGATACTACCAATCCACCGCCCTAGTTTCGTAATAATAATGTTTCTAGTTTTGGCACAATGCCGGAAATTATCCCAGTGCATTACTGGTACTTTATTTTATCGACCCCGTAAGGATGAAAGGCAAAGTCAACCTCGGCGGGACTTGAACTCAGATCGTAAAGGGACGTAACTATGCTGGAAAGTGGCGTCCGACCCTCTACCGATACTACCAATCCACCGCCCTAGTTTCGTAATAATAATGTTTCTAGTTTTGGCACAATGCCAGAAATTATCCCAGTGCATTACTGGTACTTTATTTTATCGACCCCGTAAGGGTAAAAGGCAAAGTTAACCTTGGCGGGATTTGGTTTCGCAATAATTGTTTCTACTTTTGGCACAAGGCTAGTAATTACCCCAGTGTATTACTGGTACTTTATTTTATCGAACCCGTAAGGATGAAAGTTAACCTCGGCGGGATTTGAACTCAGAATGGCAAGGGCCGTAACTGTATGCATCAAAGCATGGCGTCCGACCCTCTACCGATACTGCCAATCCACCACCCTTTTCGGTTTCGTAATAATATCGTTAAATTCTAATAACTATTAACAAAAACCTCGACAATATATTTCTGGTTCTCGATGGAACGACTCGACAGTGGAACAACAACGAGTCAATAATGAAATGCAATTTATAAAGGAATAGCAAACAAAAATTAAATTCATCGTGCTTTAATTGGCATAATTTATTATTCATTGTTATGTAATGAGCATTTAATCAAGAATTGCAAATAAAATAATTTATTGCGTTCCTTGTAATAAAAAATATATACCATATTTTCTATTGTATGTAAGTGTGTGAGGTCGTATCATACATGATTTAAATATTTTTTACTGAGCTTACAATACTCATTCAATAAAAAACATATCAAATAGAAAAGTTTATTTGCTTGATTAACATTTATAGGAAAATTACTAGAAACGAATTATGTCAAGTTAATGTATGGCACAAAAATTTGAAAACTTGTTTTGAAACGGAAAGGAGGATACGTGCATGTCTACAAAAAATATTAAACATTCTGTTGTTCCACATTTTTATTGTCATGATATATGGAATATTCTAGTGAAATAGGATATTATATATATCATGCCTGTCGAGGTTATGATGGATACAATGGTTGAAGTTTGCATCGACATGGCTTTAAACCTGGGCCATATTCAGACATGCCAACCTTTAAAACCCCAAAACGAGGAGTATTATGAAAAAAGATGTCCCCAAACGGAGAGAAATTTGGCAAAATTGGAGTGATTTTACATAATTGTTTTACATAATGAAAGTTATACCCATTTTCACAAGAGAAGTCATCTCTTACTCACCCCAAAGTGGATGGGAGATCTCCCCGTCGAACGGGGAGAGTTGATAGGTCTGCATATTATACAAAAGGATGTAATTTATTCTCGTTATTTTATCTTCGGGAACAGATATCGCATTATACTCAAGCTGTATTATAAATAACGAAATATGATAACTTATTACAGCATACACACTGCTTATATTTTTCAAAACAAACCCCGAAAACATCGAAATATGAACGAAAGGTGCTTGAGTTACTTCGCTTTAATATGTACCCTGAATTTATGTAAAATTATGTAAAAATATTTATGGATAAAGAACAGAAATGTGACTTGGTT
>OZ024746.1:22887305-22899805 GCA_964016885.1 Eledone cirrhosa | reverse complement strand
ATAATTATTCTCAAGGCTCAGTAAAAAAACAGTTCCAAGAAAAAGAATATATATAGATGCATAAAAAGTAAAAATTGAATAAACTGATAGCATAGGTGAGTTAGAAATGCTAACGAGAAATATCATCTCCACGGTAACAGCAAAGATGATATAGAAGAAATGTAACAGTAGTTCTTCACATCAAATAACGGATATGAAACACACCGGAATCGTTCCACAAATAAAGATTGAATTATCACGTGATAGTAGCGTCTTTCAAATCTATTTGCTGAATTCTGTGGTGTGGTTTTATCGATATTAAATGTCAGTAATTCTTGCTAACACTCTGGGGCATTGTCTTATATTTCTGTCATTGTCATGCTTCTTTGTTTTGATAATTCACCAATGAAATACTAGCCAATAGCTGAGATCTTTCTGTCTTACTCTATTACGACAATAGCCAGTCAGATAGGGACAACGTTGCATGAACATTTTATCAAGTTTTCTTTCTATGTCATATTAAAACAAAACAAGGAAAAACAAGAGAAAGAAAAGGAAATTAGCTAATTGTCATATCGGACCAAGGAAACTTAACGTTTTCATTAGCAAGCTGGTGTTTGGAGCATTAGTTAACAAAAGTTTTTTTGTTTTTTACATTGAATTATGATGGAATGTTTTTTTTTAGATAAATATAAAAACAAAATCAAGCCGAGCGCCAGATGGGACCAAAGAAATGTTTTCATTGATGTTTCCATTGTTGGCACTATCTGCCAGCCACAACTCTTGGCAGAAAAAGACATGATTTGTACTCAGTACGCACAACACTGGATCAGATACCAGAAAATCATCTCATCCAATTCTTTAATAATTCCGCAAATCCATCACCTCTGGATTGTTATTTTATTTATCAATCCTTGAAAGTATGAACGTCGAAGTTAACCTTGACAGAATTTGAACTCAGAATGCTATGAGTTAGAACAAATTCTGAGTAATTTAATTTGACATTCTAAAAACTCTATTGATTCGCCATCCCATATTACATGATATATAAGCGGCGAATTGTTAGAGTCGTTTGAACTTCGGATAGACTGCTTCGCAGTATTCGTTCAAATCACGCTGAGGTCAACTTTACCTTTTATTCTTTCGAGGTCGAAAAATTAAATATCAATCTAGTACTGGGGCTAATTCTTCCTCTATAACCCCCACCTCTCTCTCTCTCTCTATATATATATATATATATATATATATATATATATATATATAACGAAGGAAATGTGGTAAGGAAACAGATGGACCATAACGCACCAAAGTACTCAATACTTAGGGTAGTAGAGTGGGTAATATGAACGAGTAGGACCCCGACGGCTGAGCTCAAGCCGTTTCGACGGCTAATTCTGGACTAAAACATTTTAGTCCAGAATTAGCCGTCGAAACGGCTTGAGCTCAGCCGTCGGGGTCCTACTCGTTCATATATATATATATATAAATGGAAAAAATGAAACGAAATTTCATTTCTCACTCTTAGTACGGCTGTTACTTAAATATAAGTATGTACACGTACATACATATATGTATACAGACGTACAGTAGTATGTGTATATATACATACATGCACACATATACATACTTATATTTAAGTAACAGCCGTACTAAGAGTGAGAAATGAAATTTCGTTTCATTTTTTCCATTTATCGTTTTCGGTGCGCCCGGCCGATTAACTCACTCGATATGCAAATTAGGCTACTCAGCCGTTAATATTCATAAGGAAAGTATATACTTTCAGACGTTCAATCATCTGGCAGGAAGGTATACGGTGCTGACGATAGCTAATAAGCTTGAAACTAGTACATCGTTCCTTTGTCAGTGTTGAACAAAAGGGCAACGATGGTTGCTAAACACTGTACGGCTTAATTCGGGCTATTTGTTTACAAACAAACCGAACATTATAATAAATGTTCGGTAAATCCATACGTACATATATATATGTGTGCATGTATGTATATATATACATACTACTGTACGTCTGTATACATATATGTATGTACGCGTACATACTTATATATATATATATATATATATGTAGATAAATCTACCAAGAGTTTACGGTAGTGTCCAATCCGTATGAAGAACTCAATGTAATCCGGATATCATGGAAAGAAGAGATGCAATGAAAAATCACTTTCAGTGAAAGATAAACGGAATACAGAGTCAAGATAAAATATTAAAAAAATAATGAATAAAACAATGAAACAGTTCCTTATATTAAACAAAAAAAGTTCATTATTTAACGATCGTTTCTAGGATATATATGTGTTAGAATTGGCATGCATATTCAACAGATCTATGTACAAAATTATACAAAATTATACAAACTATCAAAATTAAATATACATACCAAACACATACATATGCCGTCTTCTGAAGACGGCATATGTATGTGTTTGGTATGTATATTTAATTTTGATAGTTTGTATAATTTTGTATAATTTTGTACATAGATCTGTTGAATATGCATGCCAATTCTAACACATATATATCCTAGAAACGATCGTTAAATAATGAACTTTTTTTGTTTAATATAAGGAACTGTTTCATTGTTTTATTCATTATTTTTTTAATATTTTATATATATATATATATATATATCCCTTCTTCTCTTTCTCTGTCACTCGGATAAATCGGATGTGTTCAGATCTGGAGAGAAATGGCTTGTTGGCTGTATTTATTATATGGATCCCAGTCTTATTATGAAACGCAATATGAAATGAAGAGTCTTGCTCAAGAACACAACGTGCCGATTGGTCGAGGAATCTAATTAAGTTAGACTAGGCCTGAACCAATACTGACCGAAACCTACCAAAATTATATATAATGTAATAAATATTTGGTATAAATATCAAAGGATTTAGAGCACTCAGTCCACGGGGCGAGTTAAATATAATTAGTTACAATAGTGACATGTACAGATACTTAAGTTTCGTTGTGTTGTTTACCCCAACTCATTATGACAGTCTGAATTAGTTGGGGTAAACAACCCAACAAAACTTAAGGACCTGTACATGGCATTGTTGAAACTATATATAAATAGAAAGAGAGAATTCTTGGCAGCAGTCAAAGTGGAGTGATCTGTTGTTGGCATACATCTATAAGTATTTAGTTTTCTATGAAGCTGTGTGTCTGACACCCAAAGATCCCTCACTCATTTTAGAGTTTAAGGTGGGGTTTCCAATGGCTGAGACCCACTACTTCATAGATAATTAAATATTTAAAGCTATATATATATGTGTGTGTGTGTGTGTGTGTGTGTGTGTGTGTTTATGCGTGTGATAAAAATTAGTAACTCCTTATTTGCCAAGATTCGTGTGTCAGTCATTTGAATGACGAAAATTTCATTTCTTCAATCCCATGATATATCTTTTTGATATTAATCTAAAACAAATATAATCACGGGAAAATGGAATTTTTTTTTTTTTTTTTTTCAGGTAAGCAAATAGAAAATGTAATTTAAAGATTGTTATTTATTTACGATGTGAAGCATGTGATATTCTTTTTTATTGATTATTTGTGGTTTTTTGCTTGATAAAATACATAATATCTTTTGACGCAAATTACAAGCAAAACCTACCCTGGGAAACCAACAGTAAAACCAAATATCGTCAATTTCGCTGGTGATTCTGTCAAACTAAACAAACAAAGATGATATTTAGTTTAAATGAATATAAATAAGTTTTCCAGGATTGAATAATAAGAATAAACAACTTTTTATTGTATGGTTGGATGGTTGATAGATAATGAAAAGAAATGGGAGAGTAGAGGAAGGCGGTGTAGTGCAGGAGGGGTGGGGAAATTGTGAATAATTCTTATGAAACTGAAGAATTGTAAACAATGTTGTTGCCAATGACACAGCAGCTGATGTTATGTGTAGTTTAATAGATTTCCATTCACTATATGAATGTGATGTTTTGAGGAGGAAATGATGATACATATATGCCAATAATGTTTGGCACAAAGCCAGCAATAACCCAGTGATTTACTGGGGCTTTATTTATCGATCCCGTAAGGATGAAAGGCAAAGTTAACCTCGGCGGGATTTGAACGCAGACCGTAAAGGGCCCTAACTATGCTGCAAAGCATGGCGTCTGACTATCTACTGATTCTGCCAATCCACCGCCAATAATGAAAACAGTAGCGGTTACCGATTTAGGCACAAGATCTAACAATTTGGTGGGAGGAACGTCGATCAAATTTGCCCCGAGTGCGTTACTGGTATTTTATGACATTGTCAGAGAAGGAAGTGCAGGGCATATGACCTTCTTCTTTAGGCTGGTAGCTATTGCGAAATATATTGTGCAGTAGATGTGAAATGATTAAGGATATGCAAATTGGTCAATTATTGGTTAATTTAGTCAAATTAGTTAATTGACTGTCGATTAACTAAAATGTAATTATGTCTAATCATGATAATGTGTATTATAATTATTTCCATATTATGGTATGGTCACGTAACTCCTGGTGAAATTGTACGGGCGTCGTATTGACATACGGCGTTTCTGAGGGATTTTAGCCTGGCGGTGCCCACCCTCTCCAGACCTGAGTAGAACAGATTTCTTCCAGAGAAGGATAGAGAGTGAGAGAATGGAAGTGAGAAAGAGATATAGAGGAAGAATCGATCCCAGTACTAGAGTAGTATATTTTTATCGACCTCGAATGGATGAAAGGAAAAGTTGACTCTGCAGGATTTAAACTCAGAGAACAGAAAGCTGGAATGAACACCACAAAACCCTCAATCCAACATACTAACAACCAATTAGCCGTTTTATGTTATAATATTTTATAATTAATCACCATTATGGAGCTACTATTTGAAAGCACATTATGCCACCAAAATTAGGTTGATTTTACCGTATGAGGCAACATTTCTGAGCCCGTAAGAAATCGGTCAGGCTTTGAAAATGGAGTAATTTTGATGTTTTCACATTATAATTTACGAGTGTACAAATTTGATAATTACATTTTATTTTTTGGTCGAGTATATTAACATGAGTCATTATTACCGGAATTAGGGCGGTGGGTTGGCAGTATCGGTAGAGCATCTGATAACATTCTTTGCGATATATAGTTACGGGCTTTTACATCCTAAGTTGAAATCTCGTCGAGGTTAACTTTGTCTTTCATCCTAACATAAAGTACCAGTAATGTATTGGGATCGATTTGATTGACTTTCTCTTTCCTTTCAAATTGCTGACCTCATGTCAAATATAGAAACAATTATTACTGGAAAAATTTTGAATATCTTTAAATAAACATGCAATCAAGATCTTTATAATCTAAAAGATATTTCCTTTTTAAATGATCAAATAAACACATAAACTACAGGTTGGTAAGAAGGTTTCATCTATTTTGACAGCTTTTAACCTATGGAGAGTTACGCCCCCTGAACAACCTCAAGTCCTTTCCGCTTGTGTAGACCCTCGCGTCTGAGCACTAGGAATGGAGTAATATACACTGGTGGACTTAGATTATGTGTTCTAGAAAGTAATATGTTTCTTATATTAAGTTAATAGGATTCTTTATTACTGGAATGTAGGGCGGTGGATTGGCAGTATCTGTAAGGCGTCGGACAACATACTTCACAGCATATAATTACGGCCTTTTACATTCCGATTTCAAATCCCGTCGAGATTAGCTTTGTCATTCATCCTTACGGGGTTGATAAAATAAAGTACCAGTAATGAACTGTTGTCGAACTGTTTCGTTCTTCGAAAATGTTTGACCTTCTGTCTAAATCAGAAAGCATTATTACAGGAAAGTTCTTAAATACCTTTAAGTAAACATATAATCGGAATGTAACTGTTGAATCTAATGTCTTTTCCGAATATCTATGTCAATCATGGTTTTCTTGTTTCAAAACAATATTGAATGATTTTCCAAACCTCTAAGCCACAGAATGTCTGATACTCCAAGGCAAAGTCGTAAATAAACCTATTATTTTCTGACTTTATAGTCTTTACCTGGTTAATCTTCAGAATGTCTAGAAAATGTATACAGAGGATTACATTTTATACCTTGCCGTGAAGTTTTAGGCATTGTGTAAAATATTTAGATGTTCTATATCATATCAGGTTTCACACTTTGTTGATAACATATACTAGGAGAAAACTGCCGACATGATAAAATATAATGCAATATATTATGGTATGGTATGGTCCCGTAAATCTTGACGGAGTTGTAAGGGCGCCGGCAGCGTAGTGACATACGGCATTTCTTGGGCATTTTAGACTGGCGGAACACATCCATCTCCTGAATACAACAGGTATCTTCTAGAGAAATATAGAAATTGAGAAAGAGATATAGAGGAAGAGTCGGCGCCAGGGCTGGACTGGTACTTTTTATCGGCCTAGAAAGGATGAAAGGCAAAATTGATCACGGCAGGATTTGAACTGAGGGAGCAGGGAGCCGGAACGAATATAGCCAAGCAATCTATCCGACAGTTCTAACGACTCTGCCAATTCACCGCTTTATGATTTAATTAAAGACTGAGCGACGCTCATGGCAATGTGTTTATGCCAGTGGTGAGGAAATATTGATCAGAGATGTAATATAATGGACCTGCGTCTAATTCGACGATGAATGCTCCAGTTGTTCGGTCAACGAAATTTTGTACTTATCAAATCTACGTGCAAGTGACTGAGCATCCATATACACGTGTACCTTTAACGTAATCGTCATGGAAGAGATTCAGCATGATAGAGTATATGACGGTGCTGCACTATTGAATTACATGTGCAATCCAACCGATGGGCTTCTACCTGCTCACTTTCATTCACGAGGCTCGAGTTTACACGAGGCTGTAGTACAAGGTGGACCAAAGGTCACCAGACAATTTTATATATAATTTAAAATGGACTAGTGACTTTTGGGACACCGTGTATAAAGTACCTTCCAAGTATGCCACACAGTAGAATCGAACCAGGATTCTCACATTTGTCAAACGAACTTCATAACTATTCGGTTATATTGGGTCCATCATATACTTCATAAGGAAACGGTGATTATTATTGTAACATATTCTACAAACACCAAAAGGGTGTGTTATATTATTGACGACAAAGCATATTCCGAATTGTGAAGGGCCAGCTAGATAGCGTAAAGAATTGAGATCAACTCTCGATTGGATGTAATTTGCTCACCCAGACAAACTATTAATGTTAACACCATTAATTTTTATAGACAATTTTTATTTATTGATGAAAATGAAATTACACCTGCTGCGTTATTGGGCAATGGACATTAGAAAATGAACTAATAACGATATTTGGAGAAATAGGAATTTAGATGAAAATATAAATACTGGTAAATCTAATTGCAGAAATTCAGAAGTGTTCGTATTGAAAGTCAGATAAAATATTAAATATAGTGAGCGATAAATTATTTTAGCCATATTGTTTTAATGAACAAAAACATTAGCAGGTAATTATATATTTTAGTTCTGGTGTCATATAAAATAATTATATTTCGGTGTGAACAATAAAAATCAGTAAAAATAAAAAGAAAAACATGTAAAAATTGATAAAACTTATAGAGAACGAAGCTATTTGTATTACCTAATTGGTAATAGGTTATGAACGGAATATTTTGTACGTTAAAATAGAGTAATTGGTTATAATAATGCCTATACGAAATACGTTATCAATATCTTGTAATATGATTATACAGGTAGAAATAAGGTGGAATCGAAATATTTCGATTAAGTTACCTTTACCAATGCTAGGTTATTTTATACAATACTAATGTGCGTGTACGTGACCTGGACCTCCATCTGTTCCAACGAGGAGTGTTCTAACTGATTGATCAACGGAACAGCCTGCTCGTGTAATTGATGTGCCAATGACCGAGTATTCTACAACCACGTGCAAAACTTAATATAGTCCTCAGGAAGATTCAGTGTGATACAGTGTGTGACAAAGCAGGCCCTTTGAACTACAGATACAACTTGTCTTTTTCCAGCTGCGTGGAATGGAGCAGTATGAAATAAAGTATCTTGCTCAAGGACGTAACGCACCGCCGGGAATCTAACTCAGGACATTACGATTGGGAGTTGAACAACCTAACTATTATCGTATATACTCGAATATAAGGAATATGTGACCAAAATTCGATGGTAGAAGAGGCCGGCTTAAATTCGAGGTCAATATTTTGAGGATTTTCACCTACTTCAAATTCTATGTAAATAAGGTTTTAATGTTTGCCCATTTCTCAGACAAAATAATGGGGTCGGCTGAGTATATACGACAAGTAAGACACCTTCACTTAATGAGAGATAATAACACCAGAAAACTCATAACGTTGCCCCTCTTTTAATACAAAATACAAAACATTAGAATTTGATTGACATATTTTCAAATGTTTGATTATGAAGTACAAATCTAAATATTTTAAGCATCCTATATATGTATAAGGAAAAGAAATTGAAATTACAACTGGAGTTTTTTAAGAATATTTATTTACTTTACCGGTTTCACATCTGCGAGACAAACTACAACAGAAACATAAACCCTCCATCTCAATTTTACTTTTGAAAATAATAAGAACTGTGAAACCAGTAAAGTAAATAAATATTGTTAAAAGACTCCAGCTGCATCTTCTATTTCCTTTCCTAATATTATTACCCGTGTGGGACATTTAAAAAAACCCTTACTTTCTGGTGGGTTACATCCGTAGTAGTAGAGCACTCAGCCCATGGGAGAAGTTTGGTAGAAGTAGTTCTACAACAGTTAGTTCACCATACTGAGAACAAATGTTTCACCTTATTCCTCAGCTCAGTATGGTGAACTAACTGTTGTGGAACTATATATATATAGAATAGCTTTCACCGTATTTTTTTTATTAAAGAAATTTTAGTCTGATAATTGGGTTTAGAACCCTCAGATAAATGGAAAAAGATGAGTATTGATGTACATGACGTCAATACTCATCTTTTTCTATTTATCTGAGGGTTCTAAACCCCATTATCACACTAAAATTTCTTTAGTCAAAAAATACGGTGAAAGCTATTCTATTTTCTAATTTCAAACCTGCTCACTGTTTCAAAACATATTTACATATATATATATATATATATATATATGTGTGTGTGTGTGTGTGTGTGTGTATGTGTAAGTAGTAACATATATACACACACACTTTCATGTGTAGTAAATATTATGATCAAAGTAGGCTGCCCCTCCTCACCTTCTGTAACAATTTTTCTTAATTTTTAAATCTCAATAAAACTTGACTCTCTTTCTTTGATGATTTCACTCATATTCTTTCATATATCTCTCCCCCTTTCTCCCTCTCTCTGTCTTTCGCTTTCTCTCTCAATTTCTACCATCTCTCTTTTTCTTTCTCACGCATTACATCTACAGAATGAAGAAAGTGTGACAATTCCAAAACAAAATGGCAAGACTTTATTGAGTATAAATATAGGAAAATACATAGTATTTAGTTTAATATAAATTAGTTTCATACAATAATAAAATACCATTATTTATCCGATGGGATTAAAAATAATATGTATTTTTGTGGGCGTTCGTCTCCTAATTTCTGAGTACAAGCCAGGTACACAGATAATTTACATTTAAATATATTATTTATCAGAAGTCAGTATAAGATTCTTTGATTGGTTATACTTCAAACACAAGCTTAATAATGGTTTCTGATGTATCTTTTACAATAATGGTTCCTGATGTAGGCACAAGGCCAACAATATTGGAGGAGGAGAATTTCGATTAAATCGACCCCAGGGAGTTACTGGTGCTTTATGTTATTGACACCGCAAGGATAAAAGGCGTAGTTAACCTTGGCAGAATCTGAGCTTAGAACGTGAAGCACCGTAACTATATGCCGCAAAGCTTGTTGTCCGACGCTCTCCCGATACTGCCGATCCACCACCCTGCACACTAGCTTAATAATAAGATAGTTATATTACTAAATTATTCCAATTTTTTAATTATTTACAATATTAATTGAAACATAAACATTGTCATTCATTAAAAATATGGCAACGAAAGGGTTAACTTATATTTTTTATTCATCTATAAATCTTTCATCATAATTTTATTTAAGAACACTTTGTTAAGTAATGCTCCAAACATCAGCTTACAAATAAAAAAATGTTTGTTGCTTTATTAAATGATTCCAGTTTCAATTATTTTCAAAATAAACTCAAGTACACGGGAACTGAATTGCATTAGAAATATGGTAACAAAAGGGTTGCATACATACTTGTCAGCTATGTTAAATGTAATGTCACTTTTAAATTGGGATTTCAGCAAGCTTCTATAATCAGGTTATAACACTACATTAACTTATTTATGGTAATATATTGTTGTTTCCTTCGATTCAGACATTTTGACTGCTATATTACCAATACTTAACTACATTAAACGTAAAAATATATGCATACAGATATATACATACAGATATACAAATATAAATATAGAAAGATGTAAAGATACAAATATAACTATATAGATATAAAATATAGATATAAAGATGCAAATATAAAGATATACAGATATATATATATAAAAAAATATAAACATAGATATGAAGATATAAACATAAAGATATACAGATATAGAAATATACAGATATATATAAATATATACAGTTATAGATACAGATATTAACATATAAAGATATAAAGCCATATAGATATAAAGATATACACATAAAGATATAATGTTATACATGTATTGAGATATAGGGACATACAGATATAAAAATATACATAAAACATGTAAATAAAATGACCTCCCAATGCAATGGAGTCTGTATTACTGTATTATAATAAAATATTCTGTCGTATAGAATAAAAGTTTGTCACCTTTCGGCAATTGGAATGAAATGGAAAATGGGCCGGAATGGTCCTCCGTCGGTTTCAGCTATGAATGCTCCATTCGTTCGATTAGCGAAGCAGCATTTTTCGTGAAATTAACGTACAAAGTTACTCAGCATTCCACAGACACGGGTTGAGTTCAAATCCCGCTGAGATTAGCTTTACCTTTCATCCTTACGAGATCGATAAAATAAAGCATCAGAAATGCACTGGAGTCGATTTAATCGACTTTCCCCACCCTCAAAATTGCTGTCTTTGTGCCTTATAGTAGAAATCATTATTATTATTATTCTGTCGGCGTCAACTTTGCCTTTCATCATCCGGGGTCGATTAAGATAAAGTACTGGTGCCGATATAATTGAATTCCCCTTTCCATCAAATTGCTTCCTTGTGTCATCGTTAGAAAGAATTATTATTTATTGTAGTACATGTTCCAGATCTTACGTTTTGAGTTGAAGTTGTACCAAGGTCAACTTTCCCTGTCATCCTTTCTGGGTCGATAAAATACGAGGGTCAACTGAAATGTCCATAGGCTGACCAAAATACTCTCATGGAATGATCAAATAAAGTTTATTTTTCAACATATTTCCTGGAAAGAAACAATGCAGTTATTAAAAAGAAGATTTTAAATTAATACATGCAAGATTTCACAACACTAGCATAGGAAATGTTAAAATTAATGCACGCAAAATTTCACAGCTCTAGCATCACTCCTTCATAGCCAGTCTATGAACTTTATAACTTACCTTTGTATAGTAGCATTTATATTTCCATCGTGCCAAATTGCTGGCCTTGTGCCTAACCTAGAAACCCAACCATTATTTATGAGTAACTGTCTAATTATTCCTGATGATTATAAAATCTACGTCATTCACATTCAGATGTGAACAGAATCTATAAAGAAGATTTTGGCCGGATAATTAAGTTGTTATTGAGGTCTTAAGACCGCTAAATCAGTTCCGGCTCTGCCAAGCCAATTGACCGCTAAATATGTTAAATTCAGTCCAAGCCAACAACGATTTAACTAAATAACAACACATTAATTAATGCGCCGCCGCATGCTTTGTTATCATATTTTGAACTTATTGCAATTACACATTTACCGGATTTATCTCTTTAAACAAACGAATTATATAGCTAGGCAAACATACAATGCACACACAGACATACACACACATACACATAAACATACACAAACATATATATAAATACATATATATATATATATATATATATATATATTTATAGGAACAAGTATGACCCCGACGGCAGAGCTCAAGCCGTTTCGACGGCTAATTCTGGACGGAATTTGACCAGAATTAGCCGTCGAAACGGCTTGAGCTCTGCCGTCGGGGTCATACTTGTTCCTATTACCCACTCTACTGCCCTAAGTATTGAGTACTTTGGTACGTTATGGTCCATCTGGTTCCTTACAACATTTCCTTCGTTATATATATATATACATATATATAGTTATACTTGGGGAGGGTCATATTGTTGTAATAATATTGCCAGAAATAATAACAGAACACACTGTTTGGTTGGTTTTCGCTTCTGTATCTTTTATATCTCCACAGTTAATTCATTTGGTCCTCAATGTTTACCATTGACTGACCAACGGTTAAAAATACAGATATAA
>OZ024746.1:22854805-22882305 GCA_964016885.1 Eledone cirrhosa | reverse complement strand
TTATCAATTTTACCATCATTTTTGTCAATGCACTAAAGAGTGCAAGTTATATAAGAAACAAATTTGTCAACATTGCTCTAACTACTGCATTTCACGATAAATAAGAAATAAAGACATATACAACACACCACATTTCAGCACTGAATATTGTAGAGGAAAAACTATTTAGTGTCTTTAGCATACTGCGCCCTTGGCTCTTCGTTTACAAATTGATTTCAGTGTATTTCGTAAAATTAGAATGCACACTGGGGTTTAAGAGAAGAAATTTACGATTTAGATATGGTAGATGACATGTTTACACGACATAACAGTGGGGATGGTTATAAAAATCAGGCGAAAAATGATAGGTTTAAATAAACTCATTTACAATTAAAATAACTCACGTAAATAGATGAGAAGCTGCTTGGTTATAGCAGCATTAATAACACATATATATATATATATATATATATATATATATATATATATATATATATATATATATATATATATATATATATATATATATATATATATATATATTATATATATATATATATTATATATATATATATATTATATATATATATATATTATATATATATATATATTATATATATATATATTATATATATATATATATATATTATATATATATATATATTATATATATATATATATATATATATTATATATATATATATTATATATATATATATTATATATATATATATTATATATATATATATATATATATATATTATATATATATATATTATATATATATATATTATATATATATATATATATATATATTATATATATATATATATATATATTATATATATATATATATATATTATATATATATATATATATATATATATATATATATATATATATATATATATATAATATATATACATACATATATATATATATATATATATATATATATATATATATATATATACATACATACATCTATCTATCTATATATACATACATACATACATACATATAAATATATATATATATATATAAATATGGTGGTGGCTACAAACTCGTTTTCGAGTACGGCCACTACTTTATATCCATGTAGGAGAACCCCTACCGATGCGCTGAACAAGTGTGACTTTTTAGTCCAGCCAGCGACTTGAAAACTCTTGTACAAACACTACACTTGTGACAATTATTGACACATAGTGCTGGGCCCATGGTACCATGTGACGACAAGTGCAGAGAGATCTCCAGATATAAAGCAATGCCTGTGCCATGAAGCTTTTATAGTGAGCAAAGGCACTGCACAAAGCCAGTCCCACCCTCTTAACCAAGATGATATTTACCAAAAAGAAGAACAAGTCAACATCATTGGATACCATCATTGGATACCAGTTGGTACTACTGGTAACATGTATCCCAGTACAACCTGTCCCATGGTCGGGTCGTTGGTGACTAAACTGGCAACCCTACCAAGGTTTCTTGGTGAGGAGGGTGACTTTGGACATCCTGCAGGACTAAAAACAAAACCTGTCAAAGGGCAAAGGAGCTCTTAAGAGTCAATGGCCATCCAAAATCAACGGGAGAGATGACCCCTTAGCCTTTGTCAAGGCAGAATTCTAGGGGAAAGAAAACTCTGATATATATATACATACATACATATATATATATATATATATATACATATATATCACCTTGACCGACCAGTCTGTCGGTCGTGCATTCAGCGCCGCTGGTCACAGCACACCGTCCATTCCTCTCTGGATCGTGCTTTCCTCATCCATGTAGTCCCAATCGTATTCCTAAAATCGTAACTCCACCCTCGTGGACGCCTTCCGAGTGGTCGTTTCCGCTCGCGCGGGTACCATTCATATATATATGTGTGTGTGTGTGTGTGTGTATGTATGTATGTATGTATGTATGCATATATGTGTGTGTATGTATTTTATATATGTGTGTGTATGTATGCATGTATATGTGTGTGTGTTTGTGTGTGCACACACACATATACATATACACACACACACCCATATATATATATATATATATATATATATATATATATATATATATATATATATATATATGAAGGCAAACTGCCGGTATTTTCTATTTAACATAAAACAGAGGATCAAAATAACAGCAGAAGTCCTTTACAATTAAAATATCACATATCAAAAGTGTACATGCAAACGTTCCTTCAAATGAGGGATTTAAAAAAGAATAAAATGTAATAGAAGAGCCTTTTTTCTATTGAAGATAAAGCTGAAAATTTGCATGATAGAAATGGCCTCCTGCAATTAAAGCAGCCGGAAAATACAAATACATGTAAATTATATATACAAGAAACAATAAGAGATTCGATAAAATTACTCCTCCTTATAAAAGCTTTAATCATCTTCAACATCTGATAATTCTTCGTCATTCTGCAAGCCTGCAATGTCATCATTACAGACATGGATGCTGTGTGGTTAATGGCTTACTTCTAATGTGTAGCGACATCTTGGGTAACTGTTTTCTACTATAGCCTTTAGTTAACCAATACCTTGTGAATGGAATTTTGTAGGCGGAAACTGCAGAAGCCCATTATGTAAATAAAAAGGTATCATACTTCAACAGGGAAATGTACATGTCGAAACGGTTCTAGTGAACTTTGAAGAAACTGCCAGATGACATCCCGGAGAGATTCCCAAAACCTAGTACTGGAAAATAACCATTTATTTTCGTAGACAACAATCTTTTTACAAATAAATGGAACGGACATAAGCACGAAAGTAACCCAACCTATGTAATACTTGTGTGAGGCCTCTTATCGGAAAAGCTATATTCCCTGTTGTCGGAAACGTAACATCTATTTAAGGAATAACTGGTAACGATATTTAGACGACTGCTTCCTGAATAAAAGTCAAAATGACCTGGAAATGTTCCCTTACTTCTTAAATACCAGATGAAGCAATACAATTCACCGTGATATGGTATACATAGGAACTGTCTCATTTTGAACAACTTAGTTATCAACAAAGAGGAGATTCAGTGTGACAAGGCAGGTCCTTCGAATTACAGGTACAACTCATTTTTGCCAGCTGAGACGACTGCAGCAACGTGAAATAAAGTGTCTTGCTCAAGGACACAACACGCCGCCTGGAAACAACTCACGACCTTACGATTGTGAACCGAATACCCTAACCATGCACTTTCACACACATAAATACATATATAAACACGCATACACACACACACACATATATATATATATAAACACAAACACGCACACACACACGCACACACACAAATACACATACACACATATATATATATATATACAAGCACACGCACATGCACACACACATACAAGTACACAGGCACATACAAACATATA
Organism: Eledone cirrhosa; assembly: GCA_964016885.1. NCBI lineage: Eukaryota > Metazoa > Mollusca > Cephalopoda > Octopoda > Eledonidae > Eledone > Eledone cirrhosa. The sequence goes on along the minus strand of OZ024746.1, from coordinate 22,878,947 downwards.
AACAGACACACACAAACAAATATACACACACATATATATATAAATAAACACACACGCACATATATATAAATACACGCACACATATATTTATAAACACACACACACACATATATATATATATGCACACACACATACATATAAACACACACTCATATACACAGTCACTTTACTGTGAGACCCAATATTAAAACTTTTTTCTTCCCTCTAACATTTATTTTGTCACTCTCTCTCAAAATATTACCTCTCTCTCAGTTAAACATTATACTTTTTCACCCTCCCTATATACCACTAGAGGCCTCACTCTCTCTCACTAGACCAACATTCTCCCTCTCTCACTAAACCAGCAAAATCTCTGCCACCCTCAATGTCCCACTACCCACCTCACTCTTTCACATTTCCTCCTCTCACACTAGATCCCCAAATTCTCTCCCCTCTCTATATACCAGTACATACCTCACTCTCTATCACTCTCGTAATTTCCACTCTCTCACTAGCCCTGCAAACTCTCACCCCCTCACTATATCCCACTACCTGTTTCACTATATATCGCTTTCATAATTACCCCTCTCTCACTATACCACCCAAATCTCTGCCCCTCTCTATATCCCATTAAATACCTCACTCTCTCACGTTTCACCCTCTCTCACTAAACCACCAAATTCTCTCGCCCCTCACTATATTCCACTACATAACTCACTCTATTCCCCTCTCACTAGGCCAATAAACTCTCCCTCTCTCTATGTAGTGACATATCTCACACTCTCTCACAATTCCCTCTCTCTCACTAGACTACGAAATTCTCTCCCCCTCTCTATATTCCACTACATACCTCTTTCATTCTCTTAATTTCTCCTCTCTCACTGAACCAACAAATTCTCTCCCGCTCTCTGTATTCCACTACATACTTCACTCTCTGACAATTCCCACTCTCTTACTAGACCAAGGAATTCTCTCCCCATCTTTATATTCCACTATACTCCTCCCTCACTAGGCGCATAAACTCTCTCCCCCTCCCTATAAGCAACTACATATCTCACACTCTCTCTCACAATTCCCACTCTCTTACTAGACCAATAAATGCTCTCCCACTCTCTATATTCCATACATACCTCAGTTTCTTTCACTCATTTAATACCCCCTCTCTCACTAAACCAACAAATTCTCTTCCGCTCTCTATATTCCTCTACATACCTCACTCTCACACTCACAATTCCCTCCTCTCTCATTAGACCAGCAAATTATCTCCCCCCTCTACATTTTACTACATACCTCACTCTCTTTCACTCTCTTAATTCCCTCTCTCTCACCCCTCTCTATATCCCGCTACATACCTCACTCTCGCTCACAATTCCCCCTCTCTTACTAGACCACGGAATTCTCTCCCCCTCTTTATATTCCACTATACTACCCCTCTCACTAGGTGTATAAACTCTCTCTCCCCTCCCTATAAGCGACTACATATCTCACACTCTCTCACAATTCCCACTCTCTCATTAGACCAGCAAATTATCTCTCCTCCTCTCCATTTTACTACATACCTCACACTATTTCACTTACTTAATTCCCCCTCTCTCACTAAACCAACAAACTCTCTCCCACTCTATATATTCCACTACATACCTCACTCTCTCTCACAGTTCCCCTTCTTTCACTAGACCAGCAAATTCTCTCCCTCCCCTCTCTATATTCTACTACATACGTTACTCTCTTTCTCACTCTCACAATAGCCTCTCGCTAAACCAACAGATTCTTCCCGCTTTATATATTCGACTAGATACTTCACTCTCTTTCACTCACTTAATTCCCCCTCTCTCACTAAACCAACAAATTCTCTCCCGCTCTCTATCACAATTCACCCTCTCTTATTAGACCAGCAAATTATCTCTTCCCCTATATATCCCACTGCAATGTTTTTTACATTGAATCAACAAATATTTTCATCTTCTGTAAAGAACGACAAAGTTCTCCAGCCCCTCACCTTTTGAACCCCTGGGGTGTGGGGGAGATCTTTCTTATTTTTGGTGGTGTGCTTTTTTTGAATTATTTGACAGGAATTTATAATATGTGGTGATGTTGGTAGTAGGGTGGTGGTGCTGGTAGTGGTGGTGTAGTGTGTGGTGGTAGTGCGGTGTTGTTGTTGGTGTTTGTTTATAATAAAATAAATAATGTATATAATTTCTATAGCTGACTATAAAAAACATTGAATTGCAAAGATCACCCCCCCCCCTCTCTCTCTCTCTCCTTACAAAACGTTTCCTGTTTATTGCACGTACTTTAACAACTTCAAGAAAATGCAGTGAACAGGAATCCAAGAACATGCATTGAGTACTAAATTGAATACTGGTCTTGCTAGTCTTAAACTATTTTTTTTTTTTTTTAGGCGATCAACTTTCGTCAAATCGGACCGAGGAAACAATGTTTCCGTTAGTCTTTCCAATTGCTAATACTATCTATCGGTCGCAACTCCAGGTAGAAGGAGCAACGTGAAATAAAGTGTCTTGCTCAAGGACATAACGCATCGCCTGGTCCAGGAATCGAACTCACAACCTTACGATTGCGAATCCAATTCTCTAACCACTCAGTCACACGCCTTCACAATCAATATATATATATATATATATGTGTATGTGTATGTGTATGTGTGTATGTATATATATGATTGTGTGTGTCTGTTTGTCTGTCTGTATATATATATATATATATATATATATATATATATGATTGTGTATGTGTATGTTTATGTATATATATATATATATGATTGTGTGTGTGTGTGTGTATGTATATATATATCATCGTGTGTGTGTGTGTGTGTGTGTGTGTGTGTGTGTGTGTGTGTGTGTGTGTGTGTGTGTGTGTGTGTTCCAAACAGGGGTGGACTGGACGAAGACAGCGGAAAAACAGACAGTCTCAGTCCCATCTCGCCAGTCAACCTCTGGAAATCACTATTGTTTCGGTTTATAAGGTCGAAACTCATCATTCCAGTACACATTGGGACGTAACAAAACAGTTAGAAACAAAAACAGAACAAGGTGATATATATATATGTTAAATTTCTAAAGATGGTGGGCAATAGATTGAAAGTTTCTAATCTTATTAACAACATATAATGTGAAATAATTGTTTCTACTTTTGGCATAAGGCCAGCAATTACCCAGTACATTACTGGTACTTTATTTTATCGACCCCGTAAGGATGAAAGGCAAAGTTAACCTCGGCTGGATTTGAACTCAGAATGGCAAGGGCCGTAACTCAATGCGTCAAAGCATGGCGCCCGACCCCCTACCGATACTGCCAATCCCCCCCCCCCCCCCCCACTTATAATGTAAGTTTCTCTTCGTAGTTATAACTAGGCAACAAAAGAATCAGCTGTCCCAAATAAAGTCAGGGTTGCAGAAGAAATGTAGAGATAGGCAGGATTTCATCCTAATATGCGATCTAGAATTAGAATAATTTAGCTTCTATTTTACCGTTAGTTGTTGTTGGTGGTGTTGTTGTTGTCGTTGATGATGTCGTTGTTGATGTTGTTGCTGTTTATGAAGGTTGAATCTCTGGTTGATACAATTCTAAATAGATACCAGTAGCTCGGGTGTTAAGGGCAACCTTATGTGAACGTAGACTATATAAAATGTATATATATATAAATACTTGTGCATAATGCATAGGAAGAGATATAATTATATGTGCACTTATAAATGCAAGTGTACGTAAATACGTATGCAGATATATTTTTAAACGTATACATACATAACGCATACATACACATATATGTATATATATATTTATGTATATATATATATATATATATATATATATATATATATATATATATATGTATGTATATATATATGTATGTGTGTGTATACGTATGGCCAGAAATAGATATACATATATACAGGTAAATATAAACGTGCATAAAAACATTATGCAGAAAGAGAAAGGGGAGAGAGAGAGAGAGAGAGAATCACATAAATACGCACACACACACACATATATGTGTGTGTGTGTCTGTGTATAAATATGTATGTATGTTCGTATATATAAATACGCACACACATACATACATACGCATACATATATTCACACATACATACATGCGCACATACATACACACATATATATGTGTATGTATACACACTACATACATATATACATACATACATACACATACATATATTCATACATGCATACACATACATGCATACCTACATACATACACATACATACATACATACATACATACATACATACATCTATCTGACATTTTGCTCAACAGATGTCAGCTTTCTTATCACAGTCTTAACTTCACTTCTTATTCACGACACAACCTATTGAAAAGATGTCTTCACTCTTCAACGATAAGAAGAGATAGAAAATCAATACGCATGCGCTTATGTTCTCCTATAAGCAACGCTTGTTATTTCTTCTTTCCATTGACGTTTGGGAATGTAAAGGAAAGAAGATAGACAGATATATAGATAAATAGATAAGTAGGTATATATATATATATATATATATATATATATACAGAGAGAGAGAGAGAGAGAGAGAGAGAGAGAGAGAGCGGGGGGGGGGGGTTTAGATAGAATGTAGATAGGTAGATAGACAGGCAGATAGATAGAGAGAGAGAGAGGTAGATAGATAGAATGTAGATGCGAACGGAGGTAGATAGATGGATAGATAGGCAGATAGATAGAGAGAGAGGCGGGCAAATGATAGTGAGGATCTGGCAGATAAAAAAAGAGTAGAAGATAAGAAGTTGGAAGTGGGAAGGAGTAAGAGTGGTGGGGCGTAACAAAAATCCCCAGATATCGAGGTTTGGGTAGAATATGAGAGAGAGAGAGAAATTGGTATGCATAATAGGTTTTTACAACATTTATTCGGAAATTTGCCATTACAAATGTTTCGGCGGGTTTGACGACTATGTAATATGTTGTTCCATCCATAGTGTCAATCTGGCCTCTTCAGATGAACTTCCGAATATTGTATTTATCCAACCCTGGTTCTCTGGAGAACCAGGGCTGGAGAGATAGGGGAACTGATGAAATTAGTCAAAATCTCCCTAAATAAAAGAAAATAATTGTTTCTACTTTAGGCACAAGGCCAGCAATTATCCAGTGCATTACTGGTACTTTATTTTATCGACCCCCGTAAGGATGAAAGGCAAAATCAACCTCGGCGGGATTTGAACTCAGATCGTAAAGGGACGTAACTATGCTGGAAAGCAAAAAGAAAATAATCAATCAAGAAGATGTAAAACTAAACCAGGGGCGTGCAACAGGCGGTCCGTGGTCACAATCCGGCCCGCCAGACCAGTCAGAGTGGCCCACGGTGAAAGTTTTTTTTAATTTTTACCTTGTAGACTTATTTAGAATTTTTTTCGTAACCGTAATACAATTTTCTGTTAGTTGACCTATACTAAAGGGCTTCACTGAAAGGGTTATGTGTGTTATAATTTCCCAGTTCCATATTATGGAAAGAAGTTGCGGTAAATCTTTGGAATAGTGCTTAATAAATATTAATGGCCCTAATAGTTGTTCCAATGTTCAAAAGTGGCCCGTAAATGGACTATGTTGCACACCCCTAATCTATACTATCTGTTAAACTATTTTATCGTGTTTCGCTATCTATGTATTTAACTGATGGAATAAGTGACTAACAGATGTATTGTTTTACATATCGAATTGGAGCGTACACAAAAATACGGACCGGTTCTTACCAACTTGCCTTCCCGTAGTTATAGTCTGGACCCCAAGCGGCTACATGACTAGCTGTAGAGCTGGGCTCCCGTGTTTTGTCAGATTTTGAAATAATAATTCTTTAAATCGCTCCTACCTCTTTGAAATCATGTATCTTTAAATCCTGAAAAACGGTACGAGAGTTTCCCAACCTTTTGTGCACCATGTCTCACCTCCACATCTCAAAAGTTGTTATGCCCTCCCCCCTCCCGATATGAAAACAGCTATGATCAATTGCAAAGTGTAAATAAATTGGCATACAGGTGGTGCCAGATGCCCAATAAAAGGTGTAGAGAAGGTGAGACAGGAATTTCTGACAGTAATGTGTACTAAAGTTACCTTGGTGTAAAAGTAATAAGGTAAAACCTCAAGTTTGTTCTCATTAACATCATTTTCAAATTACACCCCTGTGTGCTTTACTCTATTTTCAAAGCAACACTATACAACACTATGTTCTGTAGTAAAATAACGTTTCTTTAAACCATTTCTATCGCTAGATATCAAGGAAAAAAAGTTTAAAAAATCAAGTGTGTGAAGTTACGACAGTAATTTTCATGCTCAATTTCGTTCAACAGTAAGTAAAGTAAACGAATTTATTGATCAAAGGTTTAACGTTTATGGTATCAGGAATTAAACAGGAGTAAACGAATCGAAGGTGTAGCACGAATCCGTGTACACAGAGCATTTAAATGCCAACAATTTGGGAGGAGAGGAAAGTCGATTAAATCGACCCCAGTGCATTACTAGCTTTTTATTTTATCGACTCTGGGTGAAAGGTACAGTTAATCTCGGTGGGATTTGAACTCAGAATATAAAGGGTCGTATCTATATGCCGCAAAGAATGTTGTCCGATGCTCTACCAATACTGCTAATCCATCACCCTTGTGTGGATTTAATAATTGACTCTACTTTTGGCACATCACCAGCAATTTGGAAGGAAGGGAAATGTACGTTACTTGCTTTAGATTTCATGTCATTAAGCTGGTGTTTGGAGCGTGACTTCACAAAGATTCTTATATAAAATTATGATAGGTTTTTAGACAAATACGATAAGACATGCAGTTTTCTATCATAGAACAAGGGAATCGCCCCTCTTTACTTATATCATTAACGCTCGTAAGAAAAGTATGGGTGTCGTAAAATCTCGCAGCTGTCTGTAAATATATAGTGTTGGGTTTGAGTTAAATATCGGTTTCATCGATTCACAAACGACGCCATTACTCAACTAATTACATTACAACTTCATGACTTCATTTAAGTATTAAGGCAGTGGCACTTAGATCCCGGGGCAGAAATTATGAATAGTATACCCTTTAAGCATTTTGTCTATGAAAAGAAAATTGTTTAAGAATTCTGGAAACGTTATGAAATACGGAATAAATGCCTGAATCTAATATGCACTTATATTTTGGGGAAGAAAATATGAATGGCACAACCTTTCCCGTACCCCTTCCCTTAAATATTCCAAGTTCTATGTTGATGAAAGGAACAATCATTGAGAATTCTCAGAATGTTTTGTGTTGAAATACGGAGTAGATGTCTGAATTAGATATATTAGAAATTGTTCACGTGATAATTCGTTTCGTGAAGCTTTGCAATTCAATACACTAATCCCTATTCACTGAAGAAAAGACAAACCTAGCACCGACAATGACAACAATGATAAGAAGACATTTTAAACAAAACGGTTTTAATTAACTGGTAATATCAATACATCTATGGCAGGAATTAGAAGAAAACATCGGTAAATCTGTTTATTGTGTTCAGTTTTGTTGACATTGTTCTCTGCATGTGATTGGATTAATTCTATATTCTCGCAATTAATTTCATTCTTAAGTCTCGGAGTTATGGGGGTGGCGGGGCGAATGGGGTGGGTTGGGGTGATGGATAATACTGTGTTATTTCATTTCCTTCTACAATTGCACACCGGAATGACAATTCCATACGATGTTATAAGGTAATGTATCTTGACTGACTAAAGCATTAATATAAACATTATTTCATTTCTTTTGTTTTTAAGATGTTTACGTAGCTCAGATCTGTAACTAATTACAAGGCTCTATTTTCTAGTATTTTTCTAACAACAAATTCTTTACTCAAAAGCAGAGGTTGATATTTCTCTAATGCTAAAATGATGTCTATCTTATGCACGTAGCATAATGATTAGAGTGTTGAACTTAAGATCGTATAGCCATGAGTTCATTCCTGGATCGATCGATGCGTAGGATTCTTAAGTAAGACACTTCATTCCATTTTGTTTCAGCTAAAAATCATTTAGCATCAGGATCTAAGGATTGTACTTATGACAGACTGGCATCCTGTCCAGGGGTAAATCATGTAATCTCAGTTGCTTATCATCCAATGAAACCAAGATAAGCTCTGGTCTAATGAGATGCTAAATACTTTAACCTTTAACAGCCCCATTTGTACGTATTTGTACATAAGTGGACACATATGTAGCTGGCGAATTGGCGGAGTTGTTTGAGAGTTGGATAGAATACTTTATAGTATTTGTTCCGCTCTGAGTTCAAATCTTCCTTTATCACCACTATTACAGTGGATTCTGCTCCTCAGATCTAGTTTTTCTCGTGTCACCTCCACTAACGTTCCCCCATTTCATTCACTTCAATTCCTCCTGACTCATACTGCAACCACCCAGGATCTTCGCACAAATCACTAAATTCAGTCTTCCAACCCCAGAATGTCCTCCCCCCCTTCTTAAATCCCTCCTTGTAGTTGTCGACATACTACTCAAGAGGGACGTTAACAACGCCTCTCCTACTGAACTTAGTAAGCCCGCGAAGATTATTGCTACCCCCCCCCCCCCCCAAAAAAAAAACACTGAACGTCAGATCAGACCAAAGAAACAATGTTTACATTGGTCTGTATTTGTTTCCTTTACTGAAACTCTCAGCCGGTCGCAATTCCTGACAGAGAGAGGCGCGATTTGAACTCAAAACTCGCAGAGCCGGATCATATGTGCAAAGCCAACTGTTTGACTATCTAACACTTCCACCAATCTACCACACCTCCATTGGTACTTTACTTATCGACTTCGGAAGTAGGAAAAGCAAAGTTGACCTTAGTAGAATTTGAACTCAGTGCCCATTTAACCCTAACCCTCGTTCTAACCAGTCTGCCAGTCCACCGTCTGTGAATAAATAAATACTATCCTTCTCCAACACAGGAGATATTCAACTTATTTAAGCTATTGAATAAGTTTTCTAAAATATAGATGTTATTAGCATATTTTGGTTGGAAATATCTTCCTTGGATACATACATCTGGAGTATTTCACTTATTTTCCGGGAATGTGTGTGTTTGTGAGTGCGTATGAATCTGAGTGTGTTTGTGAATGTGTGAGTGTGTCTGTGTGTGTGTGTTTATGAGTATGCACATGTATGGTAGACCTTCGTCGGTTCCGACGCCAAGAGTTCCAGTTGTTCAAACAAAGGAACAGCCTGCTTATGAGATTAACGTTCATGTCGCAAATCATTCCACAGACACGTGTAGCCCTCACGTAGTTCTCATGAAAATTTGATGTGACAATGTGTGTAAGCTATTCCTAGGCTGATAAAAGAAGTACCAGTCAAGTACAGGGATTGATATAAGCGACGTTGCCCTCTCCCCAAACTGCTGGCCTTATGCTTAAATTCAAAATCATAATTAATGGTGACTGCTTACTACATATTTAGAATATGAACTTTAGAGCGTAAGATAAATTTAAAGGAGATGGTGTATTATTAGAAGCTATAGGGAAACCATGTGAATAAAAGGAAATAATATAAGTTATGAACAAAGGATTATATAAATAACCACACCTGTACATGCATTATATACACCCCCCCCCACACACACACAAACATATATATATATATTTATAATATCTGTTTCAACACTCTTCTTCAGATAAGAAATCTTGAAAAAGTACAAAGACGAAATTACATTATATATATATATATATATATATATATACAATAACGTATGTCCATAGAATCATTTGATACGATATACACACCATCTCCTCTCCCAATCAGCATAATCAACCACACAAAAAACCAATTAAACCAGGCTATAAGATTAAAAAGCACCTATGAAGAAATAATAGATAAATAAACGACAGCCATCTATTCGCGATCAACAGCTATAGAATATTTACCCAGCATTTCAATAGCACGTGGAAATCGATTAAATATATCGTCAACCATACACAATTAGGTATAAAATTAAAGTTAGAAGAAAAAATGTATGTAAACATGCCAAGATTACGTTTCTACCCCATGGGGTTTCTTTCGCTTTTGGAAATATCCGATCAAGGATAAATTCACGAGCTTCGAAACAAACTCACTTGGACGAAGATTATTCTTAAATGATCCCCGCCAGAAACGAATTCAAAATGGCTAAGAACTGTGACTTGGCAGTGGTCAAGTTAGAAAGAATGTGATTGGTGCCTTACGGCGCAGCCTAATATTGCCTAAATTGCATCTCAACCTTATGGGAGATTATCAAATATAAAGATTTACATATACACAAACTAGACAAAGTCATATATATATATATATATATATATATATATATATATATATATATATATATATATATATGTTTTTGGCAACCGTTCACGATGTGGCTCAATGACGAATTAATTAATTAAATATTCAGAGCAATATACAATAAAGTATGTCCATAGAATCATTTGATATATATATATATATATATATATATATATATATATATATATATATATATATATATATATATTACTAGCAGTAAAGCCCGGCGTTGCTCGGGGTCGCTCAGTAGCTGTGTTAAAGTTACAATGTTAAGTTTCTTTCTTGGCTTAAAAACTGTAGTGTCTACTGTGCAGACTTGCATGTGGTGTTTTTGATTAATATTCCCTCAACCAACAATATGCCTTATGAAGTTAAGAAAACATAACGATAACCCGAATGTTATAACAAAAGAGGATGCTGGGGATAGAAACTGCACTGGTTATTTATTAACAAAGATCGAAAATGTAAACACTGCAACGCAGAGAAAAACATTAGCGTAACCAAATTATCAGTTATGTCTGTCTGCACGCCTATATCACCTCTCTGCACGACTGTCTGTCTGCACGCCTATATCACCTCTCCGCACGACTGTCTGTCTGCACGCCTATATCACCTCTCTGCACGACTATCTGTCTGCACGCGTATATCACCTCTCTGCACGACTGTCTGTCTGCACGACTGTCTGTCTGCACGCCTAACGACGAAATATTTGCTTGTTTTACGTAGTCTTTAAATAGACTTGTTTTCAAGTAAAAATATTGTTTTAAAATGCTTTTAAATGGAAATGAAGCAAAACGGAAGCTTACTGTTCGAACTGATGAATTTTGCAGGTCAATATTTTGCTGGCTCGACAACTGTTCGTGTACTGTGTTAATGTCATTTTAAACGCTGAGAAAGCCAGCGTAATTTTTTACGTAAGACGCTCAATGTAAACAGAACAAAGGGAAATAACTGATAACTTACGCTCAAAAATCGATACATTATATTCGATTTCGTCACATAGGGTGGGTCAATTTGAAATATTTTTTTCCGATGTCTTCGCTAGGGCTCAATGTACAAGTATAGCAATTTCGGTGCAATTCCGTCAGAGATTCTAAGAGGAGATGTGTGCCAAAAATCGATAGACAGACAGACAACCACAGTTTTATATATATAGATTAGAAATGTAAGCTATCACCGTATTTTGACTAAAGAAATTAAATAAATTATTTAGCCTGATAGTGGGGTTAAGAACCCTCGGAGAAATGGAAAAAGATGAGTATTGACGAAAATATTCTTACATATATATATATATAGAATGTAATTTCGTTTTTGTATTTCTTTTGCAAGATTTCTTATCTGAAGAAGAGTGTTGAAACAGATATTATTATTTTTGGGGAGGGTCATGCTGCCAATAAAAACACACATACACATGGTTTTCACTACAATTTATTACAAATTTCCAGTCGGTTTGTTTCATAACCGGAGGGTTGTTTATTTACTGTCAAAGATCTTCGTCACACATTCTGTGGCCTCCTCAGTGACTAATTTGTTATAGGAGAGACGCACAAAATAACAAATTAGTCACTGAGGAGGCCACATAATGTGTGACGAAAGATCTTTGACAATAAATAAACAACACTCCGGTTATTAAAGCAACCGACTGGAAATTTGTAATAAATTGTAGTGAAAACCATGTGCATGTGTGTTTTTATTGGCAGCGTGACCCTCCCAAAGTATAACATATATATATATATATATAAGCTATTCCGGGTTGAATCGGAGGTAACCACAGTAAATAAGGTACTCAATACATAGCAGAGTATAAAAGTTTTAATATAGAAGAGCTTCTACAGGCATTGCTTTATATCTGGAGATCTCTCTGCACTTGTCGTCACATGGTACCATTGGCCCAGCACTATGTGTCAATAATTGTCACAGGTGTAGTGTTTGTACAAGAGTTTTCAAGTCTCTGGCTGGACTAACAAGTCACACTTGTTCAGCGTATCGGTAGGGGTTCTCCTACATGGATATAAAGTAGTGGCCGTACTTGAAAACGAGTTGGCAGCCACCATATAGGTATGTATGTAGGTATGTATGTATGTACATTTATGTCAGGTCACCAGTTGGTGCTACTGGTAACATGTATCCCAGTACAACCTGTCTCATGGTCGGGTCGTTGGAGACTAAACTGGCAACCCCACCAAGGTTTCTTGGTGAGGAGGGTGACTTTGGACATCCTGCAGGACTAAAAACAAAACCTGTCAAAGGGCAAAGGAGCTCTTAAAAGTCAATGGCCATCCAAAATCACCGGGAGAGATGACCCCTTAGCCTTTGTCAAGGCAGAATTCTAGGAGAAGGAAAACTCTGATATAACACCTGCAACCCTGATGGTATCCAATGATGTTGACTTGTTCTTCTTTTTGGTAAATATCATCTTGGTTAAGAGAGTGGGACTGGCTTTGTGCAGTGCCTTTGCTCACTATAAAAGCTTCACGGCACAGGCATTGCTTTATATCTGGAGATCTCTCTGCACTTGTCGTCACATGGTACCATGGGCCCAGCACTATGTGTCAATAATTGTCACAAGTGTAGTGTTTGTACAAGAGTTTTCAAGTCGCTGGCTGGACTAAAAAGTCACACTTGTTCAGCGCATCGGTGGGGGTTCTCCTACATGGATATAAAGTAGTGGCCGTACTCGAAAACGAGTTGGCAGCCACCATATAGGTATGTATGTAGGTATGTATGTACATATATGTATGTAGGTATGTATGTATGTACATATATGTATGTGTGTGTGTATATATATATGTGTGTGTGTGTATATATATATATATATATGTATGCGTGTGTGTATATATATATGCATGTGTGTATATATATATGTGTGTGTATATTTATATATGTGTGTGTATATGTATATGTGTGTGTGTATATATATATATGTGTGTGTGTATATATATGTAGGTGTATGTGTGTGTATATATATATGTGTATGTGTGTGTATATAGATATATGTGTACGTGTGTGTGAGTATATATATATATATATATATACATAAATGAGGTAAATATCTCACTGAGTACTAAGTACACATTGAGATATATAGGGTGTCTATAATACAATTGTTGTTCTATGGTACTAATTAGAGATACCAGAACTATAAAAATTGATGAGCAGAACAAACAAACATTAAACAATCCTTTAAATAAATTAAAAAATTATTTAAATATCTACCTGTTCATAATGCTATTACCGGCGGTTTCCATCCACAAAAGATTGGAAATTCAGAGAATTTCCAACGAAAAGTAGATTTCATCAGATAGCTATTTCCTTTCTCTGAATTTCCAATCTTTTGTGGATGGAAATCGCCGGTAATAGAATTATGAACAGGTAGATATTTAAAATATTTTTTAATTTATTTAAAGGATTGTTTAATGTTTGTTTGTTCTGCTCATCAATTTATATATATATATATATATATATATGTAGGAGGTGAGTTTTATTGTAGTACAATAAAGCAATGCAGATATCGGATAAGAAGCACTCTACAGTTTGTAGGACTGGAGTATACATAATATAAGATCAAAAGATGGTTAAAGGAGTTTCATGTATTTTATTATAGTACAAGTGTTTTTTAGCCTTCATATCATGTTCTCTTGTTTTATCTGATGAAAACACAAATATTATTGCATGATGATGTTTGTTTTTGAAATGCGCATAATAAAATACATGGAACTCCTTTAACCATCTTTTGATCTTATATTATATATATATATATATATATATATATATATATATATACAAATAAAGATTCAGCGAGAATCGCATTTTCGGCGGGCAGGAAAAGCGAAGCGAAACACAAAAATCAGAAATGATATAAAATTAGAGAGATAACGAAAAGAGAAGAAATATTCTGATATTGAGAAGATCGTGAGGTTAATGAATACAATATTGAAAAATATAGAACGCAGTTATATAAAACAGAATAGTCCGAAACTGAATGTTTAAGGGACAAAAAAAAAAAAATTTGTTTAAATATAGTTAAGAGAATAAAAATATGTTTTTTGAATTCGAAATCTTTTTACCGTTATCTCTTTTCTTCTGCTAAGCTGCGTATTTTCCTGACGAATATTATTACTTTTCTTATGCAAGATGGCTGTGAGATGTGCGCTACAATTGCGATGCAAGGAAGGGTTCACGTATTTTCCGTCTTTACTTAATTAATCAGCGAAAAACATTTCGAGTGTCGTTTAAAATGGAAAAAGGCGAAAACTAAAAATTGAAAATAAATTTCTATTTCACTAAAATTTGATTTGTTTACAAATTTTCTCAGAAGCTTCATTAACCATTTAGAATTGGTGTGTATTAGAATTTGTCAATGTGGATAGAAGTGTGTCGAAATGTATTGTCTAATTGAGCCATCGCAGCAAGACATTTAATTATTTAAACTGGATTTTTTATTGCTTTGTTTTTTTGTCTGTTATTCATTAGAGGAGTTTCACCTGAAGGTAGCAAGCTACTAAAGCATTCAATGATTATCCAGTGTTCATATCGCTTACAGTTGTACATTGAACTTTTCTCTGCAATATGTTTGTTGCTGTGTTTGTTGTTATTATTACAGTTTACACCTGAGAAGCTTTGCTCAACCTAATAGAAGACTGCCTCTCATAAGATATTTCCTGTGGACAAGATGCTGAATGCGTTGCCGCGTAGAAGAGCCACCGATATCCGCTGCATCAGCCCCATTCCCCCACAAAGTGCTCTTTCCTCGTGCGTAATGAGTGCAATGGATATTTTGATGATAGTCAGTACAAAAAAGAGATAATCATAGCAAGCCAGTCCTCTCATATAATCTGTTGACAATCAGATGTCCTGTGTCATTGGTAGAACGTTAAGAGTGATATAGCACAACACCAGTTGTTGTTGATGATGATGATGAGGAGGTGGAGGTGGAGGATGGCGGTGTTTTGGCTCACACCTGAATAGGATTAACCAGCCTCCTGTGAGGTTGTATCTTATAGAACTTTTCTTGGATGTTTTAATGATATGGGCACCAGTCATATCATGTCATCCTTATTTTTTCAGGGGGCATGAGATAGTATTTGTCAACTAAGAACACACAGAGCCGAAGAAATACTTGTTTCTACTTTAGGCACAAGGCCAGCAATTACCCAGTGAATTACTGGTACTTTATTTTATCGACCCCGTAAGGATGAAAGGCAAAGTCAACCTCGGCGGGATTTGAACTCAGATCGTAAAGGGACGTAACTATGCTTGAAAGCATGGCGTCCGACCCTCTACCGATACTGACAGTCCACTGACAGGATTGTTGAACGAGCATTTGAGTTAAGTAGGATTTGAACTCAAAGCGCATAAGGTCGTGACGAATACCACACGGCAACCCCATCGTTCTCACTACTCAGTTAAATCAGTGCAACATCAGTAATTGTTTCTACTTTAGGCACAAGGCCAGCAATTACCCAGTGCATTACTGGTACTTTATTTTATCGACCCCGTAAGGATGAAAGGCAAAGTCAACCTCGGCGGGATTTGAACTCAGATCGTAAAGGGACGTAACTATGCTGGAAAGCATGGCGTCCGACCCTCTACCGATACTGCCAATCCACCGCTCTTCATCAGTAATGATATAAAGAAAGAATGCTATCAGCCCGAGGTGTTTGTAACTGAGAAAACAACAGAATCAAACTAATTAAAGAGATCAATAACGAACGTGTGTGTGTGTGTGTGTGTGTGTGTGTGTGTGTGTGTGTGTGTGTGCGTGCGTGTGTGTGTGTGTGTGTGTGTGTGTGTGTGTGTGCGTTATGGTTGAAGTAATTCGATTAGAAATTAAAATACGATAAATACGATAAGAACGATAAAAAAAGAAGGGAAAGGTGGGCAGGAATGGGAATAGGGCAAGCTCTACACCTTTGCCTGGGTGTTATATCTCAGCTTCGTCCTGTGGACAAGATGCTGAACGTGTTGCTGCATAGGAGAGCCAGCGATACCCGCTGCATCAGCCCATTCCTCCCCGTGGGGGTCTTTTCGCAGGCGTAATGAGGGTACAGACTGCCATCTAAATGATATTTAGATGGCAGTCTGTAAAAAAAAAAAGAAAGATATCTGTACTACATACTATCTTGTAGGAAAATTTAGTTGTTTTCACAAACATTGAATATGAACCACTACGCGTTATTGAGGGAGGTTCTACACAGTCACACCACTTACTACAAATAGCAACGAAATTCCCTCAAATGACACCCTTCTACAGTGGTTCCTAAATTGTATGCCTCAGCGCCGCGGGAGAGCAAGAGACAATTTCAAAATGTGAAAAATAGAAATAGAAATTAAAATTAAAATTCGTAATAAAATGTATACATAACTGACAAAGTGGGAAACAAGTAAACTAAGAATGAAAACATCGCTAGAGAAACACCAAGGGTGTGTTTCTCATTGATACCTATGTTTCATTTATTGACTAAAAATGGAAGTAAAAATAATTTTTCTGTTTCTAATTATCTACGGTTCTATGTTATGTTATGTTAATATGTATAAATACTTCTAATGAAAAACGAATTTAGATACAAAGTGTGTCAAATTATCGCGTCTATACTTGGCTTATAATGGCTTATGAGTTAGAGAAGTGGATTGACAATCGTGTGGTTGCGAGTTCGGTTCCCGGACCGGGTGATGCGTTTATGTTATTCAGCAAGACACTTTATTTCGCGTTGCTATTTCTGCCAGCAGTTATCACTGGTTTATAGTATCCTCAATGGAAGGACCAGTAGAAACATTTTTTGTTTACTTGGTTCGATTATTAGGAGTTCCACCTCACTCTGTAAGCGAATGAGGTCTGAGATCTTGTCGATCGATTCCTTATAATAGGGATAAAAGAAACATTTTAAATCCTGGCTTTTCTATCTTGAAATAATATATATTTTCTATCTCGAATAATATAGTCCTAAATACGCAGTCAAATCACACGATATTGTCTTTTAAAATGATACATTAGAGTGCACAGTGAGTGAATCTGAGTTGACGGAACTGAGTTGTCGGATGTTTTATATCTGTAAGTCAAAGATGAAGTCATGTCACGCTGATTTGAATCGGGAATTATGTTAAAGGTATACGTGTCTGTAGAATCCCGAGCCAACTACTCCATAACACAAGATAAACAGTACATGTAATTCAAAGCGAAACGTGTCACGTATTATGTATGTCACGCTAATTCAGCTTGGGAATCACGTTAAGAATACACGTGTCAGTGGAACACTCAACCACTTGTTAGTTGAACAAGCTGGACATTTAGTTGATCGAATAAGTGAGTGGACACCATAAAACTGACTGAGAATTAATCATAAGAAAATAAAAAGATCAATGTTTGAAGTAATATATATATATATATATATATATATATATATATATATATATATATATATATATATATATATATATATAAGTAAATATCTTTAAGTCGTTTGGAAGCCTCGACAATGCAAATGGGTAAATCTCCGGGTAACAAGGTCCGGTGGTGGAGAGAGAGATGTAAGTGGGTGTACGTTGAGATGCGTGGTGTGTATAAGATGTGTGAGATGTGTATTAAATCTCTCCCAAGGTAACTCTCTCTTGTGTTGTTATTTCTATTTTATCCTTTATACTCTTCCCTTCATTCTACACATCTCACACATCTTATACACACCACGCATCTCAACGTACACCCACTTACATCTCTCTCTCCACCACCGGACCTTGTTACCCGGAGATTTACCCATTTGCATTGTCGAGGCTTCCAAACGACTTAAAGATATTTACTTATTGTTCCACAATGCTTCAAGCAAACTTCAATACTCTCTTATATATATATATACAGTTATGTAATAAACAACATAAGATAATTATTTCATTTACCAGTGGTTTCTTGAAGACAGATATTTATGTCTGTCTTCATTCATCAGGTCTGAAGCCTACACAGAGCACTCTCTTTTCCTTTACCTTTCCTACGGAAATACTTCATTTATATATATATATATATATATATATATATATATATATATATGTGAAATAATGAAATGATAGAGAAAACACATCATGTTCATGTAGTTTGTGTGTTTATTTCTGTGAGATTGGTATTGTGAACATTATACATAAGAAATAAATGATGATAGTGATGATGATGGTGATGATGACTACGATGACAATAAAAATATAAGAAGGAAAACGAAAGGATTTCAGGAAGAAGAAAGTTTGGCAAAATAATGTGCAACATGACAATTTTTCACTGAACAAAAACGTAGGATGTATATATATATATATATATATATATATATATATATATATATATATATATATATATATATATATATATATATATATATATATATAGAGAGAGAGAGAGAGAGAGAGACATATATATACCCTACGTGTATATATATATACAGAGAGAGAGAAAGATATATATATATATGTGTTCACATATGTATGCATAAATATACATAAAGAGAGAGAGGAGAATGAGATATACATACATATATACATATATACATATATACATATATACATACGTATATACCATACACGCGCTGGAAAGAAAAGATATAAAAGTGATAAATAGAGAATCATGTAATGGAATTTAAAGAAAGAAAAAAAAATAACAATAGATGAAAATAAATATCCTTCCCCCCAGACAATGAATGTGTTATGTCCAAACTTAGTAAGAGGGTATTTGAAAATGTCTTGCCAATAGAAGAGAAAACTTCGCTTATTTTTGCCTATTTTATTGAAAACAAGTTTGCGTTTAATTGTTCTCATTCAAATGAAAGTCTTTGTATCCAAATAATTGTTTCTCTGTTTCGCTATTTCCAGCCTCTTCCTTCATGTGAACAAGACGACTGTGTAATAATTACACAAATATTTTACGATCAATTCTTACACAACATTGAAATGTTGTTCAACAATTGGTGTAAGATACAAACAACAAAAACACACAAAAACAAAACAAAATGTCTACTGTTTTTATTTTTCTTTCTGTTTCTTTCTTTGATGTGATATTTCGTCTATGTCCTTGATATTGTTGTAGTTATCGTTGTCGTCGTTATTGTCCTTTTTGTTTGTTATTTGTTGTTTACCCTCAAGTTGTTGTTATTGCTATTGTTTTTTTTTTGTTTTTTTTTTGTCATTGCTATTAGTGTTTTTCCTTCCATTATCGTTTCTTTGTTGTTGTTGATGTTGTTGTTTATTCATTTATTATTTTACTGGTTTTCAGCTATTAGACTGCGGCCGTGTTGGGGCATCACCTTGAAGTGATTTTAGTCAACTATATCGACCCCCAGTCCTGATCTTTTTCAAGTCTGGTACACCCCCCCCCCCCTGGGGGGGGGGGGGGGGGGGCGAACTGCTATGTTAAGGTACATAAACACAGATCCATGTATCGCTTCTCAATATTTGAGATCTGTGTTCGATTCCACTGCATGACATATTAGGTAAATATCATTTACCACATCCTGGCGTCAACTCAAGCCTTGTGTGTGCAATTAGATGGACGGAAATGTTTTTAGAAGCTCTATTGAATTGACCTACGTTAAGGGTACACGTGTCTGTGTGAAATGCTCATCCATTTACACGTAGGCAGTTCTGTTGATTGAACAACTAGAAAACCCATCGTCGACAATGTGGGATGTTCATTTCACATTTATAATCGGTGGAGCGAACACGAAAATGCTTCCCTCTTTGTCTTGTAACTAAAATTTCGCTGTCACGGGTAGCGTTGTGTTCTTGTACCTCGAAATTACTAACAGTTTGGGAAAACAAAAGCTTCGTTATTTACAGAAACTAAACGTAATTACCAAGAAAGAAATTCTATTTAAGAAAATTCCAGTGTTCACAATTTTAATTTTTAAATTTTGCTCTCTTATTATTTCCATTTAAAATTGCCACACGACGGAAATTGGAATTTTTTTTCTATATTTTGTGAATCGCTTGTGATGATATTATAATGGCTGTGGTGTTGGTGTGGTGTGGTGGAGGTGTTACTGCTGTGGTGTTGGTGTGGTGGAGGTGTTATTGTTGTGATGTTGTGGTCTGGTGGAGGTGTTACTGCTGTGGTGTTGGTGTGGTGGAGGTGTTATTGTTGTGATGTTGTGGTCTGGTGGAGGTGTTACGGCTGTGGTGTTGTGGAGGTGTTACTGCTGTGGTGTTGGTGTGGTGTGGTGGAGGTGTTATTGTTGTGGTGTTAATGTTGTTGTGGTATGGTAGAGGTGTTATTGCTGTGATGTTGATGTTGTTGTGGTGTGGTAGAGGTGTTATTGTTGTGGTGTTGGTGTCGTTGTGGTATGGTGGAGGTGTTATTGCTGTGGTGTTGGTGTTATTGTGGTATGGTGAAGGTGTTATTGTTGTGGTATGGTGAAGGTGTTATTGTGGTGGTGTTGGTGTTGTTGTGGTATGGTGAAGGTGTTATTGTTGTGGTGGTGGTGGTGGTGGCATAAGAAAACATTTGCTTCCTTGTAAACAAAAGAGTTGGGAATAATGAAAATTGAATAAAGAATCGTATTTTTTCTTAGTGGTGTTGTTTACACACACACACACACACACACACACACACACACACACACACACACACACACACACACACACTTATATATATATATATATATATATATATATATATATACAGGGTTGTTAGTATCAGGTTGGTGTGTAATAGAATTAAGTGAAAGGAGGTATCCAATGCTGTGATAAGGGGTGAAATAATATTTATTCAAAGCTTATTGAAATTAATTAATTAATTACATAATTAACTAGTATATGTTGCCCACAATTCAGTTGGCCAGGTATAAGAGACGGGTGAATGCAGTTAGGTAGTTCCTAATTAAGATTCCCTTAATCTGACCCGGTGCCGTTTTTATAAATTCCTTACTGTCGCAAGCTAACGCACTAACTCAGTACTAAAAAAAAAAGCCATCACATTCCCCTCAAATTACATTTAGGAAAGCGTGAAGGACAGTGATTGGTGATAAATATAAACCATTTTTTTTTTTTAAAGTTATGGAACGACGACTTTAATATAGAATTACTCGATCAGAGCTGAATAAATCCTTGGACAATTTTTACTTTAATATCGCCGTCATTTATATAACGTTTGGGTTGTCTATTAATGTTTCCCAACATGGCTTTGTGGTTAAGGAGTTCGCTTGACCGGCACATAGTTTAGGTTCACTCCCACTCTGCGGTACTTTGGCCAGGCGTCTTCTACCGTGAGTTGACGAGGTGAAATTTGATTGGTTGAAACTGTAGAAGCCTTTGTTTATGTCCAGTAACATGACGGTTCAACAAAAGAAATCGATAAAATAAGTACAAGGCTTACAAGTGAGTACTGTAATCGATATGATCGACTAAATCATTTTATGGCGGTGTCCCAGCATGGCCGCAATCCAGTCCAGTGACTAAATAAAATAATTTTTAGAATGTTAGAATCTCTTTCAGATGTAAAGAAATATGTTTGGTATTTATATTTTCATACATTTCCGGAAAACATCTCAATACTCTAGATCTTTTTCGTATGTTCAACCCATATATATATATATATATATATATATATATATGTGTGTGTGTGTGTGTGTGGGTGTGTGTGTGTGTGTGTCGGTTGAACATACGAAAAAATGTAAAGTATTGAGATGTTTATATATATACACAACTCCAAAATATATTTGTTTTATTACCTAGAATGAAAAGACATTGTTTTTAATTTAAGATATATTTTATCTACAATATAGTAAGACGTTTTCTCGGAGTATATATATATTTCACTACACCAAATACTTATAACAACTAAAATAACATAAAATAGCCTCAAGTAGAAGCGCGAGATTATCTATTAGCTTATTTTCGCTCAGTTTTTCCTGTTATCTTTACTTTTTAGATTTTTTTTTTATCGTCGTTTTCTACTTGGAAAAGACTGATAAATCTGTCTCTCACATCCCAATGAGGAAGTCCAAAAACAACAATAGCAAACTTAGAATTGTTTCGTTGTCTTCTTGTAATTATTATTAAATGTTCACTGAAGCACTTGCTAGTTATGTCAACCGAAATCAGGTGTCATTCAAAATATCGGAAAGTTTATTTTATAAAAGAATCATGCTACGAAAACAAACGTTGTCAACCTTTTTATTTACTCTTATTTCAATAGTAAAACGAGTGTATTATAACAGTTAACAGAATCTGCCGCACATTGCACAGCTACGTATCTCTTTGGTTGCGTGTGTGGTTTAGTATTTAGTGTGTTCAATTCAAAATCGTAAAATCCTACGGTCGATTCCCGAAAACGTGTTAAGTCCTTGAACAAGACACACTATTTCCCGTTACAGTCGATTGGTAGTATCGGTAGAGCGTCGGACAACATGTTTAGCGGCATTGAGTTACGGCCTTTTACGTTCTGAGTTTAAATATCACCGACGTTAGCTTTGTCTTTCATTCTCACGGGGTCGATAAAATAAAGTACCTGTAATGCATTGGGGTCGATTTAATCGACGTTCCCCTCCCCTAAAATAGTCTTGGCCTCGTGCCTAAATCAGAAACCATTACTTCACGCTGCTGAAAAAGAAAAATGATTTGTAGCTGTAGTTCAAAGGGTCATTCAGTCTGGTCACACATTGTGTTTCACGCTGAATCCTCTAGATAACTACGTTAAGAGTACATGTGACTTTGGAATGCTCAGCCACTTGCACATTAATTTTTAATTTTCACGAGCAGGCTGTTCGGTTAATCGAACAGCTGGTAATGCTGATGTTTCGTCTTCCTCGAAGTCAGTAAATACTAAAGTAAGGCGGTGAATTGATAAAGTAGTTAAATTTTCGAAAACAATGCCTTGTGGTATTTTTCTTTGTTTTCTGCTCTTGGTGTTCAAATTTAGCCAATGTCAATGTTGCCTTTAACCTTTCCGGAGTCGATAAATAAAGTAGCAGTCATGTACTGGTGTCGATGACTCTTTCGAAGACCTGTTCCAGTTGCTCAAACAACGGAATAGCCTGCTCGAGAAATTAACGTGAAAATGACTGAGCATTCCACAGACGCGTATAACTCTAGCGTAGTTCTTAAAGAGATTCAGTATGAGAAAATTTGTCCTTTGAAATACAGGTAAAACTATTTTTTCCCTACTGAAAGAACTAGAGCAACGTGAAATAAGGTGCCTTGCTCAAGGACACAACGTCGTACCACCGCCGGAAATTGCACTCAGAACCTCATTATCATGATTCGAATCCACTAACCACTAAGCAACGTGCCCTCACAGTAATGTTACTAGTCGCTGAGAGTAAGAAACCATACTAGCACTATGGTTAGTTACTGTCCTTTATATCTGCAGATTGATATTTGTCCTTCCCTGGACAATCTTGAAATACAATCTACATAATAATTAGATGTGTTTGTGTAGATGGCTGAGTGTGTATGTGTGCTCATGTATATGAATGTGTGTGTATAAATCTATGTCTCTATGTGTGTAGTAGATATCTGTTTGTGTGCGTATATGTACGTAGATCTTGGATGTCTATGCGCTTGTAAATCGACATCTGTCTGACTCTGTGTATGTGTGTGTGTGTGTGTAGATACTTATATGTGTATTGCATATCTATGTGTATGAATATAGATGTATGCGTATGTGTACGTAGATGTCTACAAGTGTGTGTGCGTGTGCGTAAGAGTGTGGACATGTATGTGTGGGTGCTTTATCTCGCACTGTATCTTGGATATTAAGAAGAAAATATTTAAAATAAATGCAAGTTATCTGATTGATGAATAGAATTCCACAAGGCTTGTTTCACCATTGTTCCACTCCTACTGGTATCATATCAGTTACAATCAGTTACAAATCACCAGGCT
>OZ024746.1:22844805-22847305 GCA_964016885.1 Eledone cirrhosa | reverse complement strand
ACAATAAATATAATGGGGAAGGCAACTTGCAAAGTTGGGGAATGAGCTCAGGTATAGGGCAAACACCTATTTTTCCCTGTGGATGCAACAACATTTTAACTTTCGAAAAATTACCTATTGCTAAGGGCCACCCCAATATACATATATCTGTATGTGGTTGACAGCTGAGAGAAATGAGTACTCGGTATTGAGTAATATATATATATATATATATATATATATATATATATATATATATATATATATATATATATATATAAACATATATGATATGTATATACTCTCCTTACTATCCTTGCTTTCATATTTCTCCTTGCTCCCCTTTTCTCATTGTATTTGTATATAAACAAGTACATAGATACAATGAGAAAGGGAAAGTAAGGAGAGCAATGAGAGCAATGAGAAAACGAGCGCAAGGAGAGGAAGGAGAAGGGGGGGCCAAAGAGAGCAAGTATGCAAGGAGGGAAGGAGAAAGTGAGAGCAAGGAGAGCAATGAGAAAAGGAGAGCAAGGAGAGGAAGGAAAAAGGGAGAGCAATGAGAAAAGGAAAGCAAGGAGAGCAATGAGAAAAGGAGAGCAAGGATAAAAGAAGAGCAATGAGAAAAGGAGAGCAATGAGAGGAAGGAGAAAGGGGGAGCAAATGGGAGCAAGGAGAGGTTAAAGCAAATATTGCTCAAGTTATGCTGGAAGCAGTCAAAGATGAAAAAATCGAGTTTCCGTATTTTGTAACTCTTGGTACAAAAACTTTCGCCCCGAGATTTTCTATCAGCACCGATTTCCTCGACAAAGACCCTTCAACATAGAAGGATGATCCTGGTTATAAACGTAGACTTGAAAAACTTGAGAAGACAATTGTGAATGATGTTGCAGAATGATGTTGCAGAAATAACATTCTCACAAAAGATGACACTGAGAAATAATTTGTTTGTTTTTTTATAGTTATAGAGGTACGTATATACATTTTAATTTATATTTTTAATTTATGTGTGTCTACCCTGCCTTTCATAGGTTATAGATTCCATACACTGGTGGTTTTTTTCTGTTTTATTGATAGCGCACTATCTCTCTCTAGTGTGTTACCTTTTCAACATATTGTATTTTAAAGAACTCAGGATTCCTTTTCCTTTGAGCACATTATTGACAGGGAATAGCGAGAGTCTATGGCTCCGTTAATTTATCGTGATATATATATATATATATATATATATATATATATATATATATAGCGATTCTGGTCCATTACGATTTGAACACATATGTATATGTGTTCAAATATATATGTATACATATATGTATATGTGTTCGTTTTTCTTTTTTGTTCAATTATAATATATGGTCGGAAAAACCTCTTTCTTAGAGCTAATTTACTGTAATGTGACTATTTTGAGTTTCTAACTCAATACATGCCTTTGATATATATATATATATATATATATATATATATATATATATATATATATATATATATATATATATATATAACGGAGGAAATGTGGTAAGGAACCAGGTGGACCATAACGCACCAAAGTACTCAATACTTAGGGTAGTAGAGTGGGTAATAGGAACGAGTAGGACCCCGACGGCTGAGCTCAAGCCGTTTCGACGGCTAATGCTGGACTAAAATGAACTAAATGAACTAAATTTTAGTCCAGAATTAGCCGTCGAAACGGCTTGAGCTCAGCCGTCGGGGTCCTACTCGTTCCTATATATATATATATATATATATATATATATATATATATATATATATATATAGGAGATGAATAATACATTCATTTATTATGGCTATTGGAGAGCTTTGTTACTCTAATGTTTCACCTGACACTCACAGGATCACCAGTCTTGTCTTATGATCCTGACAGTACGCAGGTGAGACTCCAAAGTAATATGGCTCATCACATAGCCATAATAAATGAATATTTAAACTCTACTTCGATATTGAGTTTTCATTCCTATCTCCGTCAACAATTATATATTGGCAGTATCAGTAGAGGGTCGGACGCCATCCTTTCCAGCATAGTTACGTCCCTTTACGATCTGAGTTCAAATCCCGCCGAGGTTGACTTTGCCTTTCATCCTTACGGGGTCGATAAAATAAAGTACCAGTAATGCACTGGGATAATTGCTGGCCTTGTGCCTAAAGTAGAAACAATTATATATATATATGAATATATTCGTGTATATATATAGAGAGAGTGTGAAAGAGAAAGACATGTATATATATATATGTATATATATATATATGTATATATATATATATACATATATATACATATATATATACGTATATATATATATATATATATATACGTATATATATACATATATATATACATATACATATCTTTCTCTTTCACTCTCTCTTTCTTGTATAAATATACATACACATATACATATGTATACATATAAATTAACATATATATATATATATATATATATATATTTCTCTCTCTTTTTTTCTATAATTATATATATAATGTATAGCACACAAAATTACATTT
>OZ024746.1:22812305-22832305 GCA_964016885.1 Eledone cirrhosa | reverse complement strand
CTAAATCTATCTATTCATCAAAAGATATATGGTCTATATGAAGTAAGATCTAATAATACTTCCTTATAATAATTATCATTTCCTTGTACAATTGTTTTTAATTATATACGAAAAGGAAAACTTCTTCCTATTTCTAAATTACATCGATTGTTGATCAAATTACTTTGAATTGACTGTTGTGTCCAGAACATCAATTAAATTGACATCACTGATCCTTAGGTTGGGGTCTGTTAAGCCGATGGGTGCCGCCATAAACGGTGAGAGGATGCAACCGATCAACAGATCTTCCACAACATAATTTCAAATCAAAATAATCAATCAAGTTCCCTAAAGGGTGCAGCCAGTTATGGGGGTACCACTTTAGATGTTTGACTGTGTCCATCATGGTGTATCTATTGGCATTAGAAATGCTTAGCGGTGTCCATCTCCTCTTCAGACGTTCAAAACTAATTCGTATTTTTTAAATTAATCTATATTTTCTAAATCAATTAATCATTGATTGACTAACTTAACCGGCTATATCGACGCCACTTGTCTCCGATGATCTACGAATCTTCCTCCAGATCCAAACACTAAAAGGAAACAGTTGTTTTGGATATTAGGAGGTTTAAATGTTGGTGGGGTTAACCATTAAGTAAAGTACGCACGGGTTTAGGACCTCAAGTAGAGAGGGGACCTCAAAATATAAAAAAAATCTTATTTTCATTTTTTTTGTGAAATGGTGCAATTATTTTAACGAGGAGCATCCAAGTTTATACAGCTTAGAACCGCATTAAATTTTAATCTAACTTCAACCAATCCAATCACCTTTCTCAGTACTAATTCTGTTTTTTTTCTAAATTCCTTAATAATTGATCGAATAACTTGGAATTAACTGTCAGCTTTAGAATATCAACTACACCACCTCTGCCTCTCTGGCGGTCTGCGAATCCATAGGTGAATCTTCTGTCTCTCTGAGGGTCTGGAAATTTGTGGATGAATCATATGTCTCTCTGGGGGTCTGGGAATCCATTGATGTATCCTCTGCCTCTCTAAGGGACTGCGAATCCATGGATGATTCCTCTGCCTCTCTGAGGGGATGGGAATCCATGGATGCATCCTCTACCTCAATAAGTAAACATTGAAAGAGAACTGATTAAATATTTTCCTTCCTCAATACCAATTCCTCTTTTGTTTTATATGTGATTAACATCATAGATTCTCAGCTAGACGTTTTGTTTTCTCACAAAGAACTCATCAATTTAATATATGAACGATCATACCTACTTCGATCTTATGGTAGATACCATGGTGTAGTTAAACTGTTGATGTTATCTTGGCATTAAGTACTGGGGCCGATATAATCGACTTTCTCCGTTCCCACAATTGTTGGCTTCGTGCCAATGTTAGAAAGGATTATAATGGCACATTGTAGATATGTGTGTATGCGTGGTGAACCTCCGTCGGTTCCGACGATGAGTGTTCAAGATTTTCGCACGACAGAACAGTCTGTTAATGAAATTAATGTGCATGTGGCTGAACATTCCTCGGACATTTAGTTCTCAGGAAGATTCAGTGTTATACTGACTGTGTCATGACTGGCCCTTTAAATTCCAGGTAGGAACAACGCATCTATGCCAGCTGAAGCAACGTAAAATAAAATGTATTGCTCAAGGACTCACGGTATCACCAATTATGAAACTCGTGGCATTTACGATCGTGAGCCGAACACTTTAATCACTAAGCCACATGCCTTCACGTGTAGTGGTGGCATTATGATGGTAATTGTTAGAAACCCGAAGAAACTGTAAATATCTGAGCTATTGAAGAATGAAAATGCCTTTCGTTTGGTAAAGATACTTGCCCAAGCTATGTATCAAACCCGAAACCTAATGGTTGACCACTTCGTAACCACGTAGCTATAACTACGTATGTAGTTCAGTATTGACGTCAATACTCATCTTTTTCCATTTATTTGGGTGTTGTAAACCCCACCATCAGGCTAAAATTTCTTTAGTCAAAAATACGACGTTTCAAAAACATATACATGTGTGTGTGTGTGTGTGTGTGTGTGTGTGCGCGCGCGCATACAGGCTGGACCAAACGTCTTTAGACCATTTCAAAATATAATAACCTTTTTTAATTGAAAAGATTAATTGCAAAAATGTTGTTATATTTTAAAATGGTCGAGTGACTTTGGCGCCACCCTGTACACACACACACACACACACACACACACACACACACACACACACACACACACACACACACACACACACACACACACACACACACACACACACACACATATATATATATATATATATACACACACACACATATATATATATATTTGTATATATATATATATACATGTGCACTAGCTGTCGAAATGTACGATAAAGTTATATCTGTATAAATACAAAATAGGTAACCGAGATTGCACCAATGTGTATATAGATATACTCATATCAAATGTTTTGTTGTGCAGGTAGCTTGCACGCTGTACTCTTAAATGTAAAGGGCCATAACTAAAACACTACGGCATTTTGCCCGTCGCTCTACCGATTCATTGTAAGTATCTTGCTTGTCGGTAGAACATCATTATTTGTTTTGCTAACTTTGCTCGAGTTTGAAATCTCGTCGAGATCAACTTTGCCTTTTATCCTTTCGAGGGTGATAAATAAATTACCATGTAAACCTCACGTTAAAGAGTAAATGACTCGGTAGACTGCATGTTAAAGTATAAATGACCAGGTATTCCAAACGCTAAAGTGATAAATGACCAGGTAGACCAGACGTTAAAAGTATAAATGACCAGGTAGACCACACGCTAGACCAGATAGACCACGCTTTAATGTGTATATGGCCAGGTAGACCACACACTAAAGTGTAAATGAACAGGTAGACCACACACTAAAGGGGTACTGTATAATTTTTATTGAGCTCGAGCTCGACTGGATTTGAACTTAGCACGTAAAGATACAAAACAAAATACCGCAAAGGATTTTGTCGATGCTCTCCAGTCCATACCATATCTTTCGAATTGGGGGAGGGTTATAGTAAATCATATCGATTTTAGTATATAACCGGTACTTTATTTTATTTATATAGTAGTAATATTGATTTGTATCAGGAAGAAGGCCTTAAATATTGTGGCAGGCTTATAATCGATTGTATTCACACCGTACATGACTGGTACTTTATTTTATATCACAGAAATATTGATTTTATAGCATACAGGAACAAGGTATCATATGTTTTTGCGGTAGTGCTAGTGGGGGTTAAAATTGATTATTTCACCCTCAGTACATGACTGGTACTTATATTTTTTATATTGAGATCATTTCTCAGTGTACTTTACAATTGTAAAAAAATAACAGGCGAACGTCACGAGTTTCTCACCCTATACAACACCAACTGTTTCTATATTATTAAATACTATGAGATGTGCATGTAAAACCAGACTGACAATAATTGAATGGGAGAGAAAAAAAAGAACAGAGAAACTAAAATAATTGTTTAGAGAAATATTTGAATAATATTGTAGTTGCTTTTGTAAGGATAAGTCATGTGGATAAATACGATTGATTGGCAAATGTTTATGACGATTTAGTCATGAGGTTAATAAGAATACAATATCAAAGATAGAGTATTTATCCTCTATCGTGGTCAACTTGATATTTAAACTGTGAATCTGTTTTTCTGTTGGAACCCTTTTGATTGCCAAACACCTGAAAACATCCCTGGTTCTATTACAAAAAACTGTTTTCAAGTGTTTATATTATATTCATCTCTCAAAACCTTCCATTATAATTCTATGTAAGAAACTTTGTTAAGTTATGTTAAGTTATGTTCAAAGCACCCCTAAATTCTTGATTATTTTCAAAATAATTTGAATATCGTAGGCAGTTTTTCATGAAAACTATAGTAACAAATGGGTTAGCGAAATAGTTTTTGTGGGTTTTCAATGATATTACTATTTTAATTTTTGCAACGCAAACGACCCTTTCATCACAATCTCGTTCAATCACAAAGATTCTACAAAATCAATGTAACATGGCTGAACGTAAAGTAGTTCGCTTTGCAACTATAAAATCCAGGGTTCCACTGCCTGACATCTTGGGCAAGTGTTATTTACCATAGCCTCTTGTTAGTGGTGCTGGGTAGACAGAATCTGTTTGGAAGCCCGTTGGATGGACTGTAGCTGTAATTCAAACGGTCAACTGTGTCACGCTGAATATCCCTGTTACTTATGTCAATGATTCCCGAGTGTGTGTCCACTACTCAACCAATGCCATCTTAATTTCACCAGCAGGCTTTTTTCCGTTGATCAAACAACTGGAACACTCATCCTCGAAACTGACGGAGATCCACTCCTCTCCATTGAAATTCCTGACTTGTTCAACAGACACCCCTCCCCTCATTATACAGTCAATGCCCCCCCCCCCGTTTTTAAACCGTTCTCCTCTTATTCTCGCTCTTATTCTCTCTCAACTTCAAACCCTCCAAAATTGCTTTCTCCCCCCCCCCCTTTCTTTTTCGCTATCTCTCTTTCTCTATATATTTACCTATCTGTTCCTCCTTCTCCCCCCCCCTATCTCTGTCGAACCAATTCCTTCGACTTCTTCATTTACCAAATGTACTAATATGTATTTTTCGATAGAACTTTGTTTATTTATTTTGAAAATTATATGTGACTCTAAAACCGTGCTCCAGCATGACTTCATCTACGATTGCTAAATCAGACTGTTGATCGAACAACTGCAATACTCATCATAGAAACCGAGGAAGGTCCATTAACCCAGTGTTGTAATTCAGCCGAAGCTTATGTTTTCTCTATGTTTTTTCCATAGTGTTTTGGTAATTTATTTTGAAAATATATTACTCTCAGACCTTGCTCCAGCATAGCAGTGACCGTGTTTGCTAAAATCAAAGTAAAAAAAAAACAATCTATAAGTGAACAAATCATACTTATTTATTCCTCATAGAATCATAACAGGTGTTCCGTATTTTAAAAAATGTTTGGCCAATGGTTTCATGCGGTTTGTTTATTTATTTATGGTATTTTTCCCGTGAGCAAAATGTTGTGAAAATTCCCAGTATTAGTGTAAAAATGTTAATTTTTAATGTGATGTGGTGATATTGCTGTTTTGTACTTTTCAAAATCGCCCTCTAATGTAGTTTCGTGTGGTTTGTTAATTCAGAAGTTTATAGTTCCTGTTCTAGTCGACAGATTGCTGTTGAAAATTCTCTGTATTCGAAGCAAAGGCTGTAGTTTTTAATGTGAGGCTGTCATGGAGCTGTTTCGTACTTTTCACTAATGTCTTGCTAATGTGGCTTCATACACTTTGTTAATTCAAATGTTTACAGTAACTTTATTAGTTGACCGATTGTCGTGATAATCCGCAGTGTTGGATTAAAGACTAAGATTTAATGTGTTGCAGTCATAATGCTGTTTTATGTTTTCAGTAATGTCTTGCTAATGCTGTTTCATGTGGTACAGGACGTTAAGTATTAAATTAGAAATGTGATGTTGAAATAATTCATGTCGAGTTATAACTTCCACATTTAATTTATTATCAAATCGTTACAGATTTGCTGGAAGTCGTCATTTTCAATCCCATAATTTTCAAATCAGTTTTGGTCAATAATAATTAGTTTCTCTTTTAGATTTCCTAAAATCGTTGTTGTTGTTCTTCTTAGTGAACACCAACTAAAACAATAACATATTGTGGAGTAATGTTCTTACATAATTGACGACCTGCGTGTTGTTACAATGGAATACTGGTAGCCATACCCGGCTATGCCCGGCTTGCTCAAGAACATAAAAATATGTAATTACATAAATTCCCCCTTTTTTTTTTGGTTAAATAGTTTTAATAGAATGTTGATTCATTTAGATTGGTTCATTGGAGACATCCAGCGCATGGTTTAAGTTTAGAGAACTTAGAAAACAAACAATATAATATGCATCTAAATAATTGTTTCTACTTTAGGCACAAGGCCAGCAATTACCCAGTGCATTACTGGTACTTTATTTTATCGACCCCATAGGGGTGAAAGGCAAAGTCAACCTCGGCGGGATTTGAACTCAGAATATGCATCTAAATAATATCTAAACAATAGAACAGATCTTCTCTTACATTTTTTCCTGGCGGGGACAACATTTTTGAAAATACTGTACTGATTTACATAATTATTCTAAATGAGTTATTTATCCAACCAGTAACATTTACTAATCTATCCTACACTGCTTAGGGGTATACAGTATTCTGAATTATTCTGTCTGGAGTTAATACGAACATATTTCACAATATGTCATATAAGTCTATGACATTCACCTTCAAAAGACGTGTTCCTATACTAAACTCTGGCCTACAATTTGCAACATATACCGCATTGGATCTCCACCGGTTGCGACGAGGAGGAGTGTAACAGTTGTGCAAGATATATATTTGTTTTTTAAATATTTAGTAATGTCCTTGTTGATGGTACATTGTATTTTTTCCAAATTGCTCGGTTGAAATATAAGTATACATCTCGTGATTAGAAAATAGCGATGAAATTGAATTAGTAACCGTTCCTTTCACTTCAGAAAGTAATCTAATAATAAACACATTTTTTCCATTCTAAGAGCTTATAGACTATTTTCCAGAGCGGTGGATTAGGAATATCCTTAGAGCGTCGGACATCATGCTTTGCCGCAGAGTGTTATGTCGCTTTATGTTTTGAGTTCAAATTCCGCTGAAGTTAGCTTTACCTTTCATCATTACGGGATCGATGAAATAAAGTACCAGTAATGCATTGGGGTCGATTTAATCGATTTTCCCCTCCTCCAAAATTATTCGCCTTATGCCCAAATCAGAAACAATTATTAGACTATTTTCTGTCGTCAAAATGTATTTATAAATATGAATAAGTATATTATAAAAAATGAAGGCGGAAAATTGGTAGATTCACCAGGACGTCGAATATTTCCTTGCATTTCTTTTGCAGTGGAATTTGAACCCTAGGGTTCTAATCCACTGCAGCCAACTTTGCCTGTCATCCTTGCATGGTCGAGACCTAAAGTACCAGTCCGTGGTTTGGTAGATTGTCGAAATTGTTCAAGCAGTAAACGGGATGTCTTACAGTAAGTATTCCGGCTTTATGTATTCTGAAATCAAATCCTGTCTCCTGTCTTATGAAAAGCTGAGATGCCCCTGCCAGAGGTTGTGACCCGTAAATATTACCTGCAATGGAAAGACTAATGGAAATATAATTTCCTTGGTCCGATTTGATGCCATTACGTATTTCATCACCGGTTTTACGATCGATATCACAATGTTTCATGTTTGACTGCTTCATTTACTTCGTGAAAACGACAGATCGATGATCGAAAATAAAGTGATCCAATTAGAAATTATCTACATTTCTTCATTTCTAATGAACTTTCTTCCCCTTTTATAGACTTATATTTCCTTCACATTTTAATTTTAGCAATTTAAGATAATGACTGTGTGGTTGAGAGATTTGGGCACCTTCAGCATATTGGGCAAGTGGCTTCTATATATTCGCACAGGTCGACGGAAACTGTGGAAGTCTGTCAATATATATAATGTATTAAGAACAATGGATTGACAGTAACAGTAGGGCGTCGTAAAAATGCTTTATGGCATAATTACGTCGCTTTGCCTTCTGAGTTCAAATCCTGCCGAGGTTAGCTCTGCTTTTCATCCTTACAGAATCGATAAAATAAAGCACTAATAATGCATTGGGACGATCTAATACCCCCCCCCCCCCCAAAAAAAAAATGGGGCCTTTTGCCTTAATCAGAAACCCTTATATATAATGTATTTGACACTGGAATGTTTTGACTTGAAGGAGCAGAATAGGTACATTGAACAAAAGCACCCTTTACGTTCGACCGACTTTGCTTTTCGTCTTATTTAGAGATCGATAAAATGAGCACCAGACAAAGTACTGTAGTCGATATAATTGATTAAAACACTTGATTGAGCGTAGTCCAATAATTAAATCCATGGTACAAGTAAAAATTAACAGAAAAGAAATCCTAACATTGTTACGGTCATAAAACTCATTAAAATGTAACCGTGGGCCACGCTACTTTTATTGAACAATACATTAAAAAGTCTTCTGTGACCCTAGAGCCATTGCCTTTACACTATTTTTCCGTTTTGAAATATTAATAAAATTTCAAGTAATTAACAAATTACCATTGCCATTTTGTCCGAGGGGCGCAGCAGAAACACTATTTTAACTTAGGTGTAGAGTATGTAACCTTCTCCTCTTCCACCTTTCTTTCGTTGCTTAATAATTCTTGCCCTTTCCCTCCTTTTCCTTTCTTTTATAGTCTTTTACAATGATACTTTCTTTTTTCTTGATTGAAGTAGTCGTAGGGGCGCCATATTGACGGCGTTGCTAGGCCATAGTAAAACCCGGCGGAGCCCAATCCTCTCCAGCTCTGAATACAGCGGATTTCTTACAGAGAAAGATAGAAAGAATGAGAGAATGGAAGACGTGAGAAAGAGATATAAAGAAAGAATGGTATTTTTTTTATCGACCTCGAAAGGATAAAAGGCAAAATTGTCCTCGGTAGGATTTAAACTCATCGAGTAGAGAGTCGAAACAAATACTGCTAAGCATTCTATCCGACATTCTAACGACTCTGCCAATTCACCGTCGTATTGGCAGTATCGGTAGAGGGTCGGACGCCATGCTTTGCAGCAAAGAGTTACGGCCCTTTATGGTCTGAGTTCAAATCCCGCCGAGGTTAACTTTGCCTTTCATCCTTACGGGGTCGATAAAATAAAGTACCAGTAATACACTGGGATAATTGCTGCCCTTGTGCCAAAAGTAGAAGCAATTATATTCATTAAACAAATTGTGTTTAGATGTACAAAATGGAATGAATACAACTCTTTCTCCTTTGTTAACAAACTTGACAAACAAAAAGAGTAGAAAAAATAATTAAAAAATGGTGAGGAACAAATTCTACAACATTAGATATACCCTCTATATATCAGTGATGCCCTTTATATTAGCCAATCTACCTCAGCAGACTCCTTCCCCGGGCCTAATGCCCTTCTTCCGAGTTGGTAGAGGAAAACGGCAGTCCAGGGATCGAAGACGCGAGAGGTTTCAGTGGCAAAATGGTCAGTCAATACCTGATATTTATTTATTATTCGCTCGTTCCTCTGAGTTGCGTAAAGCAGCACCTGCTTTTGTGTCGTTGAGTTGGATTGAAGATGCGGTAGCCCAGATAAGTGACTCAGTCCCTCAAACTGGGAAAGTAACTGTGATTGAAACCGATAGGCTCCAGTTTGGACAGGGAAACTGACTATGACGAAGCTCTTCTTAATGGGGTCGTGCTGAAAGGACTCGCTCTGTTGTAACAAAGGAGCGAAATTAGTCGAAACTCACTGATAGTGGTGTCACTCTAAAAATAACAGAGAAAGGGTTATCAATAGCTTGGCTATCTATTTTCTACGTATATATAACAGAACTATAATTTAAATTATCACATCTCCTACAACCCATCACCCCAAGTTGGGGAGATAACGTTGTAGACGGTTACTCATTAATGATGTGAACAAATCTGTGCCAAGCGCAACTAGTTTCCACAATAGTACAAGGTTAGCGGCCAGACAATAATTGCGACAGTAGCAATGTATGTATGTATGTATGTATGTTATCTCTTTCTCTTAATTTCAAGTATATTTGTTTTGACCGGCCACCTTCCTGGTGGCAAGGTTGTAAAAGAAAAGAAATTGTCATCCCTTGAATCGCAAGAATGTTTTGCAAATTTTGAAGGTGCCAGCTATCGCAGCCATTTGTAGACTATGAATTAGGGAGCTGCGCTTTTTGTCCGCAAATCCAAGTTCAGTCATACTTTTGTCCAAGCGGGTTGGTATATAACTCGTAGCTCCAATAATGATGGGTATGAAGCTAAAGGTGTATCTTGGATACTGGATTTGTATGGATATGTATGTATGTATGTATGTATGTATGTATGTATGTATCTATGTATGTATGTATGTATGTATGTATGTAATTCTAGGAGAGGAAAACTCTGATATAACACCTGCAACCCTGATGGTATACAATGATGTTGACTTGTTCTTCTTTTTGGTAAATATCATCTTGGTTAAGAGAGTGGGACTGGCTTTGTGCAGTGCCTTTGCTCACTATAAAAGCTTCACGGCACAGGCATTGCTTTATATCTGGAGATCTCTCTGCACTTGTCATCACATGGTACCATGGGCCCAGCACTATGTGTCAATAATTGTCACAAGTGTAGTGTTTGTACCAGAGTTTTCAAGTTGCTGGCTGGAGTAAAAAGTCACACTCGTTCAGCGCATCAGTAGGACTTCTCCTACATGGATATAAAGTAGTGGCCGTACTCGAAAACGAGTTGGCAGCCACCATGTATGTATGTATGTTATCTCTTTCTCTTAATTTCGAGTATATTTTTTTGACCGGCCACCTTCCTGGTGGCAAGGTTGTAAAAGAAAAGAAATTGTCATCCCTTGAATCGCAAGAATGTTTTGCAAATTTTGAAGGTGCCAGCTATCGTAACCATTTGCAAACTATGAATTAGGGAGCTGCGCTCTTTGTCCGCAAATCCAAGTTCAGTCATACTTTGGTCCAAGCGTGTTGGTATATAACCCGTAGATCCAATAATGATGGGTATGAAGCTAAAGGTGTATTTTGGATACTGGATTTGTAAACTCCTCATCAATGGTCCGTAGATGTCCTCCTTCTCCTGTATTTTTCTGACAACGTTTACATCAAGTGGGCAGCTGATCTCCACAACAGAACACGTTTTCAATATGTGGTCCCAAACAACAATATCAGGCCGGTTGTGCTTTAATTTGGTGGCAGTTTTTATTTTCAGGTTCTACCAGTATTCCTTAGTGCCATCTGTCTCAATATATTCTTCCTCGTTTGTTGTTAATTTTGTTTTCCGAAGTGCGTTCCAGATGGTTGTAGCTATCCCATCGTGTCTCATAGGGAGGTAGTAGCGAGATGACATTCTTTCGCAGCTGGCAACAATGTGGCTTACATCCTCGATCTTTGTTTTACATAGCCTACATTTATTGTCAGCTGATGGCCCTCCCCTTTTGTGCAGCAGATATTTGGTAGGGAGTTCTTGTTCCTGTATTGCATAGAGATATCCCTCAAGGTGTGATATCATAAACCTGTCGGAACTCTATGTCAGGCTTTTTGAGTGGTTTATCCCCTCTATGGTCTGTGTTTTACGTCTCAAGTATCCATGCACAACTTTTCCTGTAAATTGGTCAATTTTTTCACATTGAATAGGATCTTCCGATTTCTCTGGGTGAGAGATTTATATCAGTGTGTGTGTGTGTGTGTGTGTGTGTGTGTGTGTGTGTGTGTGTGTGTGTGTTATATGAGTCGACTCCAGGCTATGGTAAATGCCACTTACCCAAGATGACACGCAGCGGTATAGGCCTCGGGACTATGCAATTGCGAAGCCAACTTTTTAACCTTTCTTTCATGCTGTGTCCACTTACAAACATACAGGCCTTTATTTCGAGAATACAAATAAAACGAACGAAACCACAGCTTGTCATGCAATGTTTTTATGGTTTCGTGACCCCGATAGACGAAATGAATGTGTGAATGTGTTAGTAACCCCCAAAAGATAGCAAGGGGAGATAAGCTGCAAGAGCCAGTCCACCACACGGGACTCTTCTTGATGAACTTCTTTCTTCTCCATACCTTACAAACTATCTAGCGATATCATTACATTTGTTGCTAACACAAACTCAAACAACGGGAGGATCAAATTAATCTTGGCTCAATTTGAAACTGCATACAATGCTAGTCTGATGTATTCATTGATACTAGAAATCAACAAATGCATCTTTGTTGTTTACACCAACACGCCACTCATATTTTGATAACTTTATCAATACGTTTGTCATCAACATAGCCCTTATCAGCACTTGTTACGTTGTGATTGATGCTGTTGTTGTTGTTGGTTGTGGTGGTGTTTTTGTTATTGTTGGTGTTGCTGTTGTTGTTGGATGTTGGTGGTAGTGGTGTTTGATAGATCAGCATCATGTTCATGATGTCATTGATAAAATTAATTTGAACCACTGAAGATGTGTGTTCCAGTTGTTTGATCAACAGATCACAGCCTGCTCGCGAAGTCAACGTGTAAGTGATTCAGTATTACACAGACACGTGTATCTTTAAAGTAATGTTTTAGTAGATTCAATGTCACACAGTGTGTAAGAAGGTTGTTCCTGTAGATTACACGCATAGTTTATCTACAGGAAGACGCGTGGCTTAGTGGTTAGAGAGTTTGACTCGCAATCGTGAGGTTGTGAGTTTGACTCGCAATCGTGAGGTTGTGAGTTTGACTCCACGATCGGGGGATGCGTTGTATCCTTAAGCAATTTTACCTTGCTTCAGTTCACTCGGCTGTAGAAATGAGTTGCATCGGCCTTTGCCTTTCTCTTGGACAACATCGGTGGCAGGGAGAAGGAAGACTGGAATGCATCGGTGACTGCTGGTTTTCCACAAAAACACTTTGCCTTTCATCCTTTCGAGGTCGATAAAGAATGGACCTGTTTAGTACTGGGGTAGATTCTTCCACTATATCTTTCTCACTTCCTCTTTCCCACTTTCTATCCGTCTCTGAAAGAAATCTGTTGGGCTCCGCTTGGTTTTAAAATGTCCAAGAAACGTCCATATGGTGCCGATACAACTCCAACGGGAGTTACGGAACAATACCATATGAATGGCATCTGCATTTGTTACGTATTTTCTAAAATACGGTCAGTAAAAAAATCTACTATTTTAAAATCTAAGATTAGAAGAGATTTTCCTGAATTCATTAACACCAAAGATGAGTTTTAAATTTATCAGGAGGAAAAAATAAAACAACTATATTTTCAATTTATTCCTCATGCAAAACCAATCAATTGATCGTTTTTTATCGTCTGAATTTAAAATACAAAAAAAAAACAGAACATAATTTGTGGTAATTCCCAACTATTGGAAAAGCGTGTTTCTTTGCCCATATTGCAAGATATGATTGTCTCCCATCGGGCAAAGTGTGTGGCACTCCTCTTGTCAATTGAAGATGATATTGACGCCTGTACAGTGAGAAAAAGTATTTAGAAAGCTACTTTAGAAATAAGTTCAAGTATATGTGGTGATAACGTTTCACTGAAATTCTTTGCAACATTCCGAATGATATTATATTGAAAATTCAATATCATGTTAACAGGCTCGGAGACTATTAATTTGGAAGCATATTTCAAAGAGATTTTTTTCTCTGTTTCTTTTCTTTTCTTTCTGCCTCTCTTTCTACGCCGTAGTTGAAAGTTAATTTCTCTAAATTGTTGCAATCACGATTTTGAGAGCTTTTTGAAAAGAAAATACCCAACAACAAAAACCAAACGAACAAACAAAAAAAAACATCAATTATTTTCACCTTTTTAATAAATTATTTTCGTGGAAAACATTCTACACTGATTTTTATTTTCTAAATTGTGTATCCATATTGGGTGTTATAGTGACCAAGTTTCGGTTGTTGTATCAACCTTCTTCGGGTGGCTGTTGTATTCGGTTCGAAATTCCGAGAACATCACCGAATACAATTGGCAACGGAATATAACTGGACGGTACAATAACCTATATATTGCGATGAAAACCATTAAGATAGATTATAGTAGTGGTTTCTGATTTAGGTACAAATTACTGATACTTTATTTTATCGACCCCATAAGGATGAAAGGCATAGCTAACCTCAACGGGATTTGAACTCAGAAGGTAAAGAGTCGTAACTCTATGCCACAAACGCTCTACGTTTCATCCATTCTTATAATAATTGTTTCTACGTTAGGCACAAGGCCAGCAATTACCCAGTGTATTACTGGTACAATTACCTAGTGTATTACTGGTACTTTATTTTATCGACCCCGTAAGGATGAAAGGCAAAGTTAACCTCGGCGGGATTTGAACTTAGAATGGCAAGGGCCGTAACTCTATGCGTCAAAGCATGGCATCCAACACTCTGCCAATACTGCCAATCCATTCTTATAATAATGATAATTCCACATCTCCAAGATGCATCAAAAGTTATAAATAAGTTGTGTTGGAACTCCATCGGTTCCGACGACGTGTGTTCAAGTTTTTATCAACGAAAGCGCCTACTCTTGAAATTAACATGCAAGTGACTGGGTATTCCACAGACACGTGTAACATTAATGTGACTTTCAATGAGATTCAGCGTAACATTGTGTAACAAGCCAAGCCCGGCTGAATTCTCTTGCTCAAAGACACAACGCACCACTGGGAATCTAGCATGTGACATTACGCCCTAACCGCTAAGCCACGTGTCTTCACTTTTTCCAGCTGGATCATAAATAGATTAGAATACTTAAAATGTTCCCTTCGGTCATGGTTACCTATAGGTTTACACATGGAAAGTTATTCTTCAAGGCACAAGTCTGGGAAAGGTGATTTTGTGGAATTCCAGCAGTTGCCCATGCAAACCAGGCTTCCCTCATCAATGTTGTCCAAGGCAAAGATGATATAGCATAGCAGCAGTGACATCGCAATTCATGTTTTCCAGTTGAGTAGACTGGAGAAATGGGAAACGTGGTGTCTTTCTCAAGGACACATCGCACTGTTCAATCTAGGAATCGAACTCACCACCTAACGATCGTCAGCTGAACGCCCAAACCACTAAGCCATGCACCATCTCAAATTGGAGGTCTTATTGAAAAAATAATATGACCTTTTCGATAATTCACTTTACAATAAAGGGAAGTACGACAGTTTTCGAAGGTTTTCATATATACAACGTCTGCACAAGACCTGAAATTTGGGAGAGAGTATAATCGATTAGATCAATAAACTCAGGAATCATGAAAGGCAAAGTCGCTTTCGGCGGTATTTGATCTCAGAGTGCAATGTCGATCTCAGAGTGCAACTTCATATTTCTGAGGAAGGTGTTTAGTTATTTAGTCAATTATATCGACGCCAGTATTTGACTCATATTTTATCTTATCGTCACTGGAAGGATGAAAGGCAAAATCAACTTTGGCGTGGTTTGAATTCAGAATATAATGCTGCAAGACATTTTATTCTTCACTCAACCAATTCTGCTAATCCGCTATTTTAATACATATAAAATATTTCGTTTTAACTGAAGTCAATTAAAATACATCAAACAACAGTTACACTAACATTGTCGTAATGGTGGAGTTGTTACATAATTGCTTATAAAAATCACGTGGTAATGGTGGAGTTGTTACATTCTTGCTTATAAAACTACATCATAATGGTGTAGTTAATATGTTCTAACTTATAAAACTACATCGTAATGGTGGAGTTGTTACATTCTTCCTTATAAGACCACTTGGTAATGGTGACGTTGATAAGTTCTTTGTTATAAGACTACAAGGTGATGTTGTAGTTGATACGTTCTGGCTTATAAAACTAAAATGATACTGATGTAGTTGATATGTTCTGGTGTATAAAACTACATGGTTTTATTCACCTTAGTTATTTAACACCTAGTTGTGTTTACCACAGTTTACCTGGTTTAGTTTAACAGCTAGCTGTGTTTATCTGGTTTTGTTCATCTTAGTCGTTCAACAGCAAGCTGTGTTTCTAACTGTTTACAGTCAATACTGAAAGTGTTATAAAGCTTGGCAGATATATTGTGACTGGATAATTTCATGTAATTGACTGTTTCGGGTTTTCTAAATGTGAAATCTGACAGATAATTAAGCAAAGCCAAAAGACTCTCTTCTAAATTAGTTTCTTAAGCTATAGGTACAACTTCATATAATTCCGAGAGAAAGTGAGAAGGGGTGTGAACAGGGCCTGTAGATTGTAGATTAATTCAATTTTATTGATTTCGTTTCTACCTAATCTACAACTCTACATTCTTGCTTTACTTTTAACCCATTACTGATTATTTGGATCTGCAAATGTACAGTGAGTGGTAAGTAATGGAATTATGACACACACGCACACACGCACACACACACACACACACACACACACACACACATATATATATATATATATATATATATATATATATATACATATTTATATGTTTCTATGTATATATAATAACTTTTACAAAGTTAGCGATGGGTAGATTCCTAGTAAGGTAACCTAAACTCAGACAGCTTCCACATCAATATATATAAGAGAGAGGGGGGGGTCAGAACGTGGGATATTGGAAGAATTAGCACCAGTGTGGTATGGTCCCTTAACTCCTGGGGAAGTAGTAGGGGCGCCGTAGTGGTAAACGGCGGTTCTTGGGCATTTTTAAGCCTAGCGAAGCCCATTCCTTTCTGGGTCTGATCATAGCAGATTTCTTCCAGAGAGGGATAGAGGATGAAAGAGATAAAGTGAGAAAGAGATTAAGAAGAAGAATCGACCCCAGTACTAGACTAGTACTTTTTTTTATCGACATTGAAAGGATGAAAGGCATAGTTGACCTCGGCAGGATTTGAACTTAGAGGGCAGAGATCCGGAACGAATACTGCAAAGCATTATACCGATATTCTAAATATTCTGCCAATTCGACGCTACTTTATGTATCGACCATAAAATGATGAAAGATACAGTTGACTTTAACTCATAAAGTAGAGAGCCAGAAAGAATATTGTAAAGTATTCTAGTCCACATTCAGATGATACAGTCCATTCGCTTTAAAAAATGTCAGAAGAAAAACCTCGTTTAACCAAATTATCCAAGCAAGTAATTGACAAAGTTTCCTATGGGATATTTAAAATCTAAAAAGAAATTATCAATAATGTCAGCCAATCGGAAGTTTTGAATAATAAAGGTGATATAGCTGACATTGGATATTGTCTTTAAAACTAACTGGTGAAAATAACAGGCGACTTTCGATCTTATTAAATCATATTAGATCTCCTGCAATAATAAGTTGCAAGATTGGTTAGAATTAATAGCTGATGATACATAGCAGGCTGGGAAACTGGTAGTTTTGGCGGTGGGAATGAGATCAAGGCTATCTGAAGCGTCGTTAAGAGTGCACGTAGGTACAGAGGAAGCAGTTTATGTACAGTCAGAATTTCAATAACTTGCGGTCTTTAGCTTGTCGGACAACGAAACCTGATTCTACAATTAAAGGTTATGATATGATATATAATACTGTCTGGAGAAGACAATTCAGTTGAAATTTTTAGTCTTATTCTTTGTCATAAAACCCTTATTTCCTTCTTTGCGGTAACTTTCAATGCAGTGATTAGTCGTTAAACTAACAATTGCTACATAAATAACATTTCTAAGAAAAAAGCAATCTAATAATGCATTTCCATTAGCATGGCTTTTTTTTTTATTATATTTGATAAAATTTGAAGGCTAAATTGTTTATAGTAGTATTAAAATAACTATTTCATATGTATTGTTATATTTTCTTTTGTGTATGGCATGTAACTATGAGACTACTTTAATTTAATATCCTTTATAAATAGTTTTTCTCTTGTC
The DNA here is from genome assembly GCA_964016885.1 of Eledone cirrhosa. Classification (NCBI taxonomy): domain Eukaryota; kingdom Metazoa; phylum Mollusca; class Cephalopoda; order Octopoda; family Eledonidae; genus Eledone; species Eledone cirrhosa. The sequence continues at coordinate 22,814,806 of OZ024746.1, read as the reverse complement.
ATCCACAATGATTATCTTTTCAATTTTACAAACAAAACAGTAAAACAGTGTACCATGGCGAAAATTCCATAATTCTACAGAAAACACGTCATCAACGTTTCATAGATTATATATGCACGTGGTTTTCCTTAATACTATATCTCTCTGTTAATAACTTGTACCACTGTTACCCCTCCTCCCCCACACACACGTGTGTGTGTATATATTGGTATATCCCAGTCGCGCCCCGCAAACAGCAAGGCAAACGCATTACTGTGAACAGCCAGTGATGCCTACTGCATCACTGGCATTCCACCATTTTTCTTTATATGAAATACCCTCCTCCTGATTTGGTCGTGGAAAACGGCAGTTATGACCCGAGGTCATTGAGGTTTCAATGGCAGCCGTTTCAAAAAAGGAAACGGCTAGTTAATGTTTGGTAGAGAGTTACACTACGTCGGCGTCTTACGACTAAATCCGGTAGTTTGTATATCAGTGGTATGTGTGCGTATGTATATGTGTATGAGTGTGTATGTGTGTGTGTGTAGAAGTAAGTACCACCAGCAGCGGCAGCAGGGGAGTAGTTCTGAGACGGAGTGATGGAGGAATCTTGTACTCTCGGTCACTTAATCGTTTTCTTACCAACCCAGCAACGAAGGCAAATGACACTTGTCCAAGGTGCCACGCACTGGAGTGAACTACAAAACCTAATGATTATGAAGCGAACTCCTTAACCATTCAGCCACAGTACTCCTATTGTTTACACAGAAGAAATACGCTGAGGCCTTCTCTAGAGAAAATAGAGCACCACCTTTCAGCGAAGGCTGAAAACACTGATAGCATTTCGGCTCACTTGATTTCCCTACAACCAAATTATTTCTATTTCGTGTTCCAGCCGACGGGCTGAGACCATACTGGGGCACCGGCATTGAACACAGTTTTAATTACAACATCGCAATGATGAAAACAAAGAGAAAAATTATTTTGAAAAATGAAAAGAAAAGGGTATTGGGTGAAAATGAGGAGGGGGAAAACTACACAGTTGACTGGTTGATATATCTCAGTTACACCCTGTGGCTAAAGTGTTGCCATGGAGACACCTACTGTCAATGACACCTACTGTATCAACCTTTCTACTTTGGGAAGCTCCTTCCATAGATGTGGTAACCCCAAATTCCGATTTGGGGGAGGGGGAATTAAAATCTGGAGACTGGGGACGCCTGGAGTCTCAATGGTGACAGTCAATGTCTGGTATTTAACTTTTGCTCCCCTGTGGCATACTAGAGACCAAGGACACCAGAGGTCTCGATGACAGCCCAGGGACCAAGGACACTAGAGGTCTCTATGACAACCCAGGCACCAAGGACGCCAGAGGTCTCTATGACAACCCATGGACCAAGGACACCAGAGGTCTCGACAACCCAGGGACCAAGGACTCCAGAGGTCTCTATGACAACCCAGGGACCAAGGACGCCAGAGGTCTCTATGACAACCCATCGACCAAGGACACCAGAGGGCTCTATGACAACCCCAAGGACACCAGAGGTCTCGACAACCAAGGGTCCAAGGACTCCAGAGGTCTCTATGACAACCCAGGGACCAATGACAACCAATGGACCAAGGACACCAGAAGTATTTATAATAACCAATGAACCAAGGACTCCAGAGGTTTTGATGACAGACCGGTACAAAAAAAGGAAACGATCAGTTAATGCCTATTATTTAATTATCTTCTGCTTCTCTACGCTCGGAATTGTGATTGAAGTGATGAAGATCGATAGTAATAGCTGATCAATAAAGTTGAAATCAATTAATTCACTCTATCATCATTTTACGCCCGTTTTCCTCTGCTGGTACGTCTTTCACTATATATCTATTTCAATATTCTAGTCTCGTGCTGTTTAAAATAAACAACCAAACAACCAAACCGCTGAAGTTATTTATTTATTTATTCGTAATTTAAGATTTCTATTTAAATCTAGAACTAGATTGTCTACAGAATAGAGCCTTTCATAAATGACCGTTTACAGCTAGTTTAAGTATAGAATAGAGTTTCTTAAGAAATGAATAGAGAAACACACATGCATATATGCACGCTCACCACACACACATATACACACATACACACCACACAAACAAACAGACACACACATATTCACCCACTAACCACATACATAGGCACACTGATGCACATACATACACACCACACAAACAAACACACACACACATATTCACCCACTAACCACATACATAGGCACACTGATGCACATACATACACACCACACAAACAAACACACACACACATATTCACCCACTAACCACATACATAGGCACACTGATGCACATACATACACGCACACAAACAAACACACAGAATTATATATATATACATATATATATGTAGGGTATCCCAAAATAATGTATACACACTTCAACAGCATTCTAATAAATATGTGTATACATTTTGGAGGGGGACACCATGTATATATATATATATATATATATATATATATATATACATA
>OZ024746.1:22769805-22809805 GCA_964016885.1 Eledone cirrhosa | reverse complement strand
CGTACCTTTATTCTTATACTATGTGTGTGTGTGTGTGTATGTGTGTGTGTGTGTGTTGGGTCTCCATCGGTTCTAACGATGAGTGTTTCAGTTATTTGATCAACGGAATAGCTTGTTCATGAAACTAGTGTGCTATTGTTTGAGCATTTTGCAGATACAAGTTCCTTTAACGTAATTCTCAGGGAGATTCAACGTGATACATTTTGAAAATACTTATCTTTTGAATAGCAGAGATAGTCAACCTGTACCCTTAAAGTAGTTCTCGGAAGGTTTCAGCGTGACACTGTGTGTGGATAGGCTGGATTTTGTATTACAGACATAGACCGCCTTGATCAGTTGTAGTGCACCTGAGCACTGTACATTATATGGATTGGTAGTATCGGTAGAGTGTCAGACGCCATGCTTTCCAGCAAAGAGTTACGGCCCTTGCCATTCTGAGTTCAAATCCCGCCGAGGTTAACTTTGCCTTTCATCCTTACGGGGTCGATAAAATAAAGTACCAGTAATGCACTGGGTTATTGCTGGCCTTGTGCCTAACGTAGAAACAATTATTATGGGCGGTGGATTGGTTGTATCGGTAGAGGGTCGGACGCCATGCTTTAACGCATAGAGTTACGGCCCTTGCCATTCTAAGTTCAAATCCCGCCGAGGTTAACTTTGCCTTTCATCCTTACGGGGTCGATAAAATAAAGTATCAGTAATGCACTGGGTAACTGCTGGCCTTGTGCCAAAAGTAGAAACGATTATTATTATTATATAAGTAGTTTAATTCGTACGCTTAACTCAATTACCAGGGGGTGGGATTCTGCGTGACACTATGTGGAAAACTCTGGCCCTTTGAGTTACAGGTATAACATATATTTTCCCCCCAACAGAATGGACTGAGCAAGTGTAATAAAATGCCTCGCTCAAGAAAACAACGCGTTGCGGAGAATCGAACTTACGACCTTCCAATCGTGAACCGAACCCCCTAACTACTAAGCTATGTGCCTTCACAATCTCAGCGTACACACATGTCAAAACACTAGTTTTCTTACATGAACGTAAATATACAAGCAAATTATTTGTAAATAGGTAATTTCCTAAAATGTTCTCTGTTCAGGTGTTAGTTGCCTCAGAGTTATACTTGGTTGAGGTGTTCCAATCAAAGCTTTAATATCTTTACACTTTTTGCTGTAAATTCACTATCACCATTACATGTTATCCGCCCCAAACACAATTCTATCGACTGATTTTTTTTTTTTAGCTGAATAAACTATAATAATACTTCTGATAAGTGATATGAGAAAACTAGAAATTTGCAACATCACGTCTTTACGTTAAAAGTATTAATGACGTATTTTAGCTCTTTGCTATATAGTTTCGATATCTCCTCATATATTCCTTCACCTGTATTACAACAGGCCCTGCTCTTCGAAAGGTTGCTGTACTCATGTCATCTTCACTCGAGTCACAGACCTACAGATCTTGTTGCCTTTCTCTGTCTCTTCTACTGCTCACACAATAGTCTTTGTTGTTATTTACAGGTTTCTGGTTTCATGTCACACCCCCATCTAAACCTCTGTCTCCTCTCTTTCTTTCTCCCTACCCTCTCCCTAGTTCTCTGTCTCTTCTACTGCTCACACAATAGTCTTTGTTGTTATTTACAGGTTTCTGGTTTCATGTCACACCCCCATCTAAACCTCTGTCTCCTCTCTTTCTTTCTCCCTACCCTCTCCCTAGTTCTCTGTCTCTTCTACTGCTCACACAATAGTCTTTGTTGTTATTTACAGGTTTCTGGTTTCATGTCACACCCCCATCTAAACCTCTGTCTCCTCTCTTTCTTTCTCCCTACCCTCTCCCTAGTTCTCTGTCTCTTCTACTGCTCACACAATAGTCTTTGTTGTTATTTACAGGTTTCTGGTTTCATGTCACACCCCCATCTAAACCTCTGTCTCCTCTCTTTCTTTCTCCCTACCCTCTCCCTAGTTCTCTGTCTCTTCTACTGCTCACACAATAGTCTTTGTTGTTATTTACAGGTTTCTGGTTTCATGTCACACCCCCATCTAAACCTCTGTCTCCTCTCTTTCTTTCTCCCTACCCTCTCCCTAGTTCTCTGTCTCTTCTACTGCTCACACAATAGTCTTTGTTGTTATTTACAGGTTTCTGGTTTCATGTCACACCCCATCTAAACCTCTGTCTCCTCTCTTTCTTTCTCCCTACCCTCTCCCTAGTTCTCTGTCTCTTTCTACTACTCACACAATAGTCGCTGCTCTTCGGAACTCACTGGGCTCATACCACCTCTACTCAGGCACACCTAACTCACCCCCTCTCTCTTCTTCTCATCACCAAGGTTGTACCTAACCCCCTATGCCCCCGCTCGAACTCCTATACCCAGTCCTTCCTCTCCAGAATGTCGGATCTCCCCCCCCCCTCCCTCTCTCTCTCTCTCTCTGTCCGTTTCTTTCCAAAAAGGAGTCAACTTGCAACAATTTACATAGAATATCAACATCAAATTTTCTAGTCTCAGAGGAAACGTGAAGCTCACGAGAACCTACCCTTTGGCCAGACCTACCTTCCGACAGACACGGTGGTGTACTGGAGAACTGGTGGTTGGAATGTAGTGCTTTACTCTGTGGGGAGTTGTGGATTGGGAGATGTCATGATAATGAGTTTCAGGTAATTTAAAAGGAATTCCGAGAACTCGTTCTTGGTCTCAGAGACATTTGATATAGGAAAAGTCACATGTGCAGATGTTGCCAGAGAAACAGAGGCATACTTACTGCTATTGACGAGTCGTCTCCCCTGATTATCGTCCAGCAGTGAGTGAACCCGAAGGAAGTCTGCTTCAGTGATAGGCTGATGGGCTTCAGCGGCGGTGAATGTCCATGTATATTACTGTGAGCCTCTGTGGAGGGAGAGAGTACGGTATCTGTAAGCTTGGATTGTAGAATCATTGGCAGCTGCCACTCACTCCCCTCTCTATAACGGAGGTCGTTTGCAGATTCCGGGATGACATTGACTTCTACTTCTGTGTTCGATTAAGAATCTGACTGGAGATCTGATCAAAGACATACAGGACAGTTGATCATGTTTGCCGACCACCAGGGTGTTTATTGGTGGTTGGTCCTAGAGTTTCTCCCGGAGTCGATGATGAAGAGCTATTGAAGTTACATGGTTACTTGGTATCTTTTGCTTCAAATTTCTTGTGAAAGAAACAACATATAACTTTACGTGACCTCGTTGTCTTCTGGTTGACCTCGTGGTGTTGATTCTCCCTCATTACACCCTTTTCCGCCTCTTTCCCACACTTTCACACTTCGTATCCCTTTTTACCCCTCTTCCCTACTTTTCCCCATTTTTTAACCTCTCTTTCCCTATTTCTTTAACCTGCTGTCTTCCATCCTTCCTTCCCTTGATGTTTCTCCTCCCCTTCTTCCATTCTGCCTCTTCCAACCCATCCTATCCCTACCCCGCTTTACTCCACTTCCTACCCTTTTTCTCCCTTTCTTGATTTCACCTACCACTTTACCTACTACATTACCCACATTAATTATGTTACCTACCATTTTACCCACGATTTTACCCATAATAATCATTTTACCCACACTTTACCCACAATAATCATTTTACCCACAACATTACCCACAATACTTATTTTACCCACCATTTTACCCACAATCATCATTTTACCTACCACTACCCACAATAATCATTTTACCTACCACTCTACCCACAATAATTATTTTACCTACCTTTTTACCCACAACTTACCCACAATAATCATTTTACCCACAATAATCATTTTACTTACCATTTTACCCACAATAATTATTTTACCTATCTTTTGACCCGCAATAATCATTTTACCCACAACTTACCCACAATAATCATTTTACCCACCACTTTACCCACAATAATCATTCTACCCACAATTTACCCACAACTTACCCACATAATCATTTTACCCACAACTTACCCACAATAATCATTTTACCCACCATTTTACCCACATTAATTATTTATGTGTCCAGCGATTCTTTACTGAGACATTCTAACCACATGCTCATAATATCGGAGTTGTGATCTCTCAATTCAGAGACGTAGCCACTCTACCAGGAGTGACTCTCTGGTCTCTGAGTTATTCCACTTTATCGAGTAATCCCATTTCTGCCACTTTTATTTGCAATTGTATTCTTTTGGTCATTACTCAAGATTCATTATCCTCAGGAATACAGGAAGACAGCGAGTTTGGCTTCTACACTTACCCATTTCATTTGATTGCTGAATGCTGAGGCTGGCGCATTACTGCATTCCATCACTCATGAACACGGCTCCAAGATACTTGAACTTCTCTAACTGCTTCAGTAGAACTCCATTCACATGTATATAAATTTGAAGGACTTCTGTCCACTCATCTATCACGCAATGTGTATGTGTGTTTGTGTGAATGTATGTGTGTAAAAGGAAGGAAAGGGATACACACATATATATGTCTAACTTAAAAACAGTGACACACGTGTCTCTAATTTAAGAACGCCGACAAACTCACCTTTGCGCACATACACACACTGTCCTATTACCACTCAAGAGCTTTGGCCCGGGCAAACATCCCCTCAATTTTGGAACCGTCTGGGTTTTCCTGAATTGATGGGAAAAGACTTGACGGTCTTACTCTGTGCTCCTGGTCAAGAGGCAGTTGCCTTACCTGAAACATCACAGTTAGTGACTCTTTTGCTTCTTCCCGCATTATGGATGCAGCGGTAAGGGCGAGAGCTACAGCATCCGCAGCTGAACGGAACAAAATCCTAAAATACCGTGTTCTGTCAGCTAACTACATTATCCAGCCTATGGCGTTCGAGAGAGTCGGGCTACTGACAGCGAGATTCTTATCTTCACTGGCGGCTCGCCAAACAGAGGTAACTGGTGATGCTCGTGAGGGCACTTGGTTGTTCCAGCACCTCAGCCTCGCCATCACCCCAGGTAACGCTGCGATCGTGCTGGCCTGCCTCGAAAATTATTAGAGAGGTTTCCCAGTGCTCCTCGCTATATTGCTATCTTTTGCTCTGGTAGCGGCTCGTTTTTCCAATCTTTCGCCTGCATATTGTTATGTGGCCTAAGATATGTGTATTATCTGCTTGTGTATTTTCTCTTTCTTTTATTCCTTTCCCTTTCCTTTGTATATATTATATTTGTTAGTGTTTTCGTGTTGTAACCATTATAGTAAATGAGTTTTAAAAAAAAAAAGAGTTAATAAATAAATAAAGAGTTAATAAATAAAAAAAACGTTATACCTCTTTTACCCTCCCATTTCCAATTTCACCGAACGCTGCTATCATGACTATATGTGTGTTTGTGTAAATGTATGTATGTTTGTGTGAATGTATGTGTATTTGTGTGAATTACGTCCGTGAGGGTGTATTTTTATAAGCTTGTGTTTGCGCGATTATAGTTATATATTCATATAGTTATATACTCATACATACAGATGTATTTATGTGCACACTCATACGCGTCAGCGTGTAGAAAATCATAATCTCTCTATATCTCTCATCACACACACTCTCTCTATATATATATGGTAGTTGAAGTGGTGGTGATGGCGACGATATACCGGAAGTGCAACTTTGAAAAGAAGTCAATTTTAAATTATTTATTTTTACGAAATTTAGTACATAAATTATGTAATATTCATTCATTTTTTAACTTTCCAGCATAGTTACGTCCCTTTACGATCTGAGTTCAAATCCCGCCGAGGTTGATTTTGCCTTTCATCCTTACGGGGTCGATAAAATAAAGTACCAGTAATGCACTGGGTAATTGCTGGCCTTGTGCCTAAAGTAGAAACAATTATTTATTCAAAGTAATCCAACTTATTTTACTAACTGGATTAAAAGAAATAAACCGTACGCAGTCTCGCAGACGTTCCTTTATTATAGTTTAGATTTCGGTAGGTTTGGTTATGATACAAAAAGGACGGACGTTTTATTATGGTTCATACTTAAATAGCACAGCCCACTCTCTATATTTTTACGTCTTCTGGGATAAAGAAGTTGTTCGACAATATTTTACTGGTTTATATAAAAGTTCAAAGCTTCTATAACTCCAATGTGTGCAGTATCCAGATCATATAACTAGTGCATTTAGTTGTCACCTTCGATAACTGACTTGTACAAACTCCCTTACCAAACAGTCCTTATAATTTACTCCCACTCCAAATGATTAATAAAACTTGTAAATCGATAATAATAAATTCAACCAGCTACTGGACCTATACTATACTACTGATTGACTGAGTTCTGAGAATTTTGCAGCGGTTATTGGTTTACTACGTGGGATATCTCTTTGCGTGACATTTGTGTGTGTGTGTGTGTGTGTGTGTGTGTGTGTGTGTGTGTGTGTGTGTGTGTGTGTGTGTGTGTGCGCACAAAGATGTGAATTGATGTGCATTAGACCGTTGCTGTGAGAGTGTAGCGTTGGGAATGTGTGCGCGCACATGAGCTGACCAATGCAGGGAGCTATACATATGTATGTGAAATTCTGCACACACATACATGCATGCATATATACATATAACAAAGAGGGTGTGGTAAGATTCCAGGTGGACCATAACGCACCAGAGTACTCAATACTTAGGGTAGTAGAGTGGGTAATAGGAAAAGAGTCAAGACACTGACAGCTGGGCGCCGGTCGTATCGATAGTTAGATCCGAACTGAGTTCGGATCTAGCTTTCGATACGGCCGAAGCTCAGCCGTCGGGGTCCTGACTCTTTTCCTATATATATATATATATATATATGTGTGTATGTGTGTGTGTGTGTGTGTGTGTGTGTGTGTGTGTGTGTGTGTGTGTGTTCATATATATATATATGTGTGTGTGTGTGTGTGTGTGTATACTCACGGCGGAATTTTATAGTTTCCGTCTAACAAATTCTATTCACAACGCAAAGGTCGACCCTAGATTAGTGTAGAAAAGACCTGCTTAAGATATCACACTGGGACTGAATCCGAAAGTACGTGATTGCGAAATGAATTCCTTACTCAGGGAACCTATGATAGAATCTGTGCTTATGCGTATGATCTTATTGAAACTTTCTTATGATATAATACATACTTTCTATGACTCATTGTCTCAAACAATATTAGTAGTTTATTTGAATACATTGCCCATAGGACATATCTGTCTCTCACGACCATGTTATATTCAATGGATAGCTCTTTATCATATTGAACTCACGCACTTCAAAGTATACAATTATATGGCCGCATTTTATACAGAATAACATTCTTCTTTCATCTCTGTCGGCATCATTACTTAACTTACTTGTTATATCATTCTATTAATATATAGCATTTCACCTCGAGTGTTTTACTGAGAATTTGTTTCAAATAGTATTTGGATTACACCAGAAAGTTATTTGAAAAACGTTTGATAAGTTAAGTTGAAGCCGTTGTGATGTTACTCCGCTCATATGAAATAGAGAAGTTAAAAAAACACGTCCCGCCAATTAATCATCACCTCTTTGACAAGTGCGGTGAAGTATAAACTTCGCTGATGGGGTCGAATATGCGTGAAACACGCCCAGAATTGTTTCTCGTATTTGCTGGACAAACAAAAGCAATATTAGTTATTCGTTAATATTATTTTCCCCTCGTAGGGTGGATTGGCAGTATCGGTAGAGGGTCGGACGCCATGCTTTGCAGCATAGTTACGTCCCTTTACGGACTGAGTTCAAATCTCGCCGAGGTTAACTTTGCCTTTCATCCTTACGGGGTCGATAAAATAAAGTACCAGTAATGCACTGGGTAATTGCTGGCCTTGTGCCTAAAGTAGAAACAATTATTTTCCCCTCGTAGCATAATTATTTCTAATTAGTTTTCTATTGCTCCCTGCATTAAATATGCTTGTTAACACTGACTTGACTATTATTTCGTGTGGATGGTGTCCCTGAGTAATTTAGGCTTTACTTAATTGGGTAGTTTTAAAACTTGGCGGAGCTCATCTCCTCTTCAGGCATGAACACAGCTGATTTCTTCTTCTTCTTCTTCTTCTTCTTGAGAGAGAGAGAGAGAAAGAATCGACCTCGAAAGGATGAAAGGCAATGTTGACTTCGGCAGGATTTGAATTCAGAGCGCAGAAAGCCGAAACGAATAGCGCGAAGCATTCTATCCGATCCTCTAACGACTCTGCCAATTCACTGTTAATGTATGGAAGGCAGTGGTTGTAATAATATAATTGTTTCTACTTTTGGCATCAGGCCAGCAATTATCCCAGTGCATTAGTGGTACTTTATTTTATCGACCCCGTAAGGATGAAAGGCAAAGTTAACCTCGGCGGGATTTGAACTCAGATCATAAAGGGAGGTAACTCTATGCTTCAAAGCATGGTGCCCGACCCTCTACCGATACTGCTAATCCACTGCTAATCCACCGTGGTTGTAATAATATAGGGAGAGATTGATATACCGAACACCGCTTCTGCATAAGTGAAATATCTCATGTTTTTTTGTTTGTTTTTTCTCATTTCAGATTCAATGTGGAATGTATTAGAGTCTAAAGGACCCCCCAGTGGTGGGGGTAACCAAACGACGGAAATAATTATATTTACTACCGATGATTCAATCACTGAGGCTACATTGGGGCCTTCTCTATCACCACAGATTGAAAAAGTTCTCACCGTCATCTTCCTCACGATGTTTGCAAGCCTCTTCACAGCAGTGTCTGTCCAGCTGATAATGATATTATGGTACAAACACAAACGCTGCAGCTACCAGTCAGTCCTTCTTCTAATAGTTCTCATGTGGGCTACACTAAGGATTGTGCTCTTTTCAATGTATTTGTCTGAAGTTTACCTCGCCAACCATCTCCAAATTTTCGTCTCATGGCTATTGTATTGTTTTCCTATATGTCTCCAGTTTTTTACACTCTGTCTGATCACATCTTTCTTCACTTCAGTAAGTTATAACTTTATTATTATTATTATCATCATCATTGGTTATTTTGACTAATCTATAGTAGTTATGTAACTCCATATCATTAGTCTCGCTGCTTCATCAGAAACAATGAAACCTTCTGAAACGATCGTAAAACAATGAACTAATTAAACACTAACCATCGCCATTTATTTTCATTGTTAAACATATATAATATGATGAAAGCCTACTACAAAAACGAAAACTCTTATTACCTGATCACGTTAGAAATTTATGCCCATACAACACAGGTTATTGGTCCTACCATAGACAGGTAGATACCTGTGATATATATATATATATATATATATATATATATATATATATATATATATATATATAGTAGTTCTAATAGAACTAATAGTTTGTACTAGTTTGTGATGTTAAAGATACACGTCTTCTATCCATAATATATATATATAACGAAGAGGGTGTGGTAAGATACCAGGTGGACCATAACGCACCAGAGTACTCAATACTTAGGGTAGTAGTGTGGGTAATAGGAAAAGAGTCAGGATGTGTGATCGACATTTGTCGGCGTTGACGACGGGTATTCCAGTCGTTCGAACAATGAAATAGCTTGTTCGTGAGGTTGATATGCAAGTGGCTGACCATTTCACAGACACGTGTACCCATAACATGGTTCTCCGTCAGATTCATCGTGACACAATGTGTAAAAATGGCTGGCCCTTTGAATTACAGATTCATCTAATTTTTGTCAACTGAATGGACCATGAAGCAACTTGAAATAAAGTCTCTTGCTCAAGGACAAAACATGCTACCGGGAATCAAACTCACGTCCTTACGATGAACACCTTAACTAGTAAACCAGGAGCCTTCACATGCCTATGCATATAATGTGGCTTTTAGCTGAGAAATCTAATTCTAGTTGTATTACTATATTCTCTTAGTGTTTGAAACGTCTAAAGTGACGAGGTTACTTAAAGGTTAATGCATTAAAGATATATTTAAATTGGACATAAAACCACAAGATAAATATACTTAAGATTCCTCTCTAGAAATTTACAGACAAATTATATTATAGTCTTGTCACAGATTTAGACTGTTAGTCAAATATGCTTCCTTGTAGGAAACTTGATTCCATCTAATCAGTAATTAAATTTATCAGTATTTTTTTCCCTCCTTTTTAATTAGAGCTGTTTTGTGTGAACACGTTTAATCATAACATCACCCAATGATAAATTGCTATGTTGAAATAATTTACTTTATTCTCTACTCTGAGTGTTAGTCTACCTTGTCTGGCCCAATGTCAAATGATATTTTTGTCAGCTTCTCTTCCAGGAGAAATATGTCGCAACATAATGCATACCCTGTAGAAAAGTCTGACTTAAACAATAATAATTAATAGGATTTTCTAATTCGTCGCTAAACAACAACACAGCAACATTGGACCAAAGTGAAATTAACATGCTACGTGCTTACACACACACACACACACCACGCACACGCACACGCGCGCGCAGTGTATGTGATAAAGACAGTTGTTAGAAAATCAGATATAATCCGTTGGACATGTCTGTGGAATCACAGCGGGATTTACCTACTTAAGAGCCCTAGCCAAACCCATCTGTGGAGCCCCAGATTTATAGAAATGCTGGCATGTGGGCCTATACTTATTGTACAGGGAACCCATGCTCGAGGCCCTATACTTATTGTACAGAGGGCCTTATGGTTTTAAATTATATAATGAAATACCCAGTGTACACTTGAAATAATGATTTAGCTGCAGTCATTCTGAATGAATCGACATTGTCAGATGAATTCAATATCGTCAGCGTATTTTTAAAGTAATTCGTCTAAAATATAGTAAGGCTGCAGTTCGCAGTAGAAAGGGCCTCTTGTTTGAAGCAGGGGAGAGGAGATAAGCTGGAATCCAGGGGGCGAAGATGGGCAGTAATTTAGCCACCACGGCTGACCCACCAGTGAGATGGTGTTACAGGTGAGGGTCGAAACATCCAATGACCGTTGGATACCATCTGATGACATCAATACCTCCTGGCCAAGTCTATGTTCACTAAAGGGGAATGAATGTGAGGCATCGTCTTGAAGATGTACTTATGCCTATACATACATATATATATATATATATATATATATATATACTTGTTTCTACTTTAGGCACAAGGCCAGCAATTACCCAGTACATTACTGGTACTTTATTTTATCGACCCCGTAAGGATGAAAGGCAAAGTTAACCTCGACGGGATTTGAACTCAGACCGTAAAGGGACGTAACTATGCTGGAAAGCATGGCGTCCGACTCTCTACCGATACTGCCAATCAACTATACTGTTACACACATGCATATATATGTGTGTATATATATATATATATATATATATATGTGTGTGTGTGTGTGCTTAGTTTATGTGTGTGTTTAGTTTATGTGTGTGTGTGTGTTTAGTTTATGTATGACCAGATACGACTGAAATTTCTTAATTTCCTAGAAATCGATAAAGAAAATATCTGAAATCAATATTTATCTTTGTTTTATTTTCATAATTCTATATTTAAAAAAAAGCATACAGATATCTGGCGTACGTATAAAATTGTCACTCATGATATAAAGAAATGTTAACTGGAATGGAACTCTGTCAGTTTCGACGATGAGTGTTACCGTTGTATATATAGATATATCTACATCTAAGGCGGGTAAAATTCCCGAGATCCATGAACGAGTTCTCTCCAGCGGTCTCTGTCCCTCATTATCGCTGCCATGTCCTGCGTCTCCAACAGACCAGTGTCTGTCCTTAGGGCATCAACATACGTTAACCTTGGTCTTCCTCTTCTAGTGTGTCCATGTAGGGGCTCCCAAAGGAGTACTGAGTGCAATGTCGGTGAGCATGTCCAGCTAACCTCAGTCTCCTCTGAGTCACTTTTGAGCTGACTTTTGGGATGCTCCCATACAGCTCTGAGTTTTTCATCCTCAGTGTATACTGATTAATGTTCAGAGCCATCCTCAGCATTCTCGTGTAGCACCCATCCACCATCTGGGTGAGTTTCTTGGATATATATGATAGATATATATGAATGTATATATGCGAGTATAGGTGCTTGTATTGGTGATTACATTTGTGTCTGTGGTTGTCAAGTAACATAGCGATTCGACAAAAAGAGAACGATTTAGATCGATTTTAAGATGGTGTACCAGCATGGCTGCAGTCTAACGACTGAAACCTGCACACACATATGTATATATATGTGTATGTGTGTATAATATGTATATATATATATATATATATATATATATATGTGTGTGTGTATAATATGTATATATATATATATGTGTGTGTGTGTGTGTATAATATGTATATATATATATATATATGTGTGTGTGTGTATAATATGTATATATATATATATGTGTCTGTGTGTGTATAATATGTATATATATATATATATATATGTGTGTGTGTATAATATGTATATATATATATATGTGTGTGTATAATATGTATATATATATGTGTGTGTGTGTGTATAATATGTATATATATATGTGTGTGTGTGTATAATATGTATATATATATGTGTGTGTGTGTGTATAATATATATATATATATGTGTGTGTGTGTATAATATGTGTGTGTGTGTGTGTGTATAATATGTATATATATATATATATGTGTGTGTGTATAATATGTATATATATATATGTGTGTGTGTATAATATGTATATATATATATATATATATATATATATATATATATATACATATATATGTGTGTGTGTGTGCATCTGTACGAGATGAGGGTGGTGGAAAGTGACGATAACATCAACCACTTAAGAGGGTGGACTGGTTGCTTTTTTTGTCGTGTCACCAGCACGACCACTTTACAGGGGGGGGGGACTGATATATTGATGGTGTCGATATAGATAACATATATAATTCATAGCAGAACTCTCCAATATTATAGCAGTACCTGAGTCTCATATGTTCATATATATCAATGTGTGTGGACCTGTAACTCCTAATGGAGTCGTAGGAGCGCCGTAGTCTTCAGTACTTAAAACCTAGCTGAGCTTATCTCATCTCCAGATCTGAACACAATTGATTTTTTTCCATATAAGGAGAGAAAGAGGGGGAGGATAGAGAGAGGGTGGGTGAGAAAAGGATATAGACAAAGTATTGACCCCAGTTCTGGATTACCTTGGTGGAATTTGAAGGCAGAAAGCGCAGATAGTCGGAACAAACACAAGAAAGCACTCCATCTTATCTTTCAACGACTCTGGCAATTCACGACCTTGTACACACATATATATATATATATGGTATGGTCCCGTAACTCTTGGGGGAGTTGCAGGGGTGCCGTATTGACATACAACGTTTCTAGGGCATTCTAAAGCCTGGCGGAACCCATCTCCTCTCCGGGTCTGAATGCAGTAGCTTTCTTCCGGAGCAGGGTAGACAACGAGAGAGATGAAGTGAAAAAGAGATATAGAGGAAGAATTGACCCTAATATTAGACTGGTACTTTTTATTGACCTTGAATGGATGAAAGACGAAGTTGAGCTTGGCGAGATTTAAATTCAGAGATCAGAGAGCCGTAACAAATACGACAAAGCCTTATATCCAACGTTCTAACCACTCTGTCAATCCACCGCCTTGTACATATATATATATTCACTGTTCTTAATAGTATTGCTGTTGTCATAACCGTAGTCGCCATTTTTGTTGTTGTTATTGTTATCTCGTTTTCATTGTTCTAGTTGTTGTTAATGTTATGATTATTGTCGTTATTGCTATCGTAGTCGTTGTTACTCTAATTTTTGTTGTTATTGTTGTTGTTTTGCCAGCGTAAGTTGTTGATGATGTTGGTGATGTTGCTGTTAATATGATAAAGCAAATGCTGGAGTGACTACCAAAACAAATTGTCACGCACTTCAAACTAAATCAAAACTGTCATTGAGACAGAAAATGGCGGATGCTTCCATCAATATTCGATTGTTAGATTCTATAATGACTATTGTTATTGCTGAGCTACTGAAATGTAAATTATGGCCGTCACTCACAATCGAGTATGACTTGGTAGTATGTACCATGGACTGTTTTTCAGTATAAGTACAGTGAAAAGAAAAAACAAATTCACGGAAATGAGTTGATATAAATATTTTCAAATAAAAGAACGAAGATATCTCGTCTGATTCACCGGATTCATTGTGTGTGTGTACACACACACACACACACACACACACACACACACACACACACACACACACACATATATATATATATATATTATAGTTTTGTTTTTATTAGATAAAATATTGTTTTATTCTCAGTTAAAATATGAAGTACATTTCAACCATTCAGTCGCGAAATCTCAGAATGTTATGAAAAATTATTTTTGACATTTCATAAAAATTATCGAGCAGTATCTAATAAAAACGAAACACACTATTAAAGGGAACAAAAAAAGGAAGAAAAGGAGTTCGTTATGGTTAGAATTAGGGCCAGCAATACCAGCCAAGAGAACAAGCATCAGAGGGATGCATTACTGTACTTTAATTGATCATAGTTTGATACAAATATATAATATTTTCCTGTGATCAATAGATAAACCACTAAACATTTTTGAAACAAGACTTCCAATTTAAAGAGAACCTATTTAAATTAAAACCTTCTTCTTTGTCCACTTATTCCTGGGAGGGTCTTGGGGCAGAGTCCTCAAACACTCCTTCCAGCGGGTCCTGTTAGAAGCAACCGTCTCCAACTGATCCGGCTAATTTATAAAATAACTTTTTTATTGCGTTATATAATTAAATACTATCTTAATCATGAAATTATAAATAATTTTGTAAATCCTTCCACATTTTTCAGTAACTAATTGTAATATTGTGTGTCATTAGAAACATGGTCATGAAAAGGTTAAATATGGGTCGATATAATGAACTTTGTTAAATATAGGTCGATATAATGAATTTTGTTAAATATGGGTCGATATAATGAACTTTGGAAACAAAAATTAGAAGAAAATCACTGCAGTTTGTCCCCCCAGCATAGTTGCAAGTCTGTGATAAAAATCAGTAAAGGAATAAACTTCCGATCCCCCACCCCAAAAAATAAATAGAAACTATAAACCTACAAGTGAACCCGTGACGACAACATTGTCAGCGATTCACATATATGTTATTGTGGTTCCATGAATAAGGAAGTCTTTCTACGGTCGTAGTTTTTTTTCTTCAAACTGCCAGACTTTGGAACTCTCTTTCGTCTCATTGATTTCCTCCTTCTTATGACCTGAACTCTTTCATGTCTAAAGTAAATTTATTCCTTTTGTTTTAATTTCTCTTTCTTCATAGTCCCTTATACTAAGTAGCTTCACGCTTTGTTTGTAACTTTAAAAACATATAAATGTTAAAAGTTATGGATATATTAGGAATTGGAACGGCACTACAACGGAATTGGCTGTCAGAAGTGATAGTAGAAGAATGTGACGTCAATCTGACGTTATTCGTCAACCTTCTCTTTATTTCCGTATCACCACCACCACCATGTGTAAATAAATAAACTTTGAAATCACCACGTTGATGCAAAACTTGGTTTTTCACTTTGGGATAATACACGTATTTGCAACTTATTTATGTTTATTTACGTTTAGCGTAATCGATTTGTTTCCATATCACCACGCGTTTTATTTCATAGTCATAGTTATCAAATTAGAAAACCAATGAAGTTCATGGGGCCGACACTACCGACTTTCTTAAAAAAAAACAATTTAACGCGGGTAACTACAAGATAACCTTGTTTTGTAATACTGGCAGAAATTGAAGAAAATTTTCCCCATTGAGATTCTTAGCGGATAAAAATGATTTATGGATGGTTGATACTCAGCTGCCAGCTGCCACGAACACAGAAAGAAAGGAATTAGTATATAAAGTCCTTGACGATTGCTTGTGCTTTCGAAATATTTAAAATTCTCTATATAATTTCCTTTTTATCACGTCCGAAGCAGTAACGCTTCGAATATTTCAATAAATATTAACGAGTTACTCCCGTTTTCGTTCTTCCTTTTTTTAATGTGGTAGAGGGTATAAGATTTGCCTGCTATTTCTAGCAACTTCAATGACCACATAATTGGTTTGTAATTTTGTTTTAAAGTGTAAGGGTTTACACAGCCATTTATGAATTTCTAAGAGATACGTTTACGATGAGATACACTTATTAAAAATACTTTCATTGCATAGTTCCGTTCGTAAAGGCCTTAATTTACTGTACTACTCGGGAACCTTTTAATAACATACAGGATTAAGAAAATAAATTCAACATCCGCAGTTTAATAATTATAACTGCTTCTCGTATTGATGTCCAATAACCAAATAACTACGTAATTTTCCAGAGTTATGGTACAATTAAAACAAAACGATAATATACAATCTTATTTAACATGTGCATTAAAAACTACAATAGCTGTTACACTTGTAATTAACGTGTAAGCAAAAGCTTAGATATTAACTTACCCAAGGAAATAACAATAAAGCATATCGATGTAAGTGGAGTTAACTTAAATATCACGGCAAAACTTTCGCCAATCTGCTACAGCTACATTCGCGATACGAGATTCCTGTAAAATCCCCTTGGCTAAATCTTCTTTTGCCCCAAAATACAATGTCAATTATTTGTTCACACTTCAATTTACTATCTTCTAGAAATGTGCCTTTTCTAATCGACACCATTGGCGGTAGCGATGGAAATATCGCGATGATTAATTCCATTTACGCTGGGGTATAATGTAGAATTCATATTTTTCAAGTTGCAAATACGTGACGTCACATTCTTCTACTTTCACTTCTGACAGCCAATTCCGTTGTAGTGCCGTCTACGTTACTTTTGTACATGTGTGACTGAAATACTAGTAGATATTTAACGAAGGGTTAAAAATGAAAAGTTAGATGATTATATGTGGTTATTTAGATATGATTATAACAAGTATAATAATAATAGGAGTAATAACGAAAATATAAAGAATAAATGATTTGGTTTATATATAGTTTACTTCACGTGAATCAATTAAAAAGGTACAATAAACAAGTTACCATAAGTTGCAAAGATTGACAATATTATTTTGTTGTTGATGTGATGCTGTTGTAGTCTGTTGTTGTTGTTGGTGCGAAAACAGCGAGCGACAGATAATTGTTGTTGTTGGAATTTGGAGTCCGTGGTAGTAGTTGTGAGACCGTAGTTAGTAAGAGAGAGAGATATGGTTTGTATACCTCTGTTATGGTCTGTCGTAACTGTGAACTACTGTGGCCTGCAGACAGCGGTGAATCTTCCACATTTGTGTTCTGTAGTAGTAGGGTTCCAATCGCTCTGGGTGTATCTGTAGACCTCATGGGGTCTGTTGATAGTGGTGAATCTTTACATAGTTATTTGCTAGCGTAATGCTCCGATGTCTCTGGCTCTGTAGACCCTTGGGGTCTATTGATAGCAGTAAATCCTTACATAGTTTGTTATAGGTGTAATGCTCCGATTTATCTGATTAAAATAGCTTGATACAGGCTCTATATATAGCTGTCACTTCCTTCCCCCCAACCTGAGGGGAGAGCCCACGCATGAACTTGATCACACCAAAAGGGTGTTGACCTAGAATTTGATCTTTAGGTGTCACTCAAGGTTCAAGGCGCGGATAGATTTCGCTACAAATATATCTTGTTTCTTTAACTGACTTATCTACTGGTACAACGATTGAAATTACCATATTTGCTTGATATTGGATGCCTTTTCGTATATGATGCCCCCTAGTTTTACAAGGACATTTTGAGAGAAAAAGAATTTTCGTACATTTCTTCATAAACTTATTAAAATTATTTCATTGTTTTTTCGACATCATTTTGGTTATATAAATTGCATTGTATTAGAAGTACTAATAGTAATACAAACTAATTTTTTAAAACCTTGATTGTCCTCATCTCTCTCTCTGATCGGCTTTTCATCAGTGATATGGGTGCATTGGACACAGGGAAGATTTTTTAAAATGTTTACTTTTGTTTTTAAAGTGCGTCCTATAGGCCAGCAAATATAGTAATAGTGTAATGCACAACTTCCTGATTGGCACGTCTGACGCAAAATTACTATTACTATTACGCAAAATGAATATATTTTGTAGTGCGGCCCGCCTTATGATGAAATAAATCTCATGAGGCCCTCTGCTCAAAAAAAGTTGTCCATGTATGATTATGTGTGTGTGTAGAGAGAGAGAAAGGAGGAGATACATACGTGATGATAATGATGATGAATATTTTTTTATGTTTGATCGTTTCTTTTATTTTATTTTCTATTTCTTTCAGGCATATTTGAAAGGACACGAAGTTAACCAGACGATCACAAAGTAACAACGCCATATTCTGTTTCCTCTCTCTCTCTCTCTCTCTCTTCCTCTCTCTCCCCTCTCTCCCTCTCTCTCCCCTCCTCTCTCTCCCCTCTCTCTCCCTCTCTCCCCCCTCTCTCCCCTCTCTCTCTCTCCCCTCTCTCTCCCTCTCTTCCTCTCTCTCTCTCTTCCTCTCTCTCTCTTCCTCTCCCCCCCCTCTCCCCACTCTCTATCTCTCTCTCCCCTCCCCCTCTCTCTCTGTCTGTCTGTCGACTGTTTTCCCACCAGTTCTTCGCTCATACAATATCAACACGGATAATATTTGTTTATTATGTTTTAAAAATTATTTTCGTGACTTAGAATAATGCAATTTATATGTTTCTGCAGTATTTTCAACTTTTATGCATAGCTTTTCTGGCGAATTGTATGAATCACGGCTGTGGTTTTTCTGGCGGGGAGTGAAAATGGAGAGATATGGGAGAAGGATTTCTTTTAACATACTTCGATATATTTGGAAAATATACTTTAATTATAAATTATGTTCGTCTAACTTTTTGTTTATAAACTAACTACACAAAATAGTATTCCCTCCCACATACATGTATGTATGTGTGTGTGTAAAGTAAACAGAAACAACACAACAAAGAAATGTATTAGTTTAACGCTTTACGTTTCGGACACTAGTCCTTCATCAGAATATAGAATAAGAAAAGAAGATGAAATAGAGAGTGGGAAGAGAGGGGAACGCATGGAACACACTGATACAAAGTCATCCTCGATTGCGATTGATAGTCGTAGTTTTTTAGATTTAATAAATTAGTTCGCTTTACTAAATTAATATAACAATTTCTTTTAACCCAGAACAATGATGTTCTTTATATAAAAGGGAGAGTTATAGTTAATCAATTTGTGCTTTATATCATAATTTTACTTATTTTAAAACTGAGGATTAAAGATAGTTTTTCACACGTACTAGCAACAATCTTCAATAACACACTGTCCTAAATCAATATATATTAAAAAATAGTGAAGTCGTTGCTGCATTTTATATTTTCTAACTAATTTTATTTTATAAACATTTGCATATCTGACATACGTTTTTATTTTCTCTTTATTTAGAAATCAATCAAATCTAATGCTTGGTGTGGCCGCTACTCTGTTTTTTGTGATCAACATTACGTTTGCTACACTGACGTTGGTGGCCCAGAGACAGAATAAACCTGTGATGATTGAGTATTTGTACGCACGAGTAATTATCAATGACGGATTGTTTTTGGCTACAGCTTCCTTTTTAATTATTGTCATTGTCAAACTCTCCAAAGTTCCTATTTCAAAACGTTCCCTGGAAGCTAGGGTAAGGATTACAATTTTATAATAATAATTGTTTCTACTTTTGGAACAGGGCCAGCAATTACCCCAGTGCATTACAGGTACTTTATTTTATCGACCCCGTAAGGACGAAAGGCAAAGTTAACCTCGGCAGGATTTGAACTCAGACCGAAAAAGGGACATAACTCGATGCTGCAAAGCATGGCGCCCGACTATCTGCTGATACTGCCAATCCATCGCCCTATAATAATAATGATAATAGTTTCTGATTTAAGCACAAAGCCAACAATTTTAAGGGAGGGGAAAGTCGATTAAATCGACCCCAATGCATTACTGGTACTTTATCTTATTAACCCCGTAAGGATGAAAGACAAAGCTAACATCAGCAGGATTTGAACTCAGAACCTAAAGAGCCATAACTTTATACCACAAAACATGTTGTCTGACACTCTACCGATACTGCCAATCCACTCACTGCCCTGGTGGTAGATTTTACCAGCTTTAATAATGTGGTTTATTTTACTTTTCTGACAATTTATGACCATGCAAGATATACTTCTCACTTTGGTATAATCATTTCTCGCTTTGTTGTCCTATTTTTCAGTCAATATCAACATGTACTGTTGTCGGTGTATCTATATTCGTCCTCATCATGTATGGTTCCAGAGCCCTCTATAATATGCTTGCAGTGATGCCTACCTTGAAAGGACACAGTCCGAGATTTGGGTATGGTTGGGTTGATGTTTCTGATCAAGTAAGTACATTATTTCACTGATTCTCACAGATCCACACTTTTTCAGGGATTGCAAGCATCATCATTTTTACATCTGTTTTTTCACGTTTGCATGGGTTGGATGGGTCCTTTTCAGCATAACATCTCTCCACTTATCATGTTCTTTTTGCCATATCCTCTGTGAATTTCAGCGATTTGAGACCAGTTTCCACCATCTCTGCCCAGGTCTTCCTTAGTCTACCTCTACTGTGGTTTCTTACCACTGGGATTCCCTGGCACTTCTTCACCCAGTGAATATCATATTTAATATATTCACTGATGGATCTGCCATTGATTTAAATGTCAATCAAATGGACTTCTGACTCATTAAATTAACATGTAAATGATTGAGTATTCCATAGACACATATGCTCTTAATGCAATTTCTAGGTACAGTCAGCTCGACACAATATGTGACACTGAATTACAGTTACAATCCATTTGGTGGGCTGCCATTCAGTTTCTATCTACTCAATTTCACATATTGACTTTATTCAACTTGAAGTGGTAGAAAAAGACCCTTTCCCCAAATCCCACCCGTGGAATCAAACATGAAACCTCATAAGAGAGTCGGCTGAAAAGTTCATAGACTGATCAAAAAACTCTCATGGAATGACCGAATGAGGTTTATTTTTCAACATAGTTCCTGGAAAGAAACAATGCAGTTATTAATAAGAAGAGTTGAAAAGATTTCACAGCTCTAGCATTACTCCTTCATAGTCAGCCTATGACTTTTCAGCCAACCCTTGTAAGTGAAATGCAGACTTCTTAAACATTCGATCATGCCTAGTGATAAGAAACCCTCAGGAGAGGTGGATAGCAGAAGGTCTTCAGAGAAGAAAGCCCTCTCAAGCAAGTGGTTTGGCCCTTATCCAAAATACCTCCTTCACTGCGTGTATGTGTTGTGTATTGGCCTATGTTGGTTCCAACAAAGAATGTTCCAATTCTCCAAACTGCTTATAAAATTAACGTGGAAGTGGCTGAGCAATCCACATGCACCTTTAATGTAATAGTTCTCAAGGAGATTCAGCATGATACTATATGTGACATGACTAGCCCCTTCCTCTATAGATATTACTCACTTTTGCCAGCTGAGTATACTGGAGCAATGTGACATAGAGTGTCTTGTTCAAGGACACAATGTGCTGCTTGGAATCTAACTCACAACCTTATTTAATTCAATTCATCATCATCATCAGTGTTTTAACATCCCCTTTCCATGCTAGCAAGGGTGGGACAGGTCTACATAGACCAATTCAGTACTGAAGTGGGGGCTACTGATCTCCCAAAAAGGCCAGAGATATGCATCTTGCTTACGTGCTGTCTCAATTCTACCGAGTGAATGGGAGAGGTTGTCATGACCTTTCACTTAACTGAAGGGTCCTCCCAACCCTTTGTTTGGAAAGCTTTGTATGATGAGATAACACCATATAAAGTTAGTACAATTTTTTAAAATTATAAACAAATAATTTTGCAGAAGCCCTATTAGAATGTTCACCTTATTTGAAGTACCTGAATTTCAGCTTAATTAGGTCAATGAGGAAACTATTATTGCTCTAGTTTCAAAAAGTAAAATGTTAAAAATGTCCTTACATCTACTGCATTGAGATCTTATGTATACTCTATCAGCTATTATCTTAAATCTTGTACTATAAACATTATTTGTTTACCATAATATATAATAAATACTGTGTCTCTTACCACATAACAACCTATGCTGCATGAAACCACATTAGCAAGCCATTCATGTAAAGTATAAAACAACACTATGATGGCATCACATTAAAAACTAAAGTCTTAATACTAATATTACAAATTTTCACAACAATCTGTCCACTAGTAAAGACACTATAAATATTTGAATTAACAAACCTATTTTTTATTCAATGATGGTGAGAGTTAATATTTGTACATCTGCCATAATATTATTAGGCAGTGAATTGATTGTCATTAGAACGTTGGATAGAATGTTTGTTCTCAGAATTCAAATCCTGCCAATCAAGTTCACCTTTCATCCATTTGAGGTTGATAAAAAAAAGTACCAGTTTAGTACTGAGGTCGATTCTTCCTCTATATCCCTTTCTCACTTCCATTCTTTCACTCTCTATCCTTCTGGGGAATATCTCTGTTGTATTCAGATCTAGAAAGGAGATGGACTCTGCCAGGTTTTAAAATTCCCCAGAAATGTATGTCAATATATCGCTTCTATGACTCCTTCAGGTGTTACAGGAGCAACCATACATAACATTATACATTTCCTAAATTTAGTATTCAAAGAAAACTGACAGAAGTTTAAGTTATGTGAGGAATAGAAAGATATTTGGTGGTATGGTGATATTGTATTTTGGGAATAAAATGATTTTAGTGACATGATCTGAAACCATAAGTTGAAATTAGAATGATTACATTGTTGAAGAGTTATTTTAACCAGTCAAAAAATACACAAAAACTGTAAAATTTACTTTACAATTATGATTTATTTCTTGGTGTTACAAATTTCACTATACTATTTCTGACCTGATCACTAACAAAATCCCACTGTAGTTTATAATGGGATGAAAATGTTGACACCCAAGGAAAAAAATGTAATGGATTTAATAGATTCTTTTGTGTATTTTAGGTGGCAAATTGTCAAGAGCTGTTAGAGATATTTGTAACAGCTTACTGTGCTCTGATGGGTGGTGAATTTCAAAGTTGTTAGAACATCAGATAGAATGCTTTGTGGTATTCATTTCAGCTCTAAATTCTCTGAGTTAAAATTCCACTGATGGTAAAAATGTGGGCAAAATCATGAATAAAGTGATTTGTTGGTAAAATCATGGGTAAAAGTGTGGGCAACATAATGTATTTGAGGTAAACGATTGATAACATTATGATTATGATTTCACATCTGCACAGCTCAAAGAGGGTTTGAAACTAATCCAGGGCATATTTATCAACAATATCCTATCGATTATCATATTAAGATGTGACAATTATTGTTGACTCCAGAATAATTGCAGAATCTTTATTAAAGAATGCTTAACAATCACTTCCCATATATTTATAATTTCAAAATGGATTCTTTCTTGCATTGTTCTTATTATATTCTTTCAGTTTTCTTCATTACAAAATGAAACTTGTTTACTTTTTAGATAATTGCCCACGTGATATTAAATCTTAATTAAAATTCATATTAATTTATTGGGAATTGTTTGAGAGAAATGCAGTTGCCATATTTTTCTTATTAGAAATCAATATACTAATATTTTCTGCATCTTCTTTTTAAAAATCAATAAAGAAGTTGTATTGGTTATACAGAAATCGGCCACTTAGATGTTTTCACTGATGTTTACTCAGTCAGCAATCCTTTAATAAAATACGCCTCAAGAAACATATAAGACTACTTAATCTGCTTTGAATATAAAACCCTTTAATTCAACACAATATATTTTTCCTTGTTGAAAGTATCTACTGAAGCAAGTTTTTTCAATCAATAACAATGTTGGAGGTAGTAAGCATTGGTTGGATTCAGTTGTTGTTGTTTAGCTGCAAGTCATACATGGTCAATCAGACATATGATCAAAGGCATTCCCATCTTTTATCAGTCATTGTGTACACTAGACTATATTATCTAATGTATCCTTTCTTTTTTTAAGACGTAAGATTGTAACTTGTGAGAGATTTAGCTATTTCTAGCAGATTGGTTGTCCATGTAGATGGTTCATCAGTCTCCCTTCTGTTTTAGTAGATGGTCTTAGAGAACACAATTATTCACAATATGAATGTATGACAAGAAATCCAATAGATGATCAAATAAATTAGTTTCGAGATCAAATTCCACCCTGGTAATCAGTGGCAGATTGGGGTGGAGGTGGGTGGCTGGGGTGTAGCCAGGGGGCTGATGATATTTAAAGGACCTCAGATTAATTTTATTGCTACCATAAATAATACACAAGGACCCCAATGTAATTTTCACGCAGGGGTCCCATACAAATTTAATCCACCCCTGAAAGAAGTTTAAACAAAATGTAATCTTATATCATTTAATACAGGATTCCCTAACCTTTCTTGTCCTATTTCCCCAGTGGCAACATTTCAAAAGTAAATTTACCCTAACTCAGTAATTTCACTTTACATATTTACCATGATACCAATCCAATTCAGGGCATGTTCACTCCTGTTGGAGGAAGCCCTCCCTGGTTGACCTTTCTTTTTGATTTTTGACATATCAGAGGTGTAGCCGTACAGACCACCCTTAGCCAATTGTGGGTTGATGAGGCTTTTTAACCCATAGCTGGAGTAGATGGCCATTGACTCTGAGCAGTTCATCCACCCTTTTAACAGCTCTTGTTTTTGTGTTGCAGGGGTTCTACTTGCCCTCTTCACCAGACCATGTCTGTCTCTTTATATTACAAGTGGACTGGAACAATGACACAATGCATAGCCAGGAATCGAACTCATGACCTTACACTTATGAGCTGAACATTCTAACCACTAAGTCATGTGTTTTCATTGGTCTCAATATAAACTTTGATTTCAATCCTAAATATGTCATGTTCTGTTGTTATAGATTTCTGCTCATAATTAATTAATTTATAATATATTTATAATTATTGGTATCTGATAAGTGACTTATAAATTACTAATTATAAGTATCTGATGATAAATAATTAATCACTATTAATTATATGTGTCTGATTGTAAGTGATTAATGAATTCTTAATTACAGTTAACTATATTATCATCATTTTACTTCCAATCCCTATAGGTAATGTTTAAGACATGTTTAATTATAGGTAACTGATAGTAAATATTGGTCTCTGATTTAGGCTTAAGGCCAACAATTTTGGTGGGGGGGGGGGGGGGGATTAAATCGCCTTCAGTGCATTACTGATACTTTATTTTTATCGATTGCGTAAGGATGGAAGGCAAAGCTAACTGATAATGAATGGTTAGTTCCCTTTTGGGCGGTGGGGAGGATACAACATATGACATTTGTTTTCTCTTATGACTTTTGCTAGGTAAATGAGTGAAATATTGATATCTGTTTATATATATTATCTCTTATGTTTGTTCTTTTACAACTCCCATTGTAGGCAGATATGATCAACTTGAGTAAAGGCAAGGCTTACCTGTCATTCACTACAGTGTTAACTGTATGGGAGCTAATACCTCTCGTAGCTGTTCTCATCTTTTTTAGAGTTAAAAGAACTGGCTCTAATAATGAAGTAAGTAAATATTCAATTATTGTTGTTGTTGTTTTATTTCACTTATCTCTGTCTATTTTTTTTTTTTTTGTCTCTCAACTGTAAGAAATACTAGATACTTCATGGCTTACTAGCTCTATACGGACTTCCACTTTTGGTTACTCTCTATTTCAACCTCTCGAAGAGTGCAAGTCAGAATACATATATACTCATATATAAGACAAGAAATATGTGATTAAAAAAAAAATCGATGATAAAATGAGTAGTAGTCTTATGTTCGAGGGCAACTATGTACTCATTTTCACCAATTTCAACATTTATGTTAAAAAAAAGTGCCAAATATCTGGAGTGGTTCCTCTACAATGAAACACTGCTTTAATATATTTTAGAAGCATTTTTACAGAATATTTTTAGCACCCTATACTCTTTATTTACAGTTTAATTTCTCCCAGTGTATGAGTTGCTGGAAGCAAACAAAATTTGAGAAACTTGTTGAAACTTTATAAAATGGATGAAATATATTAAAAAATTATTGCGTAATGGAGTTGTGAAACAAAAAATATATTCTAAATGACACTTAAACATTTTAAATATATAAATATTAAAACGTCATAAAAATATTCTTCACACCTGAGAATTTACAAAACTGTGGCCCCTAAACATGTGTTGATTAGCTGCCCTGACTTATACACAGGGTTTGGATTTTTATCCATTTCTCAAACATAAAATGAGGTGGGGTAGGGAGAGATTGGTTTATATTTGGATTGGCTTATATGTAAGTAATACAGTAATTCGACTTTCTTCAGCATGATATTTACTGCTGTCACACAGCATGCTAGAAATAGCAGCTAGATCTTTTTATTACAATTATAAATTTCTTGGAATACCAGCCAAATGTAAACACTTTAAATTAGGTCATTTTGTTCGATAAAACCAGAGAGATTTTGGCATAAAAAAGGATTAAAATCTCAATTTACTTCAATAAAGTTTAGTGATATATGGTGTAGTGTGGCGGTTTTGTGAAGCGTTTGATGTTTCAGATGGGAGTGAGAGAAAACAGGAATTTCAATTGTTTCATACTTCAAGTAGATGTTATTTAGTACTTGAGCATCACAGTCTATTCCGGTATTACAATGTCCACAGGAGGTTTTCGTCTTTTCCAAGGATCATAGTATTTCCTACTGACAGGAAAAGGTAGGAATATTGCCAAAGAGCCATCACTTGTGAGTTATTTCATAATTGATGAAACTTAATGAAAAGAAACAATAGACATCTCATTAGAGATGAAATGTATTAGATATTAGTCAGAAGTATTTTAGATAATGTGATATAAAGTAAAGAATAGTATAGTGTTATTGAGAAGAAAAAATATTGCAATCTTTGTTATGACTCTCTGCTCTCCAAGTTCAAAACCTTTCAGCACTTGATAAATAAAGTACAAGTCCAGTACTGGTGTTGATCCTTTATCAATCTCTCTCTCTCTCTCTCAAATGAACTGTGTGCAGACATGGAGGAAGATGGGTTAACCCGTCTTAAAATACCCACAACAGCACCCATATTATTCTAGTAGGACTACACATCACAGCTGATGGATGAATATGAATATAAGAATAAATGGCTAACCCAAAATAATTATAGATGAAGGCTTTTTCTATCCTGTACATATATTATATGTTGTTTTTTGTTGTTGTTGTCGTTGTTTTTGTACTTTTTAATTAAATTTACTTGAATAAGACAATAGTCAGCTCAAGTGGGAGTGACTAGACTCTTTTCAATGGAAAGCAATTACAAGTTGAATTTTATTAATGCTTTGTGTATTTAAACAATCCTACAACATATAAGATTGAAAAAAGTTAATTAATCGATAATATAGGCTAAATTTTCAGAATTGATACTTGTGGACATTTGAGTACATAACCAATAATTACAGCAACATATGTAAAGGTTATCTTAGTATGAGTGTCGCTATTGTTCGATCAATAGAACAGCTTGCTCATGAAATTATAATGGTTTCCTATATAGGCACAAGGCCAGCAATTTTGGGAGAGGGGAAAGTCGATTAAATTGAACCCAGTGCATGACAGGTACTTTATTTTATCGATCTTGTAAGGATGAAAGGCAAAGCTATCCTCGGCAGGATTTGAACTCAGAACGTAAATGGCCATAACTCTATGCTACAAAGCATAGTGTCCGATGCTCCACCGATGCTACAAAGCATAGTGTCCGATGCTCCACCGATACTACTAATCCGCCCTTTGCTCATGAAATTATAATGCAAGTGGCCTAGCATCCCACAAACATTAACTATTAATGTAATTTTCAGGGAGATTAAGTGTGACAAAGTTTCTGCTTTGAATTACAGATACAGTCTATCTAGTGCAAGTGCCCGAGCATTCTAAAGACATGTATACACTAACATAATTCCCAAGGAGATTCAGCACAGTGTGTAATAAGGTTGTCCATTTGAATTACAGGTACTGTCTATGTTGTATTATAGTGTAAGTGACTGAGCATTCCACAGACATGTATATGCTTAATATAATTCTTGGGGATATTCAGCATTATACAGAGTCTGGACCTTTGAATTACAGACACAAATAATTAAATTACTGAGCTTTTAAACAGTTTCCTTTTACCCAGTTCCTAGTGGTTAGGATGTTGGACTTACAATCATGATATTATAGGTTCAATTCCTGGACTGGGTTGTGTGTTGTGTTCTTGAGTTAAACACTTCATTTCATGTTGGTCTAGTATGCTCAGCTGAAAATGAGTACCAGCAGCGATAACTAGAGATTTGACTCTGTGATGGACTGGTGTCTTGTACTGTCAGTCACTTAATGCCAAGGAAACCAGGATAAGTACTGGCCTCTGGATTTGAGACAGACTTTAGACAATTCCTAAGGCTGTGGTAAATGGTAATTTGCCCACCGTGCTATGCAGTGGGATCAAACCTAAGATCTTATGATTGTGAAGTGAACTTTTTAACTATTCATCCATGCTGTGTAAACTATTTTAATGTATGAGGGGTTATATTCAACACTTCTTTATAGTTTTAATGTATCTGGTCATCTAGTTCCTCCAGTCTCATGGCAATAGGCCACTATGATCTTCCATTCTTTATCTGTCCTTGGCAAGGGTTGGTGTTTGTACCACACCTGCACAAGTCATCTTTTAGAGTGGATCTCCAGGTCTTATTTGGCCTACCCTTTCATATTTTCCCACCAGCTAACAACCATGACATTGCAGGTCTTACAGGTATATTATCCCCTATTCATAGGACGCGCAATGTATATTTAATGTATAAGGGCTATATCCAACATTTCTTTATAGATATTTTCTTTCTTGTTTATTTTAATTGATTTATTCTATTTGATTCCTACTTTGTAAAGGTCTAGTGGTTAGAGTGTTTAGGTCATGATTGTAAGGTCGTAAGTTCAATTCCTAGACTGATCCTTGAGAACAACATTTTATTTCACATTGCTCCAGTCCACAAGCTGCAACACTGGTATCAAGCTGTATCAGTCATTGCCTTTCCTTTGCACAACAGTGTATATAGTGTACATATAGTGTATATATAAGTTACAATGACCTAGGTGCCCAGTTGTATCAGACTTTCCCTTTCCCTTGGACTACATTGGTGGTGGGGTGAGGGGGAGACATGCATTAATGAACAACTCCTGGTATTCTAGATAACACATTGCTTTGGTTCATGCTTGGAGAGGAACTTTCCAAGTGCAAACCTAAGAGGAGCATCATGTCATTCAACTGGACATATTTTCGTTCCTATCTTTCACAGAACAATGTCTAAACTTCTGGATTATATTTTATACCTTTCCTTCTCTTTTTCTCACTGTAATGAACTTTGTCAGGTTTATAATGAAATCATTCTTTTAAAAAAAAAAATTACACAGATAACTAGTTGTCTTGTTGAGCTTGCAGATAATGGCATAGATAGTGTCACAACATACTGGTGGCAGTTTCAGTCTCTTCTGCCAGGGATTATAATGGGATATAATGAAATTTACTACACACACACACACACACACAGACACACACAGACACACACAGACACACACAGACACACACACACACACACACACACACACACACACACACACACACACACACACACGCGCGCACACGAGTGTGTTCATGTTTGTGTTTATGTCCTGTAACTTAGTAGTTCAACAAAAGAGAGATTGATAAAATAAGTATTGGTTAGAAGCAACAGTCTCCAACTGATCCAGCTGGATCCCCATGTGAGACTAGTCAAGCTCATGGATGTTAGCCAGCCATCTTGATGAGGGTCCACCCCTGGGTCTTATTAGTTATTTTATTATCAATAGATAAAGACGGAACGGTGGTTTCCAGACGTTTTTTACTCACTGTCCCCATTAAAACAAGTAAAAGTATTGTGAATACACTTTGTACTTAGAAAGGAAATAATTGGAGATAATTTAATTAATCTATCGATCTCTCACTCTTTGTGGAGTTGTAAAGGCACCCTGTAAAGGCATACCCAACCAGGTCATGGATATTTTAAATCTGGTAGATCCCATAATTCATTGGATGGGAACACAAACAATTATTTCTAGAGAAATAAAGAAAGAGATATAGAGGAAGAATCAATCCCAGTATTGGACAGGTGCTTGAAAGGTTGAAAGACAAAGTTGACCTTGGTGGAATTTGAACATGGCGTACAGAGAGACAACTTTCTAATGGTTCTACTACATCACAGCCAAAGTATCTATCTTAATTGTTCTTAATAATTAAAGCTGATGGCTATGTTATATAATTATGAAATATCTTCTAGTATGACATACAATAACGTGAAATGTCAATATATTGCAAATGTACAAGTTGCTTCAGTAAACAGGTGTTGCTCCTAAAACTAGATTATTATTTCCTGTGTAATATCTAATTATATTGTTATTTTCATTTTCTTTATTTTCAATACTATTAAAGTAATCTGGGATCAAAGCACAGAATTCCTGTAGACTAACCCCTTTGATAGCAAGCTGTCTGAAACTGCCCCTGGTTCTTAATAGCTAGGGAATTGGATTCATGAGGTTACGAGGTTCAATTCCCAGACTAGGCGACGTCTTATGTCTTTAAAGAAGACACTTTATTTCACCTTGCTCCTTTGCCTCCTTTGACCAGGAGTTCTATGTATGTATGTTTATATATATATATATATATATATATATATATATATATATATATATATATATATATATAATTATCTTTTGTAGCAGATCCTGACCCAACGCTCTCAGTATTTCAATGATGAGACTACAGCACTCCGCAACGATAAACGTTTCATACCGTAAGTATTACATTATAATTGATATAACAACAATGGCAATGTTTATCAACAATGGAAGGGTTTTTTGTAAGGGGAGTAATTAACTGGGTTGTCATTAGTATTAGATAATTATGGACTGAATATTTAGAAATTGAAGTGTTAGACTACTGACCTCCAAGGTCTTCAGACAAAACCATTTTACCTTTCTTTAAGATACTTTCAAGAATGACATGGTAACGTATGGACCTGAAACTCCTGGTTGTGTTGTAGGGGCACCGTATTGACATACCGCATTTCTTGGGGCATTTTAAAACCTGACAGAGCCCATCTCTCCAGATCTGAATATACCAGATTTCTTCCAGAGGAAGACATAAAGTGAAAGAATGGAAGTGAGAAAGAGATATAGAGGAGGAATAGACCCTAATACCTGACTGGAGTGGTTTTTATCAACCTGGAATAGATGAAAGGCAAAGTTGACCTCACTGTCAAGGATATTGGGATTATATTACTGTTGCTTTGTGGTCCCAATGAATATATTTGTGAATAGTGAGAGAAATGTGCCTAAATAACCAGTTCAACTCGTGAAGCTTGCCCATGTGTCAAAACCTTTTTACTTTGTTTTAGATACAGTCTATTATAATATTGATGTCTTATGGTCTCAGTAGACAGAATTGTGAAAGTGTTACCTGAGAGGATAGCGAGTGAGATGTGCTGAAATAGCCAATATAGTGTCCAGAGCTGCTTACTGGTAACTACTTTCATCATAAGTGTTGTATGTATGGAAGTGGTTCAGGAATCCAGGACACCAGATGTTTCCACCATTATGGATTTCACAATTCATTATTCCACATCTCTTGATCATATCTAACTTAATGTACACAAGTTCTATAAATTATATATAGAATATCATGGGTGTGAATTGAATGTATAAAAGTTCAATTTCATAAAAATAAACAATGTAGACATTAGGTGGTTTGGTTGCTCTGAGGAATAAGAATGATATTTATAGCTTTAGAATGTGAAACAGTAATGAGTTATCAGTCACAGTTGAAGGCTGGTCTAGAGACATTCTTCAGTATCTAGCTTTGTCTATTGACATTCAGAATATATATACACACACATATATAATATGTATGTGTATATATATATATATATATATATATATATATATATATATATATATATATATATATATACAGGGTGCGAACGATATTTGTCTAGGAAAAAATAACACAGTAGTTTTATTTTTTAAGATTTATTTATCAAACTTGAGTCAGTTTGTCTTCATGACTTGTTCTTTCGATCTCACTCGATAAACCTGCCATTGGCTTTGATGACGGCCTCAAGGCGGCTTCGGAACCGGCTACAGGCCTTCGTCACTGTCCCCCGATTTAGGCCCCTAAAGGCACTTGTGATCCTGGCCTTCAGATCGTCTTTCGTATTGCAGCTAGATCTGTTTGTGTCTCATTTCACTGCGCCCCACACAAAGAAGTCAAGGGGGTTGCAGTCAGGCAAGCTGGGAGGCCAGATGTCAGGTGAAGTGTGGTCGATGAAGTTCTCCTACAGCCAGGCTTTGGTCTTTCGGCTGGTATGGCAGGGCGCTGAGTCTTGCTGCTACACGTACGGCCTACCTGCAGCTACCTGGTCGATCCAGAATGCATATGTAGCCATCGGTGTTCAGCTTGAGGCTCTCAGAGAAGAAGTGAGGTGGCATGACGTCACCTTGACTGCTGACGACACCTAAGACCAATGTTGTCGCTGGAAACTTTGTCTGTGTGACTCTGGGCACGTCTTTGGATGAGAAAGCGAGCCACCTGTTGTTCTGGGAGTTGATCTTCTGGTCTTGGCAGAAGTTTTTCTCGTCGGAGAAAAACCACAACATGTCTGGCTCCAGTGGGTGTTTCAACTTGTTGATCAGCTTCTTTGCGTGCTTCAGTCGCTTTTCTTGCATCGCCTTTGACAGAAATTGTCCTTTCCTCATCTTGTATGAAACGTAGCAAATGTCTTCATGTACCACCAGCCTAATGAGCTTGTCATCCACGCCTTTCTCCCTTGCAATGGCACGCATTGACTTGCTAGGTTCATTGTTGATGATATCCTGAACTTCAGCGACGAACTAGGGCATTCTGAAGGCGTCAGATCGTCAATCATGTGTTTTCCTCTCTCATGTTGCTTCGTAGTCGAATCCTGAATCTTCCAATTCCTCTGACCTTTTCTACCATTCTCCTGCTGACGCTGAGAAAGTCTGCTATTTCCTTATTTGTCCTCCCGGCGCGGATTCCAAAAAGAACTCCGTGTCTCTTCCACAAATTTGGAGGTTCAAAATTATTCATAATCAATTATTCTGAAAATAAATAATGGAAATATAGTCACTGTTTTTATGAAGACAAGAGTGTCAACAGAAGTAAAATAAATTTGCATAAAATTAGCAGTTGAAAATTGTGAACAAATATCGTCCGCACCCTGTATATATATATATATATGATGTGTATGCATATGTATATATATATATATAAATATATATATATATAGGTATGTGTGTGTGTATATATACATATCATCATCATCATCATCATTTTACGTCCGCTTTTCTCTGCCTGCAAGGGTGGGACGGGTCCTATTCAGCACAGCATCTCTCCACTTGTCACGGTCCTTCGTCATCTCCTCGGTGAGTTTCAGCGATCTGAGGTCTGCTCTCACTACTTCCGCCCATGTTTTACGTGGTCTACCTCTACTGCGTCTTCCTTCTACTGGGATTTCTTGGTACTTCTTTACCCAGCGGTCATCCTCCATGCGCATCACATGTCCATACCATCTCAGCCGTCTCTCCTGCACACCACATTATATTATATAGGTATGTATATATTTGTATATGTATTATGTATGTGTATATATATATATATATATATATATATATATATTCCGGCTGCAACGTTTTTTGAAATATTCACTTCTGCGTCCACAGATTGACTTTGTTAGTTTCAGAAGATCCCGTTAAGGGTGAAAGCAGCGATTCTTTGCTTAAACTTTAATCTGTTAATTTAATAAATATTTGCTCTACGGTTCTTATATATTTGATATATATTTATCCTTATCGAGCCGTCTTTGGATTTTAGTCTTCAAATTTATTATTACTATATATATATATATATATATATATATATATATATATATACACATACATCATCATCATCATCGTTTAACATATATTGTTGGGTTTATTGGTATTTGATTTAATATACACACAATGTACACTATAGTTGGGTATATTAGTATTTGATTTGATATGTACACAATGTACAATATTGTTTTACAGTTTGGATCCCACCGTAATTTCTCTCCTGGGTGCCATGTACCTCACCTTTATAAATCCCCCTTCTAATATTTCTATCAATTCACCACCTTTACATTGTACAGGGTGGTCCGAAAATCTTGTCACCCCCTACCAATAAGTAATGAGAAACAGTTTATGCTCCCATCATAGTATCGTCCTCTTTGGAGGAGCTGGTTTGCCAAATCTTGCAATGAAGACATGTCGCACATCCTCCATGCTCTTGCCAGAATGCACACGATTATGTGTCCATACACTTGCAAGCAGCCTCTCTTCTAAACTGTAGGAGCTCTGAAATAGAAAATTATATTATTATTATTATATATTATAATTAATGATATTATATTATTAAAACAAAAAATAATGAAAGTTAAAACAATATGTGACAAAGAGTGACAAGACTTTCGGACTGCCCTGTATAATAATTGTTTCTACTTTTTGGCACAAGGTCAGCAATTACCCCAGTGTATTACTGGTACTTTATTTTATCGACCCCGTAAGGATGAAAGGCAAAGTTAACTTTGCCTGCATAATAATATCCCAAGAGTATATAAAGTTATGTATGTTTTCTTCTATTATATGTTATTTATCTTTTCTTTTTTTCTTTTAGCTCGATGTTTTCTCACTATGCAATCCCACGTGCATGTTTAATGTTTGGCTCACCCCGAAATGACTCGCCATCAACCAGCAGTAACTATGATGTCATGTTTCATGATCATATATTAACGACAACCTATCCGCCATCTAACTCTCCCAGATATGGCTCCTTGGCTGCTACATGTAGCCTACATCACGCACCATTCGGCAAAATACAATAAATTTCTTCTTTATCAATAACTCTCATCCGAACAAACAAGCCAAACAACAAATTAATCTTTCAAATTTGATGAACAAACAGATTTGAACTTTTTTTTATCAAATCATATTTTATTTTTATGTTCCCCCTATAAACATAGAGGAGGAAAAATCAGAAACTGGAAACTCAGTTTTTGCCACTGAATCTATTTTTCTACTCATTGACAATAATAATGGTTAGAATCTGTAAGATTTGATGAAAGGGGGAAAATATGCAATAAATTAAAAAATAATATTAGTAGGTGTGGTTTAACTTAGTACTGGGAGGTAGCAGACCACAACTTTATGGATGGGAGCTCAATTCATGAACCAGACAGCATGTTCTGTCCTTGAGTATGTATGACACATTATTGGCAGTATCGGTAGAGGGTCGGATGCCATGCTTTCCAGCATAGTTACGTCCCTTTACGATCTAAGTTCAAATCCCGCCGAGGTTGACTTTGCCTTTCATCCTTACGGGGTCGATAAAATAAAAGTACCAGTAATGCACTGGATAATTGCTGGCCTTGTGCCTAAAGTAGAAACAATTATTTCACATTGCTTTAGTCCATGCTGTTAGGAGAACAAAAATGAACTGTGATAACATTGGGGTCAAGCTGTATTGGTTTTTCCCTTTCGTTTGGGACAGTCTTGATGGTATGGAGAGGAAAGATTGCTGTGTATGGGTGACTGCTAGTCTTCTACAAAATACCCTGCCCAGGCTTACAACTTGGAGAGGAACTTTCCAAGTGAAAACCCATGGCCAGTCATGACTCAATGCTGGCCTTTATTCATTGTGGAGGCATGTGGCCTAGTGTTAAGTGGGGTTGGACTTATGATCATAATGTCAGGGGTTCAATTCCTGGACTGAGTTGTGTGTTGTGTTCTTGAGTAAATCACTTTATTTTACATTGCTCCAGTATACTCAGCTAAAAATGAGTACCAGCAGTAGCTGGGAGTTTAACCCTTCAATGGAATGGTGTTCTTTCCAGGGGTAGTCATGTACTCTCAGTTGCTTAACATCATGGAAACTGGGATATGCACCAGCCTGACGAGCCTTCAGGCTCGAGACAGACTTTAGACCATTATTCATTATAGGTTTTATAATTCTATTTATTCTGGTGATATTCTAACCAGTGATTTTTTTTACAGTGCTTTTTTTTACAGTGATCTTTTTTTTTTTTAAATTAAAAATACACACAATATATGAAATGGCTAAATATTTAACTTGTGAATGTTCATCTAATTTTATAAATGTATTCTTTGAAAAATCCTAATTATGCTGGTTTCATTTATAGCAATGCCATCGCTACCATTAAGGCCAGGTAGGCAGCCATCTAGGATGCAGACCTCAGAGAGGTGCATCATTGAACTTTAAAAGATCACATTTGTATACAAATCTGTATAATAAAATTAAATATACAATATTTTGTTGTGATAAATAAATAAATTGCTAAACATATTTGTCACATAGTAGCCTTGTGAAAATATAAAATGCCATAATGAAGGTAATATAGTGTCACATGATTTGGCATGGGTATATGTGGATGGTGTAGTGAAAAGTGAAGGCTTAGTAATATTTTCAGTGTGTTCAGAGCAAATGTGTCAAATATAAGTTGAAATTTTTTTGGGAAAAATGGGGTTTACACCTGAGAGAAGGGGGGGGGGGGGACACATTATAGAGTGAGTCTAGGGAGCTAAATACCCAGGTAAACATTGTAGAGCTAGCCCAGGGCACTAAAATCCCAGATACACATTGTTGAGATGGTCTAGGGTATACATAGTGCTGTCTACGGTACTAAAAACACATAGTACACTTTGAGGAGCTAGGTTACGGAACATCATAGTGCTGGCCTAGTCAACTACCCAGTTACACATTATTGAGCTAGCCTAGGGTACTAAATACCTGATGTATACATTATAGAGCTAAAGCCTGGGGCACAAAATACGCATAGACTGGCTCAGGTTTCTAGAATTTTACATGTTGAAATTGAAACATCTTTCTCAATATGAGATTATGTTGACTTATAAATAAAATTTATTTATCTAAATTCTATTTTACCTAATTGTTAACGAATTGTATTTTTCTGTGTAATATTTAATATAACAAATTGAGTTGTTCATCATTCTCAAGAACTTAATTAAGAGTTGATAAAATGTTTATAATAAAAAAAATACAACACTTTTATATAAAAGACTGTTTTTATGCTGAAGAAATATTTAATGAAACCAAGATGATGAATTTGGTTGATAAAAATATTTAAAAATAATAAATTTCAAAATTGTAAATCAGACAATATTCTAAATTAGCTGTACTTTTTGTATTTAATATTTTATATAAGGTAACAAATTAGAAGAGTTGTTAGAACATTAAATAAAATATTTTACATTTGTTCTTGCTCTCTGTATTTTTAGTTCAAATTCCACCGATGTCATCCTTCCTTTTAAGGTTGATGAATTAAGTAACAACCTAGAACCAGAGATTAATTTTTATATCTCTCTCTGGAAATAATTAGCTGTGTTCTGACCTGGAGAATGATGGGCTCTGCCAGAATTAAAAAATTCCCATGACATGCTGTATGTCATGACAGTGCTACTAAGTCATGATCGGGAGTTCAGGCCCCATGGATATCTATATATATGCACTAGCAGAGTAGCCCACCATTGCCAGGCAATTTTCACCATGGAATATCTTTCTTTCAATTTTTTATTCCATGTCAGACCATGTATATGTATGTGTATATATATATATATATATATATATATTATATATGTGTATGTATGTATACACACACTCATATATATATATATATATATCTGAGTCCAGAATTAGCCGTCGAAACGGCTTGAGCTCATCCGTCGGGGTCCTACTCGTTCCTATTACCCACTCTACTACCCTAAGTATTGAGTACTTTGGTGCGTTATGGTCCACCTGGTTCCTTACCACTTTTCCTTCGTTATATATATATATATATATATATGCTTGAAGTGTTTTCTTCTCTGAAGACCTTCTGCTGTTCAACTGTCCTGAGAGCTTCTTACCACTAAGAAATTGAAAAGAATGGTTTAAATTTCACACAATAATTTCCAATAACTGTGGGAACTATATATACAACACTATTGTTAAATGAGACATACATATCGTTTATTTAACATTACTATATTCAATTTTTTCTTTTATTTTTCAAATTGTAAATATACTCAAAGTGCAGCAAATATGAATATTTATTATTTTTTTACATATATTATACTCAAAAGTATATTTAAGTTATTTGCTTTTATGATACTTGTATTAATTCTATTTTTATTTCATTAAAAAATTAGAAGAAAAAAATAAAGTCATATTTTGTAAAATTGAAAAGCCCTATAATTTTGTTTTGATTATTTGAAAGCATGTAATTAAGTAGTTAGGGTGTTAGACTCACGATCAAATGATTGTGGGTTCAATTCCTGGACCAGAGTAAAATGCTTTATTTCATGTCTTTTTTCTTTTAGCAGGAGTTAGCATATAGTACGAGCAATGGCAAGACAAATGGAAACATTGGTTCCTTGATATGATCCGATGATGTCACACTACTGTTCTAATGGGAGTGTCATGGTTCAGTGAATGTAGTTAGTGACAAATCTAAAAGGAATTATTGTCTATTTTGATGTGTGAAGATAGAATTAATGGATCTCGTGTGTATTGCTCTTATTATTTAAGTAATACACAAGAGGGTGTTACCATGTTGCTAAAACTTATACCACATGCCACCACTATAAATAATACTTGTGGGTCAGTTCACCTCGTGGTCCTGGGGGACAGAATGGAAAAGACAAGACACCCGATGATCGGCTCCGTTTGTTTCTTTTTCTTTTACAGTAAATTCAGTGATGAACAATCTGGTTTTTTGAAAATCTGTTATTTTTTTGGTTTTCATTCTTTGAAGCTTTCAGATTATTTGGTGCAAAGCCTGCAGTAATGAAAACTTAATAAATATTTGTTCTTTTAATGAGATTAAATAATAACAGGATACAGGTTGTTCCTCAAGTCAAAAGCATAATTATATGTTTCATACAAATATCTAATTGAATTCAAAAGTATGTATGTATATGTGAGTCCCAGGTTCATTCAGGAGTAACCACAGTAAATAAGGTACTCAATACATTAGAATGTATA
Source organism: Eledone cirrhosa (assembly GCA_964016885.1). Taxonomy (NCBI): domain Eukaryota; kingdom Metazoa; phylum Mollusca; class Cephalopoda; order Octopoda; family Eledonidae; genus Eledone; species Eledone cirrhosa. Next base: position 22,770,607 of record OZ024746.1, on the reverse strand, counting down.
CAATAAATTTAATAAAGAAATGGCTTCTACAGGACTAGAACTGTTTCATTTGAAGGAAACAGTTCTAGTCCTGTAGAAGCCATTTCTATATTAAATTTGTTATATACATTAGTATAATTAATATGAAGAATTATGAGATATGTAATAAATGATAAGTATTTCCGAAAGCTGGTTTTTATTTTCCATTTGAAAAGAGGGTATTAACCCAGAAATATTATGTTGAAATATACTGAGTAAGAAAAACATTACTTTGTTTTGTTCTATTTTTCATCATTTGCCCTTTGTATATTTTTGCCTCCTTATATCAGCTTTCGGAAATAGTTATCAAACCATTTTGTTTCCTCCATCTTGTCTTTCTGGGACACATTTCTCTGTCAGCATCTGTTCATGGGTTTGTGTCTTGTGTGTGTGTTTGTGTATCTATTTCTCTGTGTCTTCCTATGTTTTTTTTCTCTTTCTTGCATGTCCTATTCTGTCCTCAAACAGTAGGTTATGGGGTGTGGTCCTATTTCAACATACGGTTTCACATCAAGAATATTGGAAAACATATACATATATATATGTATATATAATGGGGAAAGTAATGGTAGGATGTTATCTCTGTATCTAATAGTATACAGGGGTTACTTACCTGTAAATTAACAAACCTGTATATAATTAACAAAGTTGCCTGGCACAAAAGCGTAATAAGTATATTAAATGAAGTTAAATATCTAGATAAAGAAATATAGGCACTTCCTCTACACAAGAACAGGTAAAAAACCACCACTCAGGTAGGATAAAGTAGCCCAAGGCTCCCATA
>OZ024746.1:22757305-22764805 GCA_964016885.1 Eledone cirrhosa | reverse complement strand
CGCCATCTTGTTTCTGTGTGTGAAGTGAAAGCAACTGGTGTGTGTGTTTCTTATTGGCAACATGACCCTCCCAAAGTATAACAATATCGGTTTCACCACACGTTTTCAGATAAAGAATCTTGCTAAACAAATTCAGAAACGAAATATATATATATATATATATATATATATATATATATATATATATATATATATAGGAAAATAGTCAGAACCCCGACGGCTGAGCTCCGGCCGTTTCGACAAACCAAAGTCATTTACCAAAGTCATTCACCAGGTCAAACAACCGTAAACGTACATTCGACCCCACCCTCACATCCGACTCCCACCACAAAAGGTTATTCAAAACACATACACACCCTTAAAAACCATATCCCAACCTTACCGGCAAACTAGCCACCAGCCTGTACCGATTACCAATTCCTGGTAGGAGGGGGGGGGGTGACGGACGTCATCTGGCTACATACGTCATATTACGTAATTCCTATTATATATATATATATATATATATATGTGTGTGTGGGTGGGTGTTCAGATATAATTGCATGTATACATACATGTATACATACATGTATACATACATGTATACATATATATGTATACACACAAACACACATATGTATAGATAGATAGATATGTTTATCCCGGGTTCAATCGGGGGAAACCACAGTAAGTAAGGTACTCCACCGAATAAAACAGTTCTAGTCTCGTAGAAGCCATTTCTTTAATATATATATATACACACATTTGATGAGCATATTTATTAATGTCTATATGCAAGTGTCTGCATACCTGTCTCTCTCTCTCTCTCTCTCTCTCTCTATATATATATATATATATATATATATATATATATATATATATATATATATATATATATATATATATATGTGTATATAGGAACGAGTAGGACCCCGACGGCTGAGCTCAAGCCGTTTCGACGGCTAATTCTGGACTCAATTAGTCCAGAATTAGCCGTCGAAGCGGCTTGAGCTCAGCCGTCGGAGTCCTACTCGTTCCTATTACCCACTCTACTACCCTAAGTATTGAGTACTTTGGTGCGTTATGGTCCACCTGGTTCCTTACAACATTTCCTTCGTTATATATATATATATATATATTATTCAGAATATTAATAAATGAAGACATTCACATAATAAAAATATATGTTTTATTATATATATTTCGGAGGTACTGTGCTGGGTTTTTTTCAGTACGTCCTCGTCAGATAAAATACATGAATTGATGTATGACATACCTCAACGGTCTTGATGGTTCAATTCCAGTATTGGCAGTATCTGACGAGGAGGTACTGAAAAAACAGCACAGTACCTTCGAAATATATATAATAAAACATATATTTTGATTATGTGAATGTCTTCATTTATTAATATTCTGAATAATATTAATAACTCCAGAAAAACTTCTTTGTAGAGTGCTTTTAATCTATTGTAAAACTATATTCATTGAGTAATCAATGAACTATATTAATCTTTGGTTACATATATATATATGTGTGTGTGTGTGTATGTATGCATATATATATATATATATATATATATGTGTGTGTGTATGTATGCATATATATATATATATATATAGTAGTAATTGTTTCTACTTTAGGCACAAGGCCAGCAATTACCCAGTGTATTACTAGTACTTTATTTTATAGACCCCGTAAGGATGAAAGGCAAAGTTAACCTCGGCGGGATTTGAACTCAGACTGGCAAGGGCCGTAACTCTAGTAATAATAATAAAAAATAAAAAATATACCATATATATATATATATATATATATATGCTATCTATGTATGTATTTATGTACATATATATATGTGTGTGTGTGTGTGTGAGTATACAGTTAATGTACTTATTTATTAATGTCCAGTGTATATGCAAGTATATGCATACATGCACATAGATATATACGTCTCGTTACACTCGTAAATATATATGTTTATATAGTTCAGCCATTCAAAATATCCATGTAACCATATAATTAAAGGATTTCTTCGAGAAAAGTCAATAAAATCATGAAATAAACGCTGTAAAGTCTAGAAAGAAGAACGTAAATAATAATTTCAATATACTCGTCAATAAATATAACAGAAAATAGCCAAACAAAACATGTATTAAGTAGAAACAAAAAAACTGTCTCAGTCTTCTACACGATTTTAATGTCTGCCTTGTAGTATATAGTGGTATATTGCGTTGGTGATGATGCTGATGGTGCTGGTGGAGGTGGTGGTGGTAGTGGTGGTGGTGGTGGTGATTGTGGTGGTGGTGGTGGTGGTAGTCGTGATGGTGGTGCTGGTGGTAGCAGTGGTGATAGTGGTGGTGTTGGTAGTTGGTTTTTGGTGGTGGTATTGGTGGTGATGGTGGTGGTATTGGTGGTGATGGTGGTGGTGATGGTGGTGGTGGTAGTGATGGTGGTGGTGATTGTGGTTATGGTGGTGGTGGAGGTGGTGGTAGTCGTGATGGTGGTGCTGGTGGTAGCAGTGGTGATAGTGGTGGTGTTGGTAGTTGGTTTTTGGTGGTGGTATTGGTGGTGATGGTGGTGGTGTTGGTGGTGATGGTGGTAGTGGTGGTGGTAGTGTTGGTGGTGGTGGTAGTGATGGTGGTGGTGATTGTGGTGATGTTGGTGGTGGAGGTGGTGGTAGTCGTGATGGTGGTGCTGGTGGTTGCAGTGGTGATAGTGGTGGAGGTAGTTGGTTTTTGGTGGTGGTATTGGTGGTGATGGTGGTGGTGTTGGTGGTGATGGTGGTAGTGGTGGTGGTAGTGTTGGTGGTGGTGGTGGTAGTGATGGTGGTGATTGTGGTGATGGTGGTACCAGTAATAGTGCTGGTGGTAGTGCTGGTGAGATTCCAAAGCGAGAGAGACGATTGCTAAAAAGAGAGTATCTAATCTGGAATGCCACCGTAGACGATGTATAATGTTAGACGGGAGCCAATCTGTCCTTTTCTAGGGCCTATTTATGTAACTAGCAATGATTACATAACTCCACCATCCCTTTTGTTATAGTTCATGACCCAGGTGTTAATATATGCCATAGTTAAAGTGGAGGCACGTAGCTAAGTTGGTAAGGGTGTTGGACTTACAATCATAATATCGTAGGTTCGATTCCTGGACTGAGTTGTGTGTTGTGTTCTTTCACGTTGCTCTAGAAAATGAATACCAGCAGCAATGGGGGTTTATCCCTGCGATGGACTGGTGTCATGTCCAGGGAGGAGTCTGTTCTTTCACGTTGCTCTAGAAAATGAATACCAGCAGCAATGGGGGTTTATCCCTGCGATGGACTGGTGTCATGTCCAGGGAGGAGTCTGTTCTTTCACGTTGCTCTAGAAAATGAATACCAGCAGCAATGGGGGTTTATCCCTGCGATGGACTGGTGTCATGTCCAGGGAGGAGTCTGTTCTTTCACGTTGCTCTAGAAAATGAATACCAGCAGCAATGGGGTTTTATCCTTGCGATGGACTGGTGTCATGTCCAGGGAGGAGTCTGTTCTTTCACGTTGCTCTAGAAAATGAATACCAGCAGCAATGGGGGTTTATCCCTGCGATGGACTGGTGTCATGTCCAGGGAGGAGTCTGTTCTTTCACGTTGCTCTAGAAAATGAATACCAGCAGCAATGGGGGTTTATCCTTGCGATGGACTGGTGTCATGTCCAGGGAGGAGTCTGTTCTTTCACGTTGCTCTAGAAAATGAATACCAGCAGCAATGGGGGTTTATCCCTGCGATGGACTGGTGTTGTACTGGTCTTGTACTCTCAGTTGCTTCACGCCACGGAACCCGGGATAAGCACTGGCCTGAAGAGTCGCCAGGCTCGAGACAGACTTTAGACTTTGATATTTCAAAGCTTTTTATACTTTTGGAGTGGATGAATTAAAGTACCAGCCAAGTACAGGAGTTCAGATGATTAACGTTACCCTTCCTCTTTGATGGCCTGGTGCCTACATTAGAAAGAAATATATACGGTAGTTTCTCGTGTATTATACGAGGAATTTTGAACTAATGTTGGTTTCTGATTTAAGGGGGAGTTTGAAATAGAAGATAGCTAGAAAAGAATGAGAAGAGGAAGGAACAGGGAAGCATGAGGGAAAAGGGAGAAATAAAAACAGACGTGAGTATTCAGTCAGTCATATATACATATATATATATATATATATATATATATATATATATATATATATATATATATATATATACAGGGGCCTCGTTTGCCTTAAAAATGTGAGGGGGACCAACACCAACATTTGTTGATTCTTAAAGGAGCATAAATTGCTTATGGTGCCTTTCCCGAACCCTATCACAAGTAAAATTTTACGCTAATTAAATTTTATATATTCAAATGAAGTTCAGATATAAAAAAAAAACAGCTTAAAAAGTATTTATTATATAAAATAAACAAAATCTAAAACATAGACATTTGAAAAAGTGGGGGGACTTGTCCTCTGGTACCCCCCTGAAACAAAGCCCTTGTATATATATATATATATATATATATATGACTGTGTATATATGACTATGTATATATATATATATATATATATATATATATATATATATATATATATATATATATATATATATATATGACTGTGCTTGTGTCTATGTCTCGTAGCTGAACGGTTCGTTAAAAACGTGACCGATAAAATAAGTACCAAGCTTAAAAAATATATATTGGAGTCGATATGATCGACTAAAATCGCTTCAAGGTGGTGCCCCAGCATGGTCGCAGTCTAATGACTGAAACCAGGAAAATAAAAGAATAAGAAAATAAGACAAATCAATATTTGTCACATAAATGCATAATAAATTTCCCAATGACGTTATATAGAGTCGACACACGCCTCAAAAGTATTTTGGCTTTATGTGCTGCGTACGTAGGCTCCGAATGCTTAAAGATTTCTTAAATCCTTGTTTAGGTGTGTAAGAGGTACTTAGTAAATCTCACTTTAAAATGGTGCAGTGTTTGCTCTATTCAAACAATCCTTTAGAAATGTCTTGTTCTGCGATCAACATATTAGATTTACGACTTCCCGTGTCAATAAATCGACAGACAGGCCATAAGAAACAGTAACAAGACTGTAGTCATAACAACAAGAAAGCCTCTGAAATCCTAAGAAGTGTGGCAGTGTTTAAACAACAAGTAACAACTACCGTGAAAACATTCCTTGTAACTAAGCACTTCAACTAATTCCTATGTATGATTTACGCTTAGAATTTAAGTACTGCTTTCATAGATTATTATATGGGATGAGTGAAGAATGATCTCAGAAGTAAACTAGATATACAGCTGAAGAAATAACTTTTCATTCCTGTTTCTAAATATTTTCTCAATCTTTTACGTTAAACACTATTTACAACTTAACAAATCAACAAGATGCCGAAAGGTTAACGGTTCGCATCTTCTCACATTCTTTTTTTTTTTATCAAATAAATTCCAGCTTAGCCCTAAAGTCCTCCCATATCTTAACTTTGGACGTCTTTACTGAATCGCAGCAGAGACAGTAAAGGCGTCCAAAGTTAAGACATGGAAGGACTTCGGGATTAAGCTCGAATTTATTTAATAAAAAAGAAAAAAGGAGGAAAAGAACCTATAACCGGAAAGTGTATTTCCATTGATTTATTGATACTATCAGCTTGTTGCAATACCTGACAGAAGAAAGGAGACGATTGTCCAATCGGAACAAGAAAATAATGTTTCATTTGGTCTGCCGATTGCTGATGCTATCTGCCGGTACAGCACTTGGCAGGAGAAAAGGAGCCGATCCACAGATCGGACCAAGTAAACAATGTTTCCATTGCTATTTCATTACTGATTGTATCTGCTCTTTATATCACTTTGCAGAAGAAAGGAGTAAATCAACAGATCGGATCAAGAAAACAATGCTACCATTGACCATTCCATGACTGGTACTACCTGCCGGTTGCAACACTTGGTAGAAGAAAAGAGCTGATCAACAGATCGAACAAAGGAAACAATGTTTCCATTGGTCTTTTCTTTACCATTCAAGATCTTTGCTTATTTAATCATTTATACATTATCTGATGACACAGAAATGAGCAGAATTAATATCTAATTCGTCAAGTTAATGCTTAGATGTAATAAATGGATACATCTACTTATGAATAATGGAACTTGAGCAAGTTTGTTTACTAGTTTTTATTTTTTAATTTATTTTCCTGCATTTTTTTTTTTTTTGCTCACTTTTGTGTTGTAGAAAGATGTGCCAGAAGGATAAAATATCTTAATTCTTCAATATTGCTGTTTGTGCATTAATATTAATGTCCTCTGTATCATCACATTCATTCAATTTACACGAAGTTTGATTCCTAAACACTTTTACGGATTATACTAGTGACGAAAAGATTCGTCTTATCTTGATAGTTGTGGAAGTACATTGTGCTGCGCCCGGGGCAAAAACCACACTGTTCATCAGCTAACTTGAACTCAACAATCTCCCTATATCTCTTTGCCAGACACTAAGCATAGACTTTACCGGAGAAGCTTAACAAGGAGATCTCTTTATAATTGGAGCAATCTCTCTTGTTTCCCTTTTTGTAAATTGGGATTATCACCCCCGACTGTCATTGCTTAAGTGCCTGTAAGGGTTCCAATTGTCAACGTTTTCTCCCTTCTGATCTCTCTTTTGTGGTCTCAGAATACGCAATCTTTGTGCGTCCATCCCACGTCATCCCGGACAAGTCGCGGGCGCATCGCCAGTTTTTACGGCAAGAAATGGAGACTAGACTGTAATATTTTTTTGAACAAACCCCTCTACCTGAGGCTTGAACGCGTCCCTTATTAACCTGCACGAAAGACGATGCAGTATGGTTCTTTTTCTTACCTTTTACCATATTAGAGTTTTGGTGGTCTTATTCGCGCCAGTCACCAATCAAGTACTTTCTCAAACCTTCAAAGACTTAGGCCTTTTTTAGAGACGGCCTTTACTCGCCTCGTCATAGCTACATCAGTGGGTTGTGAGACTTTTCTTGGGAACTACAGATACACATTATATATATATATATATATATATATATATATATATATATATATAGAATATTAAATAAATGGAAACTATATTTATAAAACCATATTTATTTCATTATATATATTTCAGGGATATCATATTAACAACATGCTATGCCTTCCTCAGACAAAATACAATATAAACAGTTTTATAGATAAATATTGTAAATATACTCCAAATACTTGTCGAGTGCTTTTATATCAGTTATAAATATTTACTAGTTGTAACCCAACAATTTAAATATTACTTTCCACATATATATATATATATATATATATATATATATATATATAAATATATAAAGAGATGACAAGGCAAACACATAGAGATGTAAAAACACGTTTTGGAGAAAGTGTGTATGTGTGTGTATTTGTATGCGTGTGCAGCAGGGAGGGGGAAAAGCCGGTGCATGCAGTTTAACACAAGTCGTTTCATTTTGTTCGTGTCGCTCAGAGCTTCAGATAACGGA
>OZ024746.1:22742305-22749805 GCA_964016885.1 Eledone cirrhosa | reverse complement strand
ACCCCAGTACTGAACTGATACTTTTTTTTATCGACCTCGGAAGAATAAAGGGCAAAGTTGGCCTCGGCGGAATTTGAACTCAGAGAGAAGAGAACCAGAACGAATACCACAAAGCAGTCTATCCGACGTTCTAACGACTCTGTCAATTCGCCACCTCTGTAACAAGATTAGTTCTTTGAATTACAAGTACAGTCCATCCAAAAGGCTTCCAGACAGTTTTCGTCGACCCAGGAAACCAAAAAAACAAGTCACTTTCCTGCTTGGATAAATCCGTCAAGCAAAGAGGTATTACTTTTTGTAACATGCAGCTGCCTCACTCCTATTTTTCTTCGGCTGTTGATCAATGGCTAGTAACGCTAGCAAAATATACTTGTTCCTAATGATTTTATTTCAGTTGTGCAGATTTATTATATGTATGTGTGGTATGGTGTGTGTATGTGTATGTATACACAAGTGAGTGTGCCGTATGATAAATTATATGAAGGCATCGTCCCGTAACTCCTGATGGAGTCGTATGGGCGCCAGTCGTAGTGGCATTCGGCGTTGCTTGGGTATTTTACGCCTGAAGGAGCCCATCCGTCTCTCCAGGTGTGAACACAGCAGATTTCTTCCAGAGATGTGAGAGAGGGGTGGGGTGAGAAAGAGATAAATTATATAATACAATATACAATATATGTCTTCAGTAGCCCAGTGTAGTTAAGATTATAACATAAGTTCATTCTACGCTATCATCTTATTGAGAATATATTCTGCTATCAACGAATGCTTTGTGTAGGAAGACTGACCGAATCAATTTATATCATGCTAATATAATTATGATTCTTGCATTTAAGTGATGATTTATGATTGATTGCCAACACCATGCTGGCAATCATTTCATTTCTATATGAAGAGCTGATGTAAGATGTGTGTATGTATGCATTAGATGTGTCCATGTATCTGTATGTGTGTGTGTATGTATGTATGCACACTGAACACACACACACATATATATATATATATATATAGATGCACGCACACACACGCACGCACGCACGCACGCACGCACGCACGCACGCACGCACACACACACACACATACATACATACATACATACATACATACATACATACATACATACATACATACATACATACATACATCTCTAAAGATTATCATTGCTGAGGTAGGAATAGCCTGAGAATCTACTCTCCATTAAAATGCCCCAAAACGCCTTGCATAACATAGAGCTTCTGACAACCGAAGCCCAGCTTCTGATAAATCCTGTGGAGGAGAATTCTAGAACTGATAAGGAGAAGGGGCAAAGTTGAGTTACTGGCATCTTAAAACCAGTTGCTCCAGGTACACATAACTAATCAGCGTAGGGTGGCAATCAGTCTAGAGGAAAGTACACTGATTATAAAACCAGGGAAGATGGTACCCTTACAACAACCCATCTGTGTGCAGGAACTCAGAAATGTTCCTGGATGGTGTCAGCTCCCATCGCGTGTCCTCTGGGAGTGAAGAGCCCTGTGCTTTTGTTACAGCGTTCTTCTAAGAGAAGGAAACTCTGAAGTGAGATCTGCGATTTGCAGGATTAATGATCATCTTGCTTAGGCTTGTCATCAGATAATAATCACTGAGACTTAAAGACTGGCATTATAATTGTCATTATAATCCATTATGTTACAGATGTCTCTTTTGCTATCTTCTCATCTGTCATTCTATCCCTACAGCCAATGCATGCCAGGTCCCTGAATTCATGGCTTCATATAGACATTGGGCTTATTGCTGCATCTATTGGGGTACCACACAAATTTGCACCAATGAAAAACCACCACTTCCATGATAGATGGGAGCAGTTACGGTTCCCCAGTCATCAGTGCTGTTGTTTCTTCTGTTGGAATGTTGTCAGTAACTGGAGGTGGTGAACATGGTCTTGCTTTTTGTTGCTGGATTGAAAAGTCACTTCTTTACACATGGGAAGATGTAGTCTAGCAGGAATGGTTCAAGTGATGTTGAGACGGTTATCCTTTTCTACATTCTCTTAATATTCTATTTAAAAAATAAAATATTCCAATCCAGCTTATTCAAGTATTAAGATGAGCTTTGTTAAATATTTCAGCAGTATCGGCGAAAGCTTTGGTTCTAATGGATCCTGCTGGGGTTTGAGAAGCTCGGCATTAATGGTTCTGCTAATCTTAATAATCATCATCATACAGCTTGCTATAAATGAATTTACTTAATTAAGATTTGACAGTTTCAACAATATGGGCTACAGGAGCTAAACTCAGAGCGAAATACACTAAAGATGTGTGTTTGACTGCTTCATGACTGTGTACAACCAAATAGTTTATGTACTGCTGACAGAAGGGAAAATACAGAGTTTACGTTCAATTGAACTTTTATTTTCTCTCTGCTGAGAAATTTTATTTCCAAGAAATCAGAAGTACGTCTTAACAAAAGTGACTGGTATTTTGAGATCTGTATTTCAGAAGTCCTTCATCAGGAAAGTTCGGATAGGGGGAGAACAGAAACTCCGAAGCTTATTAAGGGAGTATTGAGGAAGGAAGTATATATATATATATATATATATATATATATATATATATATATATATATATATATATATATACTGTGTGTGTGTGTGGGGGGGGGGGATACAATGACATAATTCAGTCGAATTAATGGTAGGTAATGTTAAAATATATCTGAAGCAAGATATTTGAATAAAACATACTTCTCTCTTTTCATAAATAGCTTCACGAACTTACATTCGATGATTTTTCTTAATTTAAACAAAGAAAGAAACAGACAACCAGTGATTTAACTCAGACTATGTTCAATTAAAAACAAATAACGAAACGAAATTAAATTTCGTTTCGTTTGTAACTCACTTTCGTATGACTGACGCTTAAACAATTAAGTTAAAAATGTACATCCACATATGTATACTGAAATACTAGTATGCATCTGAATACACACACGTATACATATGTAGATGTACCGATTTTTTCACTGGTCACTTTACTGTGAGTGACCAGCTATTCTGTATGTAAACACACAGACAAACCGGTTTTTAGAGTCATACTGGTTTTTGAGGAAACACCTGGAGAATAGAGGAAAGGTGTTTCCTCAAAAACCAGTATGACTCTAAAAACCGGTTTGTCTGTGTGTTTACATACAGAATAGCTGGTCACTCACAGTAAAGTGACCAGTGAAAAAATCGGTACATCTACATATGTATACGTGTGTGTATTCAGATGCATACTAGTATTTCAGTATACATATGTGGATGTACATTTTTAACTTAATTGTTTATGTTCAATTAATTTTATTTTTAATAAAGGTATTTCAAATCCTTTATATGTTCGTATAATAAAAATGAAATCGTTCTCTTCAGAAATCGAACACATAACTTGAATGTATGCACCTAAATTATAAAAGTCTTATGGAAAAAAAAATTGAGACCTGAAATATATGGGGAACGAACCCACGACATTCGCATTATTGGCACCACAATCACATTAACAGAGATGACCAGCTTTTCACTGTTTGAGTTACTTTTAGAAATGGGATACTCAGGTATACATCTAGAAATATATATCTCTCTCTTATATCTATATATATAAAGTTGTAGTTCCTGTCTGTTTGTTTACGAATAAATAGACCCCCATAACCATATATATTCTGAAACGACATTGCCCAGGGTACTTGGATAAGTATATTTCATTTTAATCAAAGGGATCCCCGGGGGCACAAACCCCCGCTGAAATTTTTTTCCCTTCGATTTATATGAAATTTAAACCATAGGTAAATGACAAGATATGATGCCTATTCACAAAAGATTTGAATTGATATTTTGAAAAAAATTATTTACACGAAAAAAAAATAAGAATAAAATTTAATAATGTAATTTTGATTTGATATATTACAAAAAATATTTTCCAATTTTTCATGCATTACATTTTACATTGAGTAATATTGAAATGCAGAGTGTTTTTCCATAAATTATATAACTGATTTAAAATCATCATTTTCTTACAAAATAAATGTGTGAAACGCAGCAAGGCGCGGGTAATTCGGCTAGTATATATATATATATATATATATATATACATAGTGGGGGAGTCAATTTAATCGCCGACCACCCGAATATGAAACAGACCTGACCTGATATATATAATTGTTTCTACTTTTGGCACAAGGCCAGCAATTACTCAGTACATTACTGGTACTTTATTTTATCGACCTTGTAAGGATGAAAGGCAAAGTTAACCTCGGCGGGATTTGAACTCAGACTATAAAGGGCCGCAACTCTTTGCTGTAAAGCATGGCGTCCGACCCTCTACCGATACTGCCAATCCACTGCCCTTTATAATATATAATATATATATGATTTACGCCAAAAGTTCAATTTAGGAGCATAAGTTAGACCGACTAAAATAAGTTAGTCTAACTCATAATCTTCTCCCTAACATAGTTTCTAGAATAAAGAAACAATATTGATTATTTCAAATCATTGAACAACCTATATTGGAAGAACTTGTTCTGTCATCATCGGAGAGTTCTTTTGAACAAGAGGAGATATTGATCATAAGTATACAGACCATTTCGTTGCCGAAACGGCATGGCGTCCAAAAAGTTGCGTTTTTGAACTACTAAATGAACACATATTTCTCTATATGCTAGGACAATGCGACAGGTTTATAACGAGACTAGAAATAGCAGCAAAATCCATCTAAATCTACTCTACGATGAAGGAGTGTTAATATTAATTTAAAAGTTATTTGTCTCTAATACTTAGACATCTCAATGCAGTAATTTAACAGATCAAGTCTATGCCAAAATCTCATATATATATATATATATATATATATATATATATATATATATATATATATATATATATATATATATATATATATATATATATATTGTTATACTTGGGGAGGGTCATATTGTTGTAATAATATTGCCAGAAATAATAACAGAACACACTCACTGTTTGGTTGGTTTTCTTTTATATCTTCACAGTTAATTCATTTGGTCCTCCATGCTTATCATTGACTGACCAACGGTAAAAAATACAGATATAATATAGATATAAACACATATATATAGTCTAACAAAGATCTTTCGTTGCACATCTGCAACATCATCAGTCGTACTATTATGTTCTTGTTGTATTGTATATATATATATATATATCATACATATATTGTATATATATATATATATATATCATAATAAAAAATATTTAGATTTTCGTTTTAATATAAAAATTACACAGACACTTTGAAGCAATTCTGGAAAATATACATATATGTCTGCGCAGGTACGGGAGTAGCTATCTTATTAGGTGTCATATATATATATATATTCTTTGATATGTTTACATGAAATGATGTCTCTGTACACCTGTAGAATGTTAACAAGTCAGATTGTGTCAACTAAAGGAACTATTTATCTTGACTCTCATGCTGATAAGATCTTCGTTCGAGCTTATCTTCGACCAGAATCAATATTAAATATGTGACGAAACGTGACCTAGTGGTTAGGAATGTTGGACTCATAATCGTAAGGTCATTCGTTTCACGTTGTTTTTCATGATAACGCAGAGCTCTGTGCCATTAAAATAAAACAAAGAAATATCCTATGAGATGCAACCTTGTAGGAAGCCAGCTAAACCTACATCTCATCAAACCTCTTATGAGATGTCACGTTGTAAGAGGCCAGCTAAACCTACAGCTCATCAAACCTCTTACGAGATGTAACCTCGTAGGAAGCCAGCTAAACCCGCAGCTCATCAAACCTCTTACGAGATGTAACCTTGTAGGAGGCCAGCTAAACTTACTTCTCAATAAGCCTCTTATGAGATATAACCTTGAAGGAGGCCAGCTAAACCTACATCTCATGAAACCTCATGTCTTAAAAATGAAACGACATATTGGATAATGCAGGCACAATCACGATTTTGAAAGCCTTTGCAATTCTTCCATCGGCACTTCAATCACAGAGTATCGTCTGCCTCTTCAAATAGACAACACAGCTTCCTTACCACTGCGAGCTTACTACTACCTCTGCTGGTGATACTGACTGACTACAGCTGGTCACTTTTTAATCGAACATAGTATATTAAACAAAGATTCTTCAGCACAACACAGAGGCCTTTTCCAATACTGTATTCATTTGTGAGTGCTACCATCAAACTTTATATTTTTATGATTCGATGTAATCATATTTTTTTTCCCTTTTGCTGAAGTGAAGTAAAGTTATATATCTAAGCAAAATTATTGGTATTTGTCGTGTATATCCTCCTCTTCAACAACAACCAAAGAACTTCGCTTCCTGTGTGTGTGTGTGTGTGTTCGTGTCTATTCAGAGTAGTTATCGGTGATGCATAGACTGGTTGGAGCCACAACAGTTTTGTTCACGTGTATATATATATATATATATATATATACACACACATCATACATACACACACACATTTATATATATATGAGAGAGAGTGTGTGTGTGTGTGTGTGTGTGTGTGTGTGTGTGTGTGTGTGTGTGTGTGTGTGTGTGTGTGTGTGTGTGTGTGTGCGTGTTAGAAATCTCCCGAAGCTAAAATCGATTCAGTGATTGCGTCTTTTTATCTATAAATATTTATAGGTATTCTATATAGTTATGTACAATCGATATTCAATATTTACACAATCTAACCATGATATTTAGTACTATCTAATTACAGAAAGTTGGCTTATTCTTGTTAATGATGTTGTTGTAGTCTTTATTGTTGTCATTGTTGTTGTTGTTCTTGTTATAGAAGCAAGTGTAGCTGTTGGTGTTGATTGTTATTGTTGCTGTTATTATTGTTGTTTTTTTATCGTTGTTGACGTTGTTGATATTGTTGTTGCTGTTGTTATGGTTGTTGTTGTTAATGCTGTTGCTGTTATTGTTTGTGTTTTTGTTGTTGTTATTAATGCTGTTACTATTGCTGTTGTAACTGTTGCTGTTGTTGGTGATGCCGTTATTGTTGCTGTTGAGGTTATTGTTGTTACTGTTGATGTTGCTGTTGCTGTTATTGTTCTTGGTGCTGTGGTTATTGTTGTTAGTGTCGATATTGTTGCTGTTGTGGCTGTTATTGTTGTCTTTCATGTTTCTATCGCTGTTATTTTAGTGTTTGTTGTGTAATTTCCTTATATAACAAACGAAGTTAATTTTCAAAATGGCCACTGAAATAATCAACGATACTACCACAGCATCAACGTTGTTTGGAAAATTATTACCTTCTTCGGTGCGTATATGTATGAGTTTGTATATGTGTATGTGTTCATCTGTGAGTGTTTGTATGTGTATGTGTGTATCTGCGAGAGCGTATGTTTGTGTATCTGTATATGTCTATTGTGTGTGTTTGCATCTGTGAGTGTATATTTGTGTATCTTGCATGTAATTCTTTGCATGTGTGTGTGTGTGTGTATATATATATATATAATTTGTGAGTGTATATTTCTATAGCTTGCATGTAATTCT
>OZ024746.1:22734805-22737305 GCA_964016885.1 Eledone cirrhosa | reverse complement strand
ATATATATATATAAGTATATATATATATATATATATATAAGTATATATATATATATATATATATATATATATAAGTATATATATATATATATATATATATATAAGTATATATATATATATATATATATATATATAAGTATATATATATATATATATATATAAGTATATATATATATATATATATATAAGTATATATATATATATATATATATATAAGTATATATATATATATATATATATATAAGTATATATATATATATATATATATATATATATATATATATATATATATATATATATATATATATATATATAAGTATATATATATATATATATATATATATATATATATATATATATATATATATATATATATATATATATAAGTATATATATATATATATATATATATATATAAGTATATATATATATATATATACTTATATATATACATATATATATATATATATATATATATATATATATATATATATATAAAGTGTGATCCTAATAAGACTGTTTTTACATCCGTGTTTGTGTTATTTCTTCAACTATATGTGTATGTATATATATATATATATATATATATATGTGTGTGTGTGTGTGTGTGTGTGTGTGTGTGTATGCTTGGCTGAATTTTATTTTGAAACCTGCATTTCCAGTGTGTTGTAATTGCCTTTATAGATTACAAATCTCATTTTGCTATCTGTATATTCACTGCAAGTGTTTTTATGTGTTATAAGAACACACCCACTGTGTAAATGTCTATCTTCTCGTATTTGAGTATAATTTCGAATGATAGTTGTTCTATGTTCTGGTAATATACATGTATCCTGAATTATTGCTTTGGAAATATCGTGTGAAATGATAACATATTTTAGTTCCATAAAAGTAATTTTAATGCTGTTAATGTTGCATTTCAGAATTTTAAAATATTTTGTTTATAAAGTTAAATTTTGTGTGGAAAATGTATATTTTTTTCATTTATAATGTATTTTCTGGTAGTAAGAATACTTTGGGGGTTGGGGGGGGGGGGGGGTATTGCTATGGGAATATCGTGCGTGAGGAAAAACTCTTTTAGTTTCATAAAAGTATTTTTGATTTTGTTATTGTTGCATTAAAATTTGTCACGTTAATAAAGTAAAATTTTGTCGGGGAAATGTACATTTTAAATGTATCTTGTGCATAGGCTAGGGAATAGTGTTGAACTTACCTAAAAGCTGAATAAGCTATAGCTTAGGGCCACACCACCTCGGGGGGGGGGGTCTCATTTAAAAAAAAAACTTTTTATTTATAATTAGTTTTTATTCTTTAACACTAAATCACAGCACATTGTATATATATATATATATATATATATATATATATATATATATATATATATATATATATATTATTAACAATTATAAATATATAAACAAGAAGTGTAAGTCAACAGGATAAAATTAACTTTGTTTAATCATAGTCGCTGTTATATATATTTCGGTGATAAACATTATACAACAGCTATGACCACATCAGACAGCTAGAATTTGAATAGAAAAAAAAAACAGAAAACATAACGAAGGAATAAAGCTTACATCTGGTATTGGAATTTTTATATGCTTGGTATTGTTTCCTCAAGGCACCGGTAGCATATATATACATAGAGAGAGAGACTTAAAATAGTCGAAGTGTTGCAGCATATGTACGAAGTTTGTACATATACTGCAACACTAATTTCGACTCTTTTAAATCAATTTACACTCAATTTACACATAACAGCCGTAACACTAGAATACAACCCAACCGAAACGGGCCTCGTAACAGCTTCGAACAGCGCATCGCCTATAACTGTTGTTATATAGATATATATAGATATATATATGTGTGTGTATATACACGCACACACACATTATTTATTCTTTATCATTAATATAATAAATAATAATCATGTATAATTATTTTTAAAAAAAATGTTTGCCGAATTTTTTTAGAGAAGACTCAAATTTCATATAGCATGGGGCTCAGCAGGTGAAAGTCCGGACCTGAGAGATAGCAAGGGTACGTCTTGTTGCTATTTTTTATATAAAGTCATGTATTTTTCTGAAATATTTGTATATGTTGCTATTTAGTAAGGTTTCGGGTTTAATACCAACACCCTTATATACACATTTATACACAAGGTCCGAACACAAAGGAACCAAACTCCCACTGTCACCGCCTCTCCCGCTCTCCTCATTTCTCCCTATTGTGAGCAGATGGGGGGGGGGGTCACTCACTGGCCGCCCCGCGGCCCCGGCGGACAGAATAAAAAAGGCATTTCCCCGAGGATGGTGAGGTAGACGCGCTGGAAGAACCATTTCAGCTCGCGAGGCTCACACCTGCAGGTAGCCAACTCTGTGCCGATGGTGGTGAGCAGGAAGGTGGGCCTAGAGCCAAGGACACAAGAACTCTCCACTGTTACGGGCTCGACCGCAAACTTATCGAAGAGCAACCGATCCTGTCCCCGGGGTATATT
>OZ024746.1:22662305-22724805 GCA_964016885.1 Eledone cirrhosa | reverse complement strand
CTGTCATCGTAGATGTTTGTTTGATTTTTCCAAGACACATGTCCACTCTCAGGTATTGGAATGCCATTACCTAGCTAATTAATTGATTATAATTAGGTAATTGTAATTACCCTCCTACAAATGACCAAGCTCAAGTTCGTGCCCATGCATGTCGACAAGGTGAAATGTTTTACTGCCTACATGACTAAGATCAGTTTTTACATTGAAATCTTAATAATTTCAATCAGAGCTTCCTTCATTTGTGTAATTAGTATTCTCTTACAGATCATGACCAGCTGTGCAATTATTTCATTGACAATATGTGACTTAGCAATGTGTTTGTTGTATGACAGAGAAAAAGGCTGTTGACTATGATATGTTAATGTACAGATACTGATATGTTAATGTAGAGCCATAGCTTAGTGGTTAAAGTGTTCAACTCATAATCATAAGGTCATCAGTTTAATTCTAGGTGGAGCGATGTCTTTCAAGAAAACACTATATTTCATAAAAGACCAATAAGTTTCAAAAAGCTGGTATAATGCCGTAGAAATATATAAAGGGCAAAGGATAACAAATAAAACAAAACAAAATAATATTTTACCCAGTATATCTCAACATGATATTTCGAGGCTAATACCCTCTTTTCAAATGTGAAGCAGAAACAGTTCAAAACAAAAACAAACGATCGTTGTGTTCTTCCTTAACTAGCCTGTGTCTGATATACACATGCATGAAGTCGTTATAGTAGCCATTCTGCTTCGTACATTTCCAATCTATTATTTATCTATCTATGCTACTATATTTCATGTTATTTAGCAATATGCCATATCACAGAGAAGCATGTTGACTATAATGTGTTAATGTAAAGCAAGTAAAGATCTGTGGCTTAGTGGTTAGGGTGTTTGGCTCATGATTCTAAGGTTGTCAGTTCAATTCCTGGTGAACAAAGCATTACATTTCATGTTGCTCTTGTCTACTCAACTAGAAAAAATGAGTTGTATCTGTAATTAAAAAGGCTAGCCTTGTCACTGTTATGCTGAATCTCCCTGGGAACTATATTAAAGATACATGTATTTGTGGAATGCTCAGTCACTTGCACAGGATGTTCCATTGATCAAATAAACTGAAACACTCATCATCGGAACCAACAGAGGTCCAAAACACATGCACAACATACACGCACGCACATATTACACACTCACACAACACACACAATGTACAACATACACACTCACAACATGCACAACACACACATATACCCAAACAAACACACATACAACACACACACATACACAAACCAACACACATACACAACACACACATACAGCTTTGTTTTAGGTATTAGTTTACAAAGTTAATTCTATTTCAATCTCAATCATTAAACCTAATTATGTTTGTAACTTGATCGTTCTTTTTATTGTTTCTAAAAAATGAAATTTTGCAATATAAGCTTCACTGGTTCAGAAAATCTGCTTGTCCAGCATCTGCCAGGTCCCAATCTTACCAAATTAGTGCATGCATGGTCCCATCAATCCTGAGGCAGTCCTAGTGGTGCCATATTGACATACTGTATTTCTAGGGTATTTTTAAACCTGGAAGAGCCCATCTCTTCTCCAGGTCTGAATACAGTATATTTCTTTGAAAGAAGAGTAAAAAGTGAGAGAATTGAAGTGAGAAAGAGACACAGAGAAATAATTGACCCCAGTACTAGACTGGTATGTTTTTTATCAAACTCGAATGGATGAAAGGCAAAGCTGACCTCAGTGGGGTTTGAACTAATAGAGCAGAGAACCAAAATGAAAACTGCAAAGCATTCTATCCAACATTCTAACAACTCTGCCAATTCCCCACCTAAATTAGTGAGTATTAGTTGTAATAACAAAGTACAAAACTGAAAAAAGATCAGAGCTGACTGATGCAGTAATGTTTCAGTTGTAGTTATGGATTTGTAAGATTATCCTACTATGCTTTCTCTTCAAGTATTTACTTTCTTACACACACACACACACACACACCACATACCCAGACACACACATCACATACCCACGCATTCACGGACACCAAATGTACACACAGATATCACATACCACACACAAGCACACACACCACACATCACAGAACAAACACAACACAAACACACACACACCTTAAACATTCCCATACATACACCAGCACACACACACACACATACACAATATCACACAAGTTTAAATCAGAGAGGCTTTGCTGTCTGTCCAATCGACTCTGTGCATAAGAAAACAACCAGCCACAGATAATTCTACTATACATCACTTCTACAAACATAACATTCTTTATATCAATGACTACAATAGCAGAAAATAGTGTTGTCTCATTTCATCCATCCTCCGTCAGATTCAACGATGAGCTCTTGGTTGCTATAACCTTTTTTGCAGCATCACCCACTTTCACATGGAAAAATTGTCTATTGCCCACCTGTATAATAAGTATTCAAAAGCATACCAAAAAGGTTTGGTAAAAGTCTGTTACTAGTTCATTATTCTCATGGATTGGCAGTATCGGTAGAGAGTCGGACGCCATGCTTTCCAGCATAGTTACGTCCCTTTACGATCTGAGTTCAAATCCCGCCGAGGTTGACTTTGCCTTTCATCCTTACGGGGTCGATAAAATAAAGTACCAGTAATGCACTGGGTGATTGCTGGCCTTGTGCCAAAAGTAGAAACAATTATTCTCATTTAGCCTTCTGCTTTAGTTTTGTTTGGTTTTTGTTACAGGTTCTTTGCATATCTCTTTTTTTGGGCGGTGGGGTAGCATTCTTGATATTTAAAATCCCATATCGTCCACTAAAATTTACAATCGCCCACCATTTTCTGTTGCTCATTGCCCACTCAACAGTTGAAATTGGCCACTGGTGGGCAATATCGCCCAGGTTGGTAAACCCTTCAATAAGCCGTATCAGATTCAATGATGAGCATTCACTTGTTATATTCAAGAAAAATGGAAAGGAGCCAATCGTCCGATCAGACAAATGGAAACTATATTTCAATTGGTGTTTCCATTGCTGATACACATTAGGCTATGTGTCAGATTCAATGAAGAGCTTTCAGTTGTTAGATCAACTGAATATCCAAGGGGAAAAAAGGTTGGATCAAGAAACTATGTTTCAATTGGCTTTTCCATTGTTGGTTTTACTGATTTTGCCAACTTCAAAATACTATCATCATCATCATCGTTTAATGTCTATCTTCCATGCTAGCATGAGTTTAGACTATGTAAATAAGATGTTAAAATATTTTGGCTTTGGTGGTGAATATTACACTGATTTCACTTTGGAGGTGAAATTTGTATTTCTTATTGTTGTGTTTCCTATTTGATGTGTTTTGAATGAATATGTCACTCAAAACAGTCGGAAATTGGTAAAAACAAAATCACTACTTAATGGAGTTGTGAAAAAAAAAAATGCTCTAAATGACACTTAAAACTTCATAAATATATTCTCCACTCGTGAGAATTTCAAAACTACACCATCTAAACATAATGTGTTGGTTAACTGCCTGAGTTAATACACAGGGTTTGAATTTTTGTCCATTTCTCAGACATAAAATAAGGGGATTGGCATATATGCAGATAAAACTTATATCTGAATATATACGATAATTCCTAAGTTAAATCAGCTTGACACAATATGTGACAAGGCTGGACCATTGAATTACAGGTACAATATATCTTGTACTATAATATAAGTGGTTGAGTATTCCACAGATACATGTACCTTCAGCATAACAATATGATGAGAATGAACCTTTGAATTACAAGTACAGTCCATCCTACAGGCTTCCACCCAGTTCCAGCTAACCATTTTAATCCACAGGGCTATGGTAAAGACACCTGCTCAATAAACAAGGCAATAGAGTTGAACCCAGAACCTCATGATTGTGAACCAAACTTCTTCACCACTCAGCCATGGTTCCGTCCATTACTACTACTGCATCTGTTGCTAGAATTGTTAATTCTAATGTTTTAAATCAAATGTGTGGGTACAATATAGTAGAAAAAAAAAATCTATCAATGCAAAAATAGCTGTGCATTTAAGGAGTTCACTTAGCAACCCGGTGGTTCTGAGTTCAGTCCCATCACATGACACCTTGGGCAAGTATTTTCTACTGTAAAAGAATATAAAAATATGGTGCCCCAGCATGGCCACATTCTAATGACTGAAACCAGTAAAAAATAAAAAAAACCTGGTGCCGCAGTATGACCACTTTCTAAACGGCTGAAACCAATAAAATAATAAAAGAATGTGGTGTCCTAGTATGTCCACTAAAAGCAATAAAAGTATAAAAGAAATTAATGTTTGTCATGATGCTAATAAAAACTAATATATGACAACTGTCAGGCAATAATCCAGTTGAAATGGAGAACAAGCTGTAAGGAAATTTCCATTTTCTTTGCTGAATGTTGTAAATAATAATTGTTATGTAGATAGTAGATGAATTACGATAGTGGGTGGTCTAGCCAGTTGAGTTGACACAGCATGTTATTGATACTATCAACAATGTTTGATAGGATTTGAACTCATAATGTAGGGACAAAGCTGATGTTATTGAATCAATTGACAAGATCTCAGACCTCATTCGTTTACTGAGTGGGGTGGAACTCGTCAAGGAGATAATGTTTCCATAACTCTTTCCATTGCTAACACTATCTACCAGTCACAACTCCTGGCAGAAAGAGCAATGCCAAATAAAGTGTCTTGTTCAAGGAAATAAATCATCGCCCACTCCGAGAATTGAACTCACAACCTCATAATTGCAAATCCAATTCTCTAACCACTAAGTCACATAGTTACACAATAATTGTTTCTACTTTAGGCACAAGGCCAGCAATTACCCAGTACATTACTGGTACTTTATTTTATCGACCCCGTAAGGATGAAAGGCAAAGTTAACCTCGGCGGGATTTGAACTCAGACTGTAAAGGGACGTAACTATGCTAGAAAGCATGGCGTCCAACCCTCTACCGATACTGCCAATTCACCGCCCTTAACAACTACATAATGGGGGTGTATATGAAAGCATATATATGTTTATGTACAATGGTTTCTGATTAAGGCACAAAGCCAACAATTTTGGGGGAGGGGGAAATTGATTAAATGGACCCCAGTGCATTACTGGTGCTTTATTTTATCAACCCCATAAGGACGAAAGGCAAAGCTAACCTCAGCAGTATTTGAACTCAGTATGTAAAGTGACATAGCTATATGCATTCCAAACAATCTTGTCATCACTTTCAATTCGGAATACTTGTATTATTATTATTATTTGTTATTTGAGTTACACTCAGTTTCTGTTGGTAGTGAGTGCAATTGTGGGCCCTCATTAACAGGTTCATCTACAGCATCCTCAACCCTTTTTCTCAAGGTCTCTTCTTTTTGGCCCACCTAACTGCTCTCAGGAAGAAAGAGAGTGGCATATGCCCCATCGCTGTAAGCTACGTTTTCTGAAGGCTCACAGCAAAAGTCATCTGTATGTCTGTTACACCTAAACCAGGCGAGGAACTCAGCTTTCTCCACAAGTGACCCTCAGAGGTCACCCCTTATTGGGGAATTTATTTTTTTTATTTGATTTTTTTATTTTTTAATGTTTATTTTTCAAATTTTTGTTATAACCTTTTTCATACATAAAAACAATCATTTTATCATCCTGTGCCATCTCTAGTAATTGTTTATTGTTAGCCCTGTGTGGCTTATAAAGAAAGTATTATTATTATTATTATTAAAGGGTCGGTGGATTGGCAGTATCAGTAGAGGGTCGGACGCCATGCTTTCCAGCATAGTTACGTCCCTTTACACTCTAGGTTCAAATCCCACTGAAGTTCGCTTTACCTATCATCTTTATGGGTCAATAAAATTGTTGGCTTTGTGCTTAAATCAAAAACCATTATTATTATTATTTAAAGGGCGGTGGATTGGCAGTATCGGTAGAGGATCGGATGCCATGCTTTGACGCATAGAGTTACGGTCCTTGCCATTCTGAGTTCAAATCCCGCCGAGGTTAACTTTGCCTGTCATCCTTACAGGGTCGATAAAATAAAGTACCAGTAATGCACTGGGTAATTGCTGGCCTTGTGCCAAAAGTAGAAACAATTATTATTTAAAGTTTCATACACAAATCTACATCAGTAAGGAGACATTATATATAATTTATTGAAGTCAGAAGCAATGTAGTTAGATCTCTTAAGTATTTCAAGTATCAGAGAATGATAATCTAAAGTAGATTACGTAAATATAACTCTCAGATCAAATAAGTACATTACCATATAACTCTCATGTAAAGATTAGCTTTAGAATAAGGAACTGATTCCTCCATTAACTTTGTACAGGACTAGTACTTTAGCTCTGCCAGCACACCACATTTTTGTTTAATACATTAGGTGCTATGCAAAGTATATTACTTCTAATAATAATAATAACGATGATGATGATGATGATGATGATAAAAGGTAGTAAAATATTGAAAGTGAACCGCTATAAATATGTATAACAATTTATTAATGTCAGGTTTAAGATTTCTCATGAAGCTGAGAATCGTTACTATAAAGAGAACAACAATTTTAATTATGTGCTTTGAAATGAGTTTCTGGTATAGTTAATGTAAAGTAAAGCTGCACTTTTACATTAACCCATTCATTACCATATTTCTAATGAAAGATTATGGACTATGGTTTTGATATTCTTTTGAAAATAATCAAGAATTTAAACTGGAAAGAAGATTAGATAGAGTCTAGTGGCTTTGAATGTCACTTGAAGAGTATCAGATATTATCAAAAAGCATAGAGTCAGATTCACAGGGCATTGCTGGAGAGCTAAAGACAAAATTGTTAGCGAAGGTCTTTTGTGGGAGTTATACCAGGAAGAGCTTTCTGAGGAGAGAGGCCATGGTATAAGAGATCAAGGAAGACCTGGATGGAAGTGGTGAGGGCTGATTTCAGATTGCTAAAGCTCACAGAGGAGATGATGAAGGAATGTGACAAGTAGAGTGATGCTGAACTGAAAAGGACCTATCCAACCCATGTAAGCATGGAACAATGGATGTAAAATGATAATGATAATGATGATGTTATGCGAAGTGGTGAATTGATATAATTGTTAGATTGGATTGACTGCCTTGTTATTTCTTTTGGTACTCTGCTGCTCACTCTATATATGTGTGTCTGTCTATCTGAGTGTATATATATATACAGGGTGCGGACGACATCTGTTCGCAATTTTCAACTGCTAATTTTATGCACTTTTTTTTTACTTCCGTTGTCACTCTTGTCTTCATAAAAACAGTGACTATATTTCCATTATTTATTTTCAGAATAATTGATTATGAATAATTTTAAACCTCCAAATTTGTGGAAGAGACACGGAGTTCTTGTGGAATCCGCGCCGGGAGGACAAATAAGGACATTTCAGATTTTCTCAGCATCAGCAGGAGAATGGTGTCTCATCCAAAGACGTGCACAGAGTCATGCAGACAAAGTTTCCAGCGACAACATTGGTCTTAGGTGTCATCAGCAGTCAAGGTGACGTCATGCCACCTCACTTCTTCCCTGAGGGCCTCAAACTGAACACCAATGGCTACATCCATGTTCTGAGCGAGGTAGTAAAGCCCTGGATCGACCAGGTAGCTGCAGGTAGGCCGTATGTGTGGCAGCAAGACTCAGCGTCCTGCCATACCAGCTGAAAGACCCAAGCCTGGCTGTCAGAGAACTTTGTCGACCACACTTCACCTGACATCTGACCTCCCAGCTCGCCTGACTGCAACCCCCTCGACTTCTTTGTGTGGGGCGCAGTGGAACGAGACACCAACAGATCTAGCTGCAATACGAAAGACGATCTGAAGGCCAGGATCACAAGTGCCTTTAGGGGCCTAAATCGGGGGACAGTGACGAAGGCCTGTAGCTGGTTCCGAGGACACCTTGAGGCCGTCATCAAAGCCAATAGCAGGTTTATCAAGTGAGATCGAAAGAACAAGTCATGAAGACAAACTGACCCAAGTTTCATAAATATATCTTAAAAAATAAAACTACTGTGTTATTTTTTCCTAGACAGTAATCTTGCAAACAGATATCGTCTGCACCCTCCATATATATATATGTGTGTGTGTGTGTGTGTGTGTGTGTGGAGTAATTGGGTAAATATTTGTCGATTTTTTCTTCACTCTTATAATTGTATTTAGCTTGGATTAATTGACTATTTATTTAATTAATTCCTCTGGGCTACAAGGAAAAATTAGATAAATTATGTATGTTTGTTCTCTAAACTGCCATTTTCCTCTGTAAAATCGTGAAGAGCTCCAAAAGGTGGAATGGCTGATGAAGCGGGTATCATGGGCTATTCTCCACTGTAATGCTTTCACCATCTTGTCAGCAAGGCACACCTGAGGTTCACTTTCCCATACTGGGCTGTAGAATCTGTTATTCCTTTCCACTTCCCCCCGACTTTCATTATTTAATTGTTTCTGATTTTTTTTTAATTGCAAATATTTTATAATTTTATTGAAATTTGTTGAATAAAGAAGTAAAGGACAAATGTAAATCGTGTCTGAGTGAAGCAGAACAAAAATGACGTCACCAACACACCTTATCTCCATCCCCGAACTCCCCTTCGTTGTCTCATCCGCCACCTTCTCCTCCTCTCACCACAAGACATGTCCAGTCATGTCAGAGAGCATTGCTGACAATCTGGTCTGGGGATTCATTCAGTAGCAGCAGGTTTCAAGAGACCAAAACTCACAACTATGTTAAATGAAGGACAACCAGCCAGTTAATGAGAGGGAAGTCACTAGGTGGTTGTTTAACCTGCTAAAAATAGCAACCAGCCAGTTAATGAGAGGGAAGTCACTAGGTGGTTGTTTAACCTGCTAAAAATAGCAACCAGCCAGTTAATGAGAGGGAAGTCACTAGGTGGTTGTCTAACCTGCTAGAAATAGCAACCAGCCAGTTAATGAGAGGGAAGTCACTAGGTGGTTGTTTAACCTGCTAAAAATAGCAACCAGCCAGTTAATGAGAGGGAAGTCACTAGGTGGTTGTTTAACCTGCTAAAAATAGCAACCAGCCAGTTAATGAGAGGGAAGTCACTAGGTGGTTGTCTAACCTGCTAGAAATAGCAACCAGCCAGTTAATGAGAGGGAAGTCACTAGGTGGTTGTTTAACCTGCTAGAAATAGCAACCAGCCAGTTAATGAGAGGGAAGTCACTAGATGGTTGTTTAACCTGCTAGAAATAACAACCAGTCAGTTACTGAGAGGGAAGTCACTAGGTGGTTGTTTAACCTGCTAGAAATAATAACCAGCTAGTTAATGAGAGGAAAGTCACTAGGTGGTTGTTTAGCCTGCTAGAAATAGTAATCAACCAGCCAGTCAATGAGAAGGAAGTTACTAGGTGGTTGTTTAGTCTGCAAGAAATAGCAACCAGCCAGCTAATGAGAGGGAAGTCACTAGGTGGTTATACCAAAGGAATGATAAAATGCATCGAGTATATGCTGAAAAGTAGTAGGCATTAGGAAGGGCACCCAACAATAAAAACCATGTTCCCAGTACATGCAGTAAAGTGGTTGGTGTTAGGAAGGGCATC
The DNA here is from genome assembly GCA_964016885.1 of Eledone cirrhosa. Lineage (NCBI taxonomy): Eukaryota > Metazoa > Mollusca > Cephalopoda > Octopoda > Eledonidae > Eledone > Eledone cirrhosa. The sequence continues at coordinate 22,715,224 of OZ024746.1, read as the reverse complement.
CAGCCATAGAAACTAAGACAAAATGAAATATACTACAAGCAAGACATAGACACCTGACACATCCAGCCTCAACAGATGCAAGTTTGGAAAATAAACTTTGAACAGTGATGATGATGATATTTGCATGTCTAACCACATAGTGTGAGATGGCCTGGGCCAATACTGGCTGAAACCTATCATAGTTATCAAGATTAAAGTAAAATGCACAAACTCACTATATATATATATGTGTGTGTGTGTATATGTGCATATATATATATATATATATATATATATATATATATATATATATATATATTGCTGTTATTGTTGAATAATACCTTTCTTTGTTTAATATCAACAAATACATCAGCAAATGAAGGAAGCCAAAGACATGACTATAACTAATCAAAAAGATGTATTATAGTTTTGTTCTCTAAAAATCTTATTTGTTTCACACTATGTACATTATATATTATATATTACACAATCTTCTGCACATATTTCACCTGCAGGACTGAAACCTGTAGTTCTGTTAACAATGTTAACAGCATTAATTATATATACAATGTTTTGTTGATAGATCACAGTAACATTCTCAGTGTAAGATGGATCTTGCTTCATATTTTATTTATTACTACATGTATACGTATAGGCATAGTCATGGCTATGTGGGTAAGAAGTTCATTTTGTAACTATGTGGTTCTGGGTTCAGTCCTACTGCATGGCACCTTGAGTAAGTGTCTTCTACTTAAGGTGTAGTCTTATGTTGATCAATGCCCATTATCTTGTGAGTGAAACTTTGTAGACAATCTTCAGAAGCCTAGCTCATATCATCATCATCATTTCATTTTACGTCCGCTTTTTCCCTGCTAGCAAGGGTGGGATGGGAACTGATTCTGGCTTGATTTCTACAGCTGGATGCCCTTCCTAACACCAACCTCATTTACAGTGAGTGCTGGGTGCTTTTTTGCCATGGCACCTCCACGACCACTTTGCAGTGGAATGATAGGGAACCCAGTCCCTATCATCTCATTTCTACAGCTGAGTAAACTGGAGCAATGTGAAATAAAGTGTCTTGCTCAAGGAAACAACACATCACCCGGTCTAAGAATTGAACTCACAACCTTTCAATTGCAAGGCCAATGCTCTAACCACTAAGCCATACATGTATATATACATAAAAAAAAATTCTTCTGGGTGATCTGGGACTAGCTAGAATCTTAGTGCCAGCACAAACAGTCCCAGGCTTGCTTGATAATCACACATCACCAGGAATTGAATGTCAGCTATGTAGACCGAGATGCAGTTTGCATGCCATTGCGACTGTATTGGACCTTGAAACCTTAGGTAGCTCTTTTGTTCTATGTATGAACATTAATAAATAATATAGTATAATATATATATATGTATATATTCATTTATTATGGCTAAGTAGGAAGTCTTGTTACTCTGAAGTTTCACCTGTGCACTCTTGTCATCAGACAAGACGTGATGATTCTGCGAGTGATCATGTGAAACTCCAGAGTAACAAAAGTCACTACTTAGCCACTATAAATGAATATTTAAACTCTACTTTGGTATTGAGTTCTCTTTTCTCTCACCTGTAAACTACATATATATGTGTATATAGTGAAGAGGTAAAATCCCAACAGAGAACCCAGGTGTTTCAACTTAAATTCCTTTCACAAGTATTTCCAAGAGTAATGTTTGTGTAAATCATCAGCTACTGCCTTAAACTGTGGTCTTTCTGGTCCTTGCACTGCACATTTTCTCTCTCTCTCTCTCTCATATATATATATATATATATACTGGTATCCACCTGTTTAAGGAGGTGCCAGTAATTTGTATATATATATATATATATATATAGGAACCAGTAAGATCCCGACAGCTGAGCTCAAGCCGTTTCGACGGCTAATTCTGGACTAAATTAGTCCAGAATTAGCCGTCGAAACGGCTTGAGCTCAGCTGTCGGGGTCTTACTGGTTCCTATTACCCACTCTACTACCTCAAGTATTGAGTACTTTTGTGCGTTATGGTCCACCTGGTTCCTTACCACATTTCCTTCGTTATATATATATATATATATATATATATATATATATATATATATATATATATATATATACTGGTATCCACCTGTTTAAGGAGGTGCCAGTAATTTGTATATATATATATATATATATATATATACCAGGGTTGATTGAAAAGTTCATAGGCTGACCAAGATACTTTCATGGAATAACCAAATGAGGTTTATTTTTCAACATAGTCCCTGGAAAACAAAAACAATGCAGTTATTAATAAGAAGAGTTGAAATTAATGCATAGAAGATTTCACAGTCAGCCTATGAACTATTCAGCCTGCCTTTGTAGTATCACAGTTGGTTTTGACAATGAGTGTTTCAATTGTACAGTCAATATGATGTCATAATCATTAAATTAACATTTAAGTGACACAGAAGTAATGTGATACAATTTATGACAAGGTTGAGTCTTTCAATTACAGGTACAATGCATACAGTTTCTGTCTACTTGTGAAAGCGAGGGGATGAGTGGTTAGAGAATTGAATTCGCAATCGTGAGGCTGTGAGTTTGATTCCCAGACCAGGCGTTGTGTTATGTCCTTGAGTAAGACACTTTATTTCATGCTGCTCCTTCTACCTGGATTTGCGACCAGTAGATAGTATTAGCAATTGGAAAGACCAATGGAAACATTGTTTCCTTGGTCCAATTTGATGAGCTCCACCCAGCTCGTTAAGCAAATGAAGTCTAGGATCTTGTTGATCGACTGTTATGTTCTGTCTACTAAATCCCACTTTTAAAACTTTGGTACATTCTCTGGATTTAAGAAATTAACTGATGTTTTTGTGTGTCTGTGTGTGTGTATGTGTGTGATCTGTATATACCACTCATTGTTCAAAAGTCAGTCCGCCTCGTGGTCCTGGCTGACAGGAAGAGATTGTTACTGGAGAATGGTGACAACCACTCCAACTCATGGGGCTCACACTTATCACCCAGTCATAACTTGCCATAACTTCATACTTATCTCCCTTCCCACCAACCCCTACAAAGCAGAGAGGGCTCTTCTGTTGAGACAAGGACTGAGAACCTCTCTAGCATTGGTGACATGAAAATGCAGCCAGTACACTCTGTAATGTGAAGAGCACCCTGCTGTAGAAAGCAAACCTAAAACAGGTTGAGAGGACCTAAAAGGATGAATGGCAAAGTTGATCTTTATAGGATTTGAACTCCAAAAATAAATACCACAAAACAATAAATACAATGCTCCTGGAGTTCTACCGATTTACTAACTTATGCATTTATCTTGAACAATGAAAGTTTCTTTGTAAAGTACATTACTGATTTATTCCTATTTAATCAATTGCTGAAAAAATGTGATTTATATAATCTACAGAATCATAACATTTAAAAACACGGAAGTCAAAAACACGATTTTATTGAAAATAATGAAATCAAAGTTTATGTTGTTTTATGTTTTATTTTTTAAATTTCAAACACTTCGATTCTCTATTTCTAATATTTTGTCATTTATTTTCTATTTTAATAGGAATCTACTTGATCTGACAGAGAAACCATCCAATGCTTCAATAATAATAATAATAATAAAATATATCCAAATTTCTAATGATGTGAGAATATAGTCATGATAAATAATCTTTCATTTTCAATATGTCATTCTCATTCTTTAGAACTTTAGCATTCAAATCACATTAAAATTTAGCAATTATTTTTCCATTAAAAATTATAACCTTTGGCACTTTAACATTAACATTAAGTGGGAACTTACACATTAGCAATTCGTGACAAAATAGCAAGTGTATGGATCAAGTTAACAGAATTATTTAGAAGTTTAAACAACTTTGATATAAAATGCAGTTCATATTTTGTCTCCCTCATCACATAACTTTATCTAATCAATTAGCTAATTAAAGCTAATTATGGTAATATAATTACAAGTAACCTACAATAATAGGGTGTTGGACTTCTGCTGATTCTGATGAGGGTTCCAGCTCTTCAAACAACGGAACAATTGCTTATGAAATTAACAGGCATGTGACTGAGTATTCACAGACATGTGTACCCTTAATGTACATTTTAGGTAAATTCAGCATTACACACCCTCTGACAAAGCTGTTCATGTGAATTACAGATACAGTCCATCTGGTATTATAGTCTAAGTGGATGAGTATCCTTAATGCAATTCCCAGAGAGCTTCAGCAACATGAATAAATGTGAAATGATGTGTCTTGCTCAAGAACACAATGTGCCACTGACATTTAAACTCACCCTTACAATTGTGAGCTGAACACCTTAACCACTAAGCCACAGACCTTCGCCCCTACAGTATTCATATAAGAAACAATACACTTGTATTCTCTGTAATTCTCGGTTTCTCTCTTTACAATGTTACTTTTCCTAAGTTATGAAAATGAAAGAATATCATGTAACATATCAACAAACATAACTGTTAAACAGGCCAAAGATTACGTTTCATTGAAATTTGGTTTAAACTCAACTGTCTTTAAAGAACAGCAGAAAGTTCTAGCACTGAAGTTTGCTGGTTCAGAACTGAACGATTCATGGATTATTGGAGATCTAAAGATTTTACCTGGCTCCACTATAAAGTTGATTTTGAAGGCGGCAAGTCGTCCGTCTCTGTATGTCTACTGTCGATACAACAATGAAACATTCTCCATTAATGATGTCAACTGGATTAGTGAAATGAAAGTTTCAGAACTTCGACAAAGAATATCTGAACACACAGGACTTCCAGTGTCTGTGTCCCGATTAATAAGCCCAGGAGAGCAAGAAATGTATGATTCATATCGGCTTTATGACTACAACATCTTTAATGGAATGCGTATTGTTATGGAAACATGGGATGGCTGGAACGACTTTCTTCATCATGCCATTGCAGGTCAAACCAAATCTGTCGTCTCATCCATTTCATCTGATGAAGTTATAGCAAAATTTCAACTGAAAGTAGCTTTGTATATATCTGCCCATTTTGGCAATGTAGATTTGGCTTCTTATGTAATAAAGCTGGGCATCAGATCAGATGAAGCAGTTGGTGAACATCCATCAAGACAATGGTGCTATGAACACTCCAATATCTACTGTCTGAAAGCACCAGTTCATGAAGCTTCATACCAAGGACAATATGTACTTCTACGTCTCTTTGTATCTCATGATATATGCTGTTTGTTGGCCAAAGATGGTTTTGGTCAGAACGCTTTGGCAATTAGTCTGCATCGAAAAATGAAACAATGTGCTTCCTTTTTACTTGCCAAGCAATGGACTAAGGTTCAGGTTTCTAAAGAATTATCACTACCTGTTATATTATATTCTAAAATGCTACTCTGGGCAGATCGAGCGAAAAACCAAGTTTTCATCTCTCGGGGACCTGAAAAATCTTCTATCAAATTAGGTAACAAAAATAAAGGCCCACTGGTTACTTTTGGTGTCTTGGTAGATGGTTATTCACCAAGTCAAATTAATAGTAGGCCTACTCCACAAAATAAGAAATATAATCAAAGGTTAGTGAGAAGTTCTTTACATATAAATAATGAAAGGTATCGCCATAATATTAACTCATCAAGAGGACGACGAGAAAATGTATCAGAATGCTCAATAAGGAAACGAAGTGGAAATCATATGAGAAAATCTTTGCCAATAGATGAATCTAGAGTCAAGTCACCAAATCGTAAACGACCCGAAAAATCCTCCCCAGCATTATCTAGTGGGAGCAGTAGTAACCAAAACCAAAACATTCATAATAATACACTAAAGCTTCTAAAAATTGATTTTAATGCAAATACATCACCTAGTGAACAAATGGAAAAAAGTCCAGACATAGGACTCAGTTCAGAAAATGTTACATCATCAATAGAAAAAAGTGCTCAGCCAACAATTTTACCTAAACTAAACACAGAAATGGTAAAGTGTTCAGAAAGTCTTCCAGTAAATAACAACAAATATGAAAAGGTTCGTAAAATAGAAGATGGTAATAAAAGACATGATAAAAATAATCCTACACCAGAAAATGTTACTCCATCGATAAGAAAAAATGCTCAGCTAAAAATTCTACCTAAACTAAATATAGAAACAGGAAAGTGTTCTAGAAGTCTTCCAGTTATTAATAAAAATGAAAAAGTTCATAAAATTGTGGATGATGATAAAAGGAATGATAAAAATAATTCCACATCTAAATTGTTGGTTCATAGATCTAACAAAACTCATAAATATCGACCCTTTTTTTATTATCCTGGTAGCAAAGACAAGATTGTACAAGAAACACTAGCAAGCTATGAGAAGTACCAGAACCTCCAACCACTACAACGTGCTGCCAAAGCCCTTAGCATTGCAGAAACATTCAAGGAAAAGCCATTTCTTTTGCGATTAAAAATTGCCATGGCTCTTGATGAAGGACCAATTAAAAGATTTCCTCTTCCAAAATGAAAAAAGAAGAAAGTCACTTTGATAAATGGAATTAGTATACAAATATTAAATTAGATTATCTGAGAGATAATCAAAAAGGGATGTGACACTATGCTATACAAAACTGAAATATTTATTACATCCTTTGTCTTATTATGACCTGTGCAAAGCTGGTAATATGTCTTGACCAGAGGTAAAGTGTAGGCCTCCAAAGTTGGTAATAAGTTCAGGGCAGATGAAGAATGTAACCCTCCACCACCACCAAGCTGGTAATAAGCTCAGGCCATGTGTTAGGCCCCATTTCAAACTGCTCATTAAATACATATGGTTTATATATGGGCTACATGCGTACATATATATGTAGTATATATGATGCATTTATATGTAATAGAACAGAATATTGGTTTCTGATTTGGGCACAAAGTTAACAATTTGGAGGGAGTGGAAAGGTGATTAAATCGGCCCCAGTGCACTACTGGAACTTTATTTCACTGACCCTGTAAGGATGAAAGGCAAAGCTAACTTGGTGGGATTGGAACTCAAAATGTAAAGTGACGTAACTATATGCCACAAAGTATGTTGTCTGATGCTCTACCAATCCAAAACTAGAATTTTAGTTGAGTAGATCCCCTCAACATGGAGTGCCCATGCCAAATGGCCCGGCTGCCCCACTGGACTGGCTTGATCCTATCATGACAAGATCGTCAACTATGTCGGAATTACATCTCCAAATGAAATCAAACTCGATCATCTATGAGAGAGTGTGAAGAGATCTCTGATATTTCTGAATGTAAAGGAAATATTTTACCGAAAATCTAAAATAGTAATGAGAACAAACACTGAAAAACTGTGATAATTGTGGAATGTATTTCGTGAAATGTGGCTTCTAACAATAGAGATATAATCTTGAAAATAATGAACAGAAACAAGATAGATCCCTGCAAAACAAAAAAAATGTGTAAATTTAATAAACTTAATGTAAAAACTCATTAAATATATATCATTGAATTTATATGAATCATAAATTTGTATAACATTTATGACTCTTCTGAGTCTGCTGGTAATTTGCTCATTTTCAGTGTTTGACAAACAAAATCTTGAGTCTCATGATTTGCAAATTTTTCAATACCAGGTTCAATGTTTGACAAATAAAGTCTTGAGTTTTCTGTATCAGATTTCAATGTCTGACAAACCATGTTTCAAATTTTCTATATCAAATTCAATGTTTGACAAACCAAGTTTCAAATCTTCTATATCAAATTCAATGTTTGACAAACCAAGTTACAAATGTTCTATATCAGATTCAATGTCTGACAAAGAAAGTCTGAAATCTTTTTCAGTTACTTGCAATCAGTAATTTGTCTGAAAGCTTAGTTAACTATTATATCACAACACTGAATCCTCTTTTGACCAAACATGAAAACAGGAAAAGTAATGAGCAATAATAATATTTCTTGCCAAAGTTTAGTCTACTTGTTTGGTATATTTGGCCTGTATGCTTCATGTCTACTTTATAGAAACTGTAGGAGACCATGAACTTCAGAATTATTTTCTAAGATTATTAATTCTTCAAATAGGTTTGAGTGAGCAAAATATTTATTGTAATTCATGGTCCACTCAAGTATTTTCAGTTCATCAAAGTCTTTAAATCTGGTCATCATATCATCTTTCAATGACTGAAGGTGAGAACCAGGTTTGGATCTAACATAAAATCGCTACCATTATTTTCTTTTATTTATATACTCAAAAACTGCCAAAAAATCATGTCTTGTAATGTTATTTTTGTAAAATGTAATTTTACTGATAAAAATATTTCTTTTACTTTAATAAGGTTCATATTGTTTCCTTACAATAATTCTTAACCTAGGATCAACAAGCTAAATTCAAAATTTCAAGTACTTTGTTGAAGATTTAATATGAACAGGCTTATCCATTTTTCTCTAGATATAAACATTTCTCTGCTCTGATTCTTATTCTTGCTGTATAACTGTCTGTGAAGGTAGTATTTGAGTGGGGAGTCTGTGGGATAATTCATTTAAATAAATGGGGTCCTTGGTTGTAAAAGTGTTGGAAGCCACTGCCTTAAAATTTGATATTCATCTTATTTAATTTGTTGAAGATGCCAGAAGGATAAACAATGTCTAGCTCACAAAACATTTTCTCATCACATAATATAAAAAGAATTTTCCAATGATATCGAAGAAATTATAGAAGCACCACAAAAAATTTCCCTTAAAAAGTCATTAAACTTCAGTATGTAATAAAAGACACTCAAATTCTTGTTCATTTTCATGACAAGTTTCCAAAAATATGTGTTCAATGGATGAACTTTTATTCAGTGCTATTCAATTTAATGTGGGCTACTGCAGTGATGTTTTGCTGATGAATAACAGAGTGAATCATTAATATATTCTAAACCCATGCTAGCGTGGAAGATAGACGTTAAATGATGATGATGATTTAGAATAGCTTTTTTTTTTTTTAATAAAGCTGTGAATTGGCAAAGTCATTAGGATGTCAAAGAGAATGCTTTGCAATATTTATCCTGGTTTTCTGTACTTTGCTTAACAGCCCTTGCTCTTTCCCTCCTTTTTCTCTCATTTGTGGCATTTATAGTCCTTTCCAATACTGCTTTCTTTTTCTGTATGTTTGAGCAATTATAGTTATATCAACAAGAAATAAATGATATTTTGAAATGTTTTTAAGATACAATTAATCTGTTTGTTACTTTGTTTTACAAACAATTTATTCACTCTAGAACTGTAGATTGATACTTAAGCTTAGTTTTTAAATCCTGAAAGTAACCTCAACCATTTTTTTTTTTTTTTTTTGCTTTATCTGCAGGTTTTCTTTTTAAATGTTAGATGGTTCTTGAATGGGAGGTGAGTGGCTTAATGATAAAGGTGTTAGGCTTACAATCACAATGTCATGGGTTAGATTTATTAAGCAAAACACTTCATTTCATGTTGCTACAGTATACTCATCTAAAAACGAGTACCAGCAAAAGCTGGGGGTATAACCCTACATTAGACTGGTGTCCTGTCCAGGGGGAGTCTTGTACTCTCAGTCACTTAAGACCATGGAAACTGAGATAAGCACCAGCCTGATGATCCTCTGAATTCAAGACACTTTAAATCATTCTTGAAGCTTTCTTTTTCATTCCTACATTTGAGAAAGTTTTTTTCACATAAACAGATTCCTTCGTTGATCTCTGGTAGAGTTGTTGAAGCACTGTTATTTCTTGGGTATTTTAAATCTGGTGAAGCTCCTCTCCCCACGTCTGGTCACAGCTTGTTTCTTCCAGAGAGAAAGAGAGGCAAAACCAGGCAGAAATCTAGAGAAAGAAGAAGAATTGACCCAGTATTTAACTGACAATTTATAGACCTTGAAAGGATGAAAAGCAAAGTTGATTTCAATGAGATATAAACCCAGAGTGCATAGAGCCAGAACAAATATGTTTTAATGACTGTGCTAAACCACTATCCAATTACTACACTGTTAACTGCTCACTATTAATACATGGAATAACTCCATATTGAAAATATTTACACAAGTATTAACAATATTTTTCACCCCTTTTTATGGTGCTAACCACAATGTCAATATTTACAATAAAAAAATTAATTAATGAAGAACTATCATAAAATAAAATCTCCTGGCTTCGACAGAATGTTGTATGAAATAGCTTGAACAATGTTTATTTTCTACTGATTTAAATAATAATAATTGTTTCTACTTTAGGCACAAGGCCAGCAATTACCCAGTGCATTACTGGTATAATCATTTTTTAATGATAGTATTCATTATTTTCTATGACATTATTTATTATCAACATGTAATTCGAAGCTCATGATTTAAAACATTAGCAAGTTTACTTTTCTCAGACTACAATAAAACAAAACAAAAGTATTCAATAATGGTTTCTGGTTTAGGCACAAGGCCAACAATTTGGTGGAGGGGTAAGTTGCTTAAATCGACCCCAGTGCATTACTGGTACTTTATTTTATCGACCCCATAAGGCAGGATTTTAATTCAGAATGTAAAGGGCCGTAACTCTATGTCACAAAGCATATTGTCCAATGTTCTACTGATAGTGACAATCCACCACCCTTTCATAATAATTGTTTCTACTTTTTGGCACAAGGCCAGCAATTACTCAGTGTATTACTGGTACTTTATTTTATCGACCCCATAAGGATAAAAGGCAGGATTGGCGGGATTTGAACTCAGAATGGCAAGGGCCGTAACTCTATGCGTCTACCGATACTGCCAATCCCGCCTTACATAATAATGGTTTCTTATATAGGCACAAGACAATAATTTTGGGGGAGGGGAAAGTCAATTAAATCAACCCCAGTGTGTTACTGGTACTTTATTTTATCAACCCCGTAAGGATGAAAGGCAAAGCTAACCTTGGTGCGATTTGAAATCAAAATGTAAAGAGTCATAACTTAATGCCACCACCTTTTGATAGTAATCATCATCATCACCGTTCTACGTCCGTTCTTCCACGCTAGCATGGGTTAGACGGGTTGTCCTGTTGTGAGCAGTGTCCGGTCAGCTGACCTTGTCTTGCCCATATGGGAACTGATTCTGGCTTGATTTCTACAGCTGGATGCCCTTCCTAACACCAACCTCATTTACAGTGAGTGCTGGGTGCTTTTTTTCCGTGCCGCCTACACGTCCACTTTACAGTGTGGGCTGGGTGCTTTTTTGCCGTGGCACCTCCACGACCACTTTGCAGTGGGAGGGTGTGGGGGCATATTGTCTCTATGCTTCAGCTTTGGCTTGTACCCTTGGGGGGTCGGGTCTTCTGTATTACTGCGTGACGCCAGAGGTCACGGTCGTGTGTCATCGCCTTTGAGAGGTATAATTGGGTAAGGTCGGCTTTTATCACCTCATCCCAGATCATCTTGGGTCTCCCCACTCCGCGGTTTCCATCGACTTCTACTGCTCTGCACCTTTTTATGCAGCTGTCATCCTTCATACGCATCACATGTCCATACCAACGCAACCGCCTCTCCTGCACACAGCATTTGATTCCTCTTATGCTCAGTCTCTCTCTCAATTTATTTATGCTTTGCCATTCGCGTATATTACTATTACACATCCATCAGAGCATGCAGGCTTCGTTTCTTTCTAATCTACGCAAGTCTTCTACAGACAGCGCCCAGGTCTCACTACCATGTAACATTGCCGTTCGTATACATGCATCATACAGTCTGCCTTTCATTTTGAGGGAGATGCCTTTTGCAGCTAGCAGTGGCTCCCTGAACTTCTTCCATCCCGTTCTTACCCTAGTTATTGTACTTTCCGAACACCGACCTCCACTGCTAATTCGGTCACCTAGGTAGCAGAAGCTGTCTACTGTTTCTACAGAGCCCTCGCAGAGTTTGGTGGTACTTGTTTCCTGTGACTGTTTGCTGCTTGCTGTCCCAGTACAGCTGCTACATGTGAAGCCTACATTCTTAGTTAAGCTTCCTGAGATCCCGCTACATCTCTTGTGTACTCATTGTTTGTATTTGGGGTAGAGAATGGATTTCCTACCTACACCTTTCCTACATACTGAGCAAGGCCATTTCACTAAGGGGATCTGGGTTCTGTTTTCTCATCTACCCTTAGTGCAAGGTCATCTGCATACAGGAGTTCCCATGGGCATCCGGTCTTAAACTCCTCCGTTAGTGCCTGCAGGACTATGATGAACAGGAGAGGGCTAAGAACAGAGCCCTGGTGGACACCGACCTGTACGCTAAATTCCTCACTATACTCATTGCTAATCCTAACTTTGCTGACTGCTCCCTTATACATGGCTTGTACAGCTTTCACAAGCCATTCATCTACTCCTAGTTTTCTAAGAGCCCACCAGGTTATAGCACAGGGAACTCTGTCAAAGGCTTTCTCGAGATTGACAAATGCCAAGTAGAGTGGCTTACTTTTAGCTAGGTACTTTTCCTGTAACTGCCTCACAAGGAAGAGGGCATCAGTCGTGCCTCTTCACCCAGTCCCTAATCAACTGTGTTATAATTCTTTCTGTTACTTTCATGACCTGGTCCATCAGAGTTTCCTCTATCTAGTGCATCACCTTTACCCTTGCAGCAGTTGACAATGATGCTACTGCACCAGTCCTTTGGTATGACACCTTCTAGTATTACCTGGTTAACAATACGTGTGGTTATGGTGTGAGCTACCAACTCAGATGCCTTCAGCATCTCGGCTGCTATACCCGATGGACCGGTTGCCTTCCCCGTCTTCATATATTTGATTGCCTTACTTACTACGCTGCTGCTGACTTGTACTGCTGGCCCCTCTATAGGGCCTACTTTGGGTAGGGTCTTTTCTTCCCATACATTCTCCTCATTTAGTAATCTATCATAATGGCTCTTCCACGCATCTTTCTTCTCAGCACTTGTGAGGGCAAGCTCACCTTTATCATTCCGGATACACTTCTCTCCAATGACATCACAATTCTCTCTGACACACTGCCTCACAATCTTGAACACCTCCTCTTTCTGGTCCTCATGCTGCAAAACATGCTTGAATTTTCTATCCTCTGCGTCCCTTCTAGCTAAGTATACTTGTCGCCTAGCTTCCCTCCTGGTCTCTATGTAATGTACCCTGCTTCCCCCGTTCTTCCATTCTTTCCATGCCTGTCTCTTGGCCTTAACTGCCTCATCTACCTTATTGTTCCATCACCAAGTCACTCTCCTCCTGCCTGTGGTCTTACTCCAGCCACAGATCTCATCCGTCACCTTTAGTAAGTTATTTTTTAGGAACTCCCAGTGCCCTTCTACATTGAATGTCTGTATCTGTTCTTCTTTACTGTCATAGGTGTTGAGTAAAATATTTTTAAATCTGTTACTGGCTGAGGGGTCTTTCAGCTTCCAGATCTTTCATCTCCAGGTTGGCTTCTGTTTCCAGGTTCGTCTAGTTCTGACCGTGAGGTCGCCGACAACTAAGCTATGTTGGCAGGTACATTCCTCACTAGGGAAGGCTTTTGTGTTTACGACCGTCCATCTGTCACATACTCTGATGAGGATAAAATCTAATAATAATAATAATGATTTCTTTATTTATTTATTTATTTATTTCATCATCATCATCATCTTCGTTTAACGTCCGTTTTCCACACTAGCATGGGTTATTTATTCATCTGTCACATACTCTGATGAGGATAAAATCTAATAATAATAATAATGATTTCTTTCTTTATTTCCTTATTTATTTCATCACCATCATCATCATCTTCGTTTAACGTCCGTTTTCCACGCTAGCATGGGTTATTTATTCATAATAATAATCTTTTATGATATTATTCATTATCAAAATGAAATTCAAAACTCCTGATTTAAAACATTAATGAGTTTACTTTTCTCAGACTACAATAAAAACACAAACAAAACAAAAGTATTCAATAATGAAAGCATTAATGGCCGGAAATATTCAGTCGCAAAATACATCCAATCCACTTGTTACGTGTCGATGCTTAAGGGTCACCAATTATGGTATTAATTTTACAATGAAGTTTATATTAGCTGTTATAAAATAAATAGTCACTGGTCAATCACTTTAATCTTCTTGAGAAAGATTATTTACTTTTATCCTGACACAGATTTAAATAATTTAATACCCACAAATTTACTTTATTTATAATGGAGGCATTAATTTTGTAGTGAGATTAAAACCGGTAAAAAATAAATCTGTTGATCAATAAGATTTTAATCTTTAATAATATTTAATTAGTTTAATTAGCCACCACAAATTTGAGGGAAGGAAAAGTCGATTATATTGACCCCAGTACATTACTGGTGTTTATTTTATTGACCCTGTAAGGATGAAAGGCAAAGCTTACCTTGGAGAAATTTGAACTCAAAATGTAAAGGGCTGTAGCTATATGCTGCAAAGCATGTTGTCCAACGATCTACTGATGCTGCCCATCCACTGCCCTTACTGCATAACTTAAAGACAAGATAACTACAATTAGAACTCTGATTAAAAGAAGAAGATTCACTCTTTTAGTCACATGGTCTAGTAATAAAAGGGTGAATCTTCTTCTTTCAATCAGAACTGAGTGGTGTGCTAAGGAGGGGGGGGGGGTCACTGAAACTGAAGAGGAATGTGTATGCTGCATGCGTGGGAGAAAGACATAGGTAATGTACGTAGAACAACAGAAATGGCTGATGATAAAAGAATAATCCAGTGGATGAGTGGTGCAGAGAGAGGAATGCAAATAAAGGATTGCAAATGATGATGTGAATAAAACCAGTGAAGAGAAATGGTATGAGATGATTGAATTATATGAACCAAACAAGCAAACAACCACCAAACAATCAACTCACACCCACTAAATACTCACATACAAGTTCCGTCTTTTTCCATAGGAAACTATGTGAGTAGTAAAAAAAACTCTCAGAAGAGCCAGACAGAGGGTCTTCAGAGAAGAACCTTCTTCCCTTACCGCAAGTAAGTGTTTCAGGAAGAGTTGCTTGAGACCAGATATTGTACTCCATTTCAGTTCATCAAAACATCTAATTTTGATGTGATAAACCGGCATGCAAACTTATCTAATAAACTTATAAAACCTCAATTTAAAATATAATGTATATAATAAAATGTTGTATGTAAAATGCAAATAAAAGCGTCTTATACATGAGTTTGCACAGTATATATAATTATAAAAAATGTTGTTATAAAACAATGTTTGTAATTAATTCAGGAATACTGAGAATACTATTAAAAACCAATTTCCATAATTCTGAAGTCCATTATTACCATTTTATGTTTATCGTGGACAGATTTTCACATTTATCAATAAATTTGATCAATATGATCAATATCATAAATATTTTTAGCAATGCATTCGTTATATTTGATTTTATGATTAGGCTTTCACATAAAAAGAAACCCTGCAGTCCACTCTGTAAGCTGGTAGTGCTGGTTCTATAACAAAAAGCACCCAGTCCACTCTATAACGTTGTAGTGCTGGTGCTGTGCAAAAGCTCCCACTTCACACTTGGTGTTAGGTAAGAAGGGCAAACTTAGAACACAATGGAGTATATGAGTAAGATATGGTCAGCTGACCTGTCTGGTCATGTGACATTATAGCACACTTAACACATATAAGTATGAAGAATGGAAAATAGACATTAAATAGTGGTGTTGGTGATGATGATGACGATATTGAAGATAGGCTTCAACAGTTTCTGTTCAACTATTTCACTCACCAGGCATTTGTAGAAGACACCCTTGGTGCCACTCACCACGACTGAGTCCAAAACCACATGGCTGTGAAATACGCTCCTTAACCACATAACCCATGCCTGAAATGTAGAACAAATATTATTATTTGCATCTCTAATTTATAAAGTGGGAAATACAGAAATGTAATAAATTAAAAGCAATTGTGGAAGCAATATACAGCACATATGCATGTGTATGTGTGTAGGGGGTGTATATATCAATATCCTATGATGAATATATATGTGTGTATATATATATTTATGTGCGTACATTAATGGCTTGTGCTGAATATGGCTTCAAAAATTACTTTTGATTCAGCATCTTTCTGAGTGTGTGTGTGTGTGTGTGTGCGCACGTATGTATATGTGTGTATGCACATATATAAATATATATTCCAGAAACTATCAGGACCATCTATTCCATTTCAAACCAACTAGAAATATCTCGGAACATTACCTTCAATACATGTAATATTCACTCGGATCTAAATCTGTGGCACAAGCTGACAAATTCCAGACCGAACAATGAGTAGAAGAAATTACTTCTTTTATTTTACAATACTTAAAAAAAAAAATTTTGGCTTCATCTTTTTAACTTAAAATGTTGACATGGAGAAATGTTGCTGTGCATAATGTTATCAAGATAGGCCTGTCTTATGTTCATGTACCAGTTCCATCTCATGGTTAAAACCCCAGCTATTGTTGGTATCCATTTGAGGTCGATAAAAAAGTACCAGTCTGGAACTAGAGTCAATTCTTTCTCTATATCTGTTTCTGACTTCCGTTCTCTTACTCTCTATCCTTCTCTGGAAGAAATCTGTTGTATTCAGACCTGTAGAGAAGATGGGTTCTGCCAGGTTTAAAATATTGCCCTGGAAATGCCATATGCCACTATGGTGTCCCTACAACATCATCAGGAGTTATTAGACCATACTATATGATAGCATAGAGTTCTACCCAAGATTGGATATTGAGCCTATTTAGGATCTGACTATTTAGGACCTGATCTTCCCATCTACCATTGGAACATCCTCGTGTTTACTAATCAACTTTAATAATTGTTCAATAGAAACTAGATTATCATTTAAAATAGCATCGTATTAATTAATTCAATATCATTTTGTAATTAATTTGTGTTGCAATTAGAATAAATACCATATACAAAGAGAATTTTAAAGTTGCGGAAGACTTAAAGAGAAATTAATTTCAAATTTGTCAGGGAATTCGAAAATATTTACCAAAACATTAAAACAAAAATGTAATAATATAGCAAGTCTTATTAGCAACTGGCAAAATCACTAATTAGTGAAATAGATTATGATAATTATGGTCGCAATCATGTACAATATTTGACAATCTTGCTGTGACTTCATATATTAACTTAGCTATCACCCAGTAAATTAAATATTTAGATTTTACTTTATTTTTATTTTTAATTGAGAACTTTAGGGAAGGAGGATGGCTTAGTGGTTAGAGAATTAGATTCACAATTGTGAGATTGCGAATTCAATTTCTGGACCGAGTGATGCGTTATGTCCTTCAACAAGACAATTTATTTTACATTGCTCTTTCTACCAGGAATTGCGGCCAGTAGATAATATTAGCAATGGAAAGACAAATGGAAACATTGTTTCATTGGTCTGATTTGACAAGCTCCACTCCATGCAGTAAGCAAGTGAGATCTGGGATATTGTTGATGGATAAAAAAAAATTTATCATCATTTAACATCCATTTTCCCTGTGTGTGTGTGTGTGTGTGCATGTGTGTGTGTGTACTAGCATAGTACCCGTCAAAAATTAATTGAATAATTCCTTGATTACAAAATCCTATATAAAGATATGTGAATCCTCAATTTCCTTCACCTTCTCCCGCTTGTCACATCATTCATCACATCACTGTATTTCATCTTACATTCATTTAAATTGATTACAATTTAATCATTATCAAACATATAACCTCTAAATTACAATGTTCTATCTATCTATCTATTTTGTGACTGCTGCTTTGTGACTTACTTTGTTGTTGTTATTGTTTTTCTTATCCAAAGATAGATACATAGGCAAGTATATATAGATAGATAAGTTGATAGATAAAATGTTGGATACGGATAGTTAGATAAACAAATAGGTAGATAGGTAGGTGGGTAGATAGATAGACAGATAGATGTCATTCTTTTTATTGACCGAAGATAGATAAATTTCTTTATTAGCCACAAGGGCACAAAAGAAGGGGACAAATACAAATGGGGAGTTTACATATAGGTATATGAAAATAAAACTATTAATAAAAATAACAAATAACAATTGAAATCCCCAATAGGGGGGAGGCGTTAACAGGGTTGTACACACCCCCAAAAAATGTACAACCCTCATCGCCAGGAGCACCAAGAGCGAGTACTCCCCTCCTCTCTTCCTTTTTTTTCTTTTTCCTCAACCAACAGGCTTATATAGAGAGAAGGCCCAACCACTTGGGCCATCTTTGCCACATTCACCCATTTTTTATAAAATTTGCTGGGGTACAGCACCTCTCTCTCCATCCTGATTCTTCTTCCAAAATGATATTTGAAAAAATGAATCAGTTGTTCGCCGGAGAGAAAGGTGTCTGAGCTCAGCCCTATTAACCTCGTCCACCATATAATCTCTTTCACCATGGCCATAACACATAGGAAAACCGCCTCTCCCTCGTTTTTGAAGGAGGGTGGCGGTTTGATCATGACAATGGACTCGGTGGTCAACTGGATTGATCCCACTCGCGACAATAGTCGTTCTACATAGCCCCACAGTTCGGTAACACCCGGGCAGTGTAAAAATGCATGCGCAAGGGTTACCTCGTCTCGCACGCATCTCGGACAGACCTTTTTCGAAGGGTCCCTGCCCGGGTTCCCGTGTCTGTAGAGCTTGTCTCAAACTGGTAGAGCTCCTCGGTAGCACTGCTAGGCCAGGAACTTTTGGAAGTTGTCCATTGGTCCCGGGCGGAAGGTCCTACCAAACAGACTGGCCAGTTCGTCATTGTCTATGCCCAGAGTTTCTCTGAGCGCGTCGTTGCACTTGCCGCGGACCAACCCTCTATAGAATGACGAAGTGGCGTCTCCACTGATTGCCGGGTCCATTTGCCAGAGGACTGTGAGCGCCTGAGCACATTCGATGTGCCAGTCGCCCATTTTCCTCAGTCTTTGCTTGACCCAGGACTGCAGCCCGGTCAGCGAGACGAGTCGTGGGAAGGCTCGCTTCACGAACGGTGCCCACACCGGTTGTCCGGTGAGGAATACGTAGAGATGCTGCAGCCTGAGCGCGTGTTTGCACATCGCCCCACTACACCCACACCACCCCTTTCAATGTAAAGTTATGTTGGTACCACAACATCCAGTCCGAAACAAATGAGGTCGTGTAGGTGTCACGACAAAAAAACACACAGTTCACGCTGTAATGTGGTTGTGTATGTAACACAGTAAAAACCTCCCAGTCCACACTGTAAACATGGTTGGTGTTAGGAAGGGTACCCAGCCGTAGAAAACCCGCCAGACAGTCCTATGCGAGCAAGACAACCAATCTTTACTCAAGTGGGAAAATTCCCGTCCAAACCCATGCAAGCGTGGAAGATGGACGTTAAACGATGATGATGATGATGATGATGATATACATATATATATACATATATGTATATATATATACATATATATATATATATACATATATATACATGTGTATATATATATACATATATATATATATGGCTTAGTGGTTAGAGCATTGGCCTTGCAATCGAAAGGTCGTGAGTTCAATCCTCAAACCGGGTGACGTGTTATTTCCTTGAGCAAGACACTTTATTTCACATTGCTCCAGTTTACTCAGCTGTAGAAATGAGATGATAGGGACTGGGGTCCCTATCATTCCACTGCAAAGTGGTCGTGCAGGTGCCATGGCAAAAAAGCACCCAGCACTCACTGTAAATGAGGTTGGTGTTAGGAAGGGCATCCAGCTGTAGAAATGATGCCAGAATCAGTTCCCATCCCACCCTTGCAAGCAGGGAAAAGTGAACGTAAAGTGATGATGATGATGATGATATATAACAAAGGAGATGTGGTAAGGGACCAGATGGACCATAACGCACCAGAGTACTCAATACTTAGGGTAGTAGAGTGGGTAATAGGAAAATGTATGACCCCGACGGCAGAGCTCAAGCCGTTTCGACGGCTATTTCTGGACACAAACATATATATATATATATATCATCATCATCATCGTTTAACGTCCATCTTCCACACTAGCATGGGTATATATATATATATATATATGTGTCTCTCTTTATATAATAAATATATTTGTGTATACATATAATATACAAACATATATATATGTTTGTTTGTGTATATATATATATATATATATATATATATATATATATATCAATACACACAAACAAACATATATATATGTTTGTATATTATATGTATACACAAATATATTTATTATATAAAGAGACATATATTTATATAATAAATATATTTGTGTATACATATAATATACAAACATATATATGTTTGTTTGTGTATATATATACACACATATATTTATTATATAAAGAGACACATATATATCATCATCATCATCATCATCATTTTACGTCCGCTTTTCCCTGCTTGCAAGGGTGGGACGTGTCTTATTCAGCACAGCATCTCTCCACTCGTCACGGTCCCTCGTCATCTCCGCCGTGAGCTTCAATGATCTGAGGTCTGTTCTCACCACCTCTGCCCATGTTTTTCGTGGTCTACCTCTACCACGTCTTCCTTCAACTGGCATTTCCTGGCACTTCTTCATCCATTGGTCATCCTCCATGCGCATCACATGTCCATACCACCTCAGTCTCCTCTCCCGTACACTACATTCTATCCCTCTCAGACACAGTTTCTCTCTCAACACATTTATGCTGGGTCGTTCACGCACATTTACACTGCACATCCAACGGAGCATGCTTGCCTCATTTCTCTCCAGCCGTCGCATATCCTCTGCGGTTGCTGCCCATGTCTCACTACCATGCAGCATCGCGCCCCTCACACAGGCATCATACAACCGGCCTTTCGTATGCAGGGAGAAACCCTTCTTCGTCAACAGAGGAAGCAGCTCCCTAAACTTCTTCCAACCCGTCCTTATTCTAGATACTATGGCCTCGGAACACCCTCCTCCCATGCTAATCTGATCTCCTAGGTACCGGAAGCTATCCACCACTTCTATAGAGCCCTCTCGCATTTGAAAAATGTGTCTATCAATGCGACTTCTAATGTCTAATTTCCCTGTACATCTACTGCATACATATTTCTCCCTACCTGTTAGTTTGCCTGCTATCCCGCTACATCTCTTGTGTACCCAGGACCTGCATTGTGTGCATTTTATAGAATTTATGCCAGTTCCTTTTCTGCATATCGAACATGGCCATTTCTCTGATGGAATCAGGGTTTTGTCCTCTTTTCTACTTATCAACACTTTTGTCTTAGCTAGATTTACTCTCGGTCCTCTTGCTTCCAACTGCTGTTTCCATAGCCGGAATTTATTCTCTAGCTCCTCTACTGATTCTGCTATAAGAGCCAGATCGTCAGCATAGAGAAGTTCCCATGGACAGCCAGTCTTAAACTCCTCTGTTATGGCTTGGAGGACTATAATGAACAAGAGCGGGCTGAGGACCGAACCCTGATGTACTCCTACTTGTATCTGGAATTCCTCACTAAACTCCATTCCTAACCTGACTTTACTGAGAGTACCTCTGTACAAAGTTTGCACTGTCCTCACAAGCCATTCCTCAACACCTAGCTTCCTTAGGGACCACCAGATGACAGATCGGAGTACCCTATCAAAGGCCTTCTCTAGGTCAACAAAGGCTAAGTATAGTGGCTTATTCTTCTCTAAGAATCTCTCTTGCATTTGTCTCACCAAGAAGAGGGCATCTGTTGTACTCTTCCCAGGCACAAAACCAAACTGCATCTCATCTAGTTTGACCCTTTCTCTAATTAGTTGTGCTAAAATCCTTTCTGCCACTTTCATAACCTGATCTATCAGTTTTATACCCCTATAATTGCTCCTCTCCAAAGCATCCCCTTTACCTTTGTAGCAATTTATGAGAATACTGCTGCACCAGTCTTTGGGTATGACACCACCATATATAGCCTGATTGATGATGCGTGCAACCAGTTTAGTGCCTACGTCCCCTGATGCCTTCAGCATCTCAGCAACTATTCCCGATGGTCCGGCCGCCTTACCATTTTTCATTTCCCTAATCGCCTCTTGGACCCTATATTCGTCAATCTCAATAGCTGGTCCCTCTGTCGGATCTACCAAGGGTAATTTCTCTCTCTCCCATTCGTTCTCCACATTCATCAGTCTCTCATAATGACATTTCCAGGCCTCCTTTTTCTGGTCATTCGTGACACTAAGTACACCGGCATCATCCCGGACACATTTATCTCCAACAACATCCTGATTTGCATTGACACACTGCCTTGCAATGTGGAACACCGCACGCCTCTGATCTTCCCATCGCAGAACATTGGCAAACCTCCTACTCTCTGCCTCCCTGTGTGCTAAGTACACCTGACGTCTAGCTTCTCTCTTAGTGGCTGTATATTCTTCCCTACTCCCACCCTTTTTCCAAGCCTTCCATGCTAGTCTTTTGTCTCTAATAGCCTTATCTACTGTGCTGTTCCACCACCAGGTCACTCTCTGTCTGGTTGGAGCTCTGCTCCAGCCACAGGTTTCATCAGTAGCCTGCAGCAAGTTGTCACGTAAGAACTTACAGTTATTATCTATGTAATACGTCTCTAAATCGTCTTCTTTTTCGTCATATACATCTTGAAGGGCTTTCCTAAATTTGTATTTTAGTGAAAGGTCTTTTAGCTTCCAGACCTTTCTTCTCCACACCTTCCTATATGTCTCATTCCATCTCTTGCTTACTGAGATATCACTAACAACTAACCTATGCTGTGGGGTACATTCTTCCCCAGGGTATGCCTTGGTATTAGACACTATCTGCCTGTCCCGCTGCCTAACTAGCAGGAAGTCAATCTGGCTTATGTGCTCACCAGATTTGTAGGTTATTAGGTGATTGGCAGGTTTCTGGAAGTTTGTGTTGCAAATAGTCAATGTACTCGCATCACAAAATTCAAGAAGTCTCACTCCTTCTTCATTTCTTGAACCGTAACTGTGCCCACCATGTACCCCAGTGTAACCATCCTGGAGCTGTCCAACATGACCATTGAAGTCTCCTGCTAGCATAACGATGTCTCCGTCCTATATGTGTGTCTCTCTTTATAGAGAGAGAGAGAGAAAGAGAAAGGGGGGGGAGAAATAAATACATGTACAAACATACATATGTGTGTGATCATGATTACATTAATATGCCACATGTTATGACTTGTGTAAATGTGTGCGGATATTGGACAGGTGTGCGTGCAGGAGTGGTTGTATATTTTAGTAAGAGGAGGAAGTAATATAACCATAAACTCCTGTTTTTAATACATATATATATTCACACACACACACACACACACACACACACACATGTATCATCATCATTTTATGTCCACTTTTCCCTGCTTGCAAGGGTGGGACGGGAACTGATTCTCGCTTGATTTCTACAGCTGGATGCCCTTCCTAACACCAACCTCATTTACAGTGAGTGCTGGGTGTTTTTTTTGCTGTGGCACCTCCATGACCACTTTGCAGTGGAATGATAGGGACCCCAGTCCCTATCATCTCATTTCTACAGCTGAGTAAACTAGAGCAATGTGAAATATATATATATATATATATATATATATATGAATATACATATATACATATACATGTGTGTGTGTGTGTTAGAATCTGATGGGTTGAATACTTGATGCATTTTATTCCTTTTCTTTCTCTCATTTGTAAATTTACAATTCAACATGAAAGAATGCAGCCCTTCTGTCATACTAGCTGTATTCATTAACCTTAACCATACCAAATCAAACAACAGCCTTGAAGGTTCGGACATCATCGCTCACAGACATAAAATGATTGTAAACAACTAAAATTCTATCTGGATTTTTTTAAATGTTTAATTCCTCATTTGATGTATGGACAGTAACGTCTAACTTGAAATAAGCGACTTCATAGGTCTGTTCTTTTACATAATCTTAAAGTAATATTTCCTAATATTAAAGAAGATTTATGGCAAGATGTGGGTCTACTTCTTCTTTACCCACATATTCCTGAGAGGGTAGCGGGGGCAGAGTCCTCAAATACTCTTTCCAGCAGTTCCTGTCAAAAGCACCCGTCTCCAACTGATCCAGCTGGATCCCCAAGTGAGACCAGTCAAGCTCATGGATGTTATCCAACCATCTTGCTCGGGGTCTACTTCTGGTTGATTTTGCTCATAAAAATCTGTCTGGTTTACAAGTTAAGCCTTTTCCATACCAAACTGCATGGAACCAACCTTGGTTCTACAATACAAAATATTTTGTTTTAAACCATTTATATTTGATAACTCTTTCTAACATTGGCACAAGACCAGATAGTTGGTAGATGGGGAAAGTCGATTATATTGACCATAGTACTTTATTTTATCAACACTAGGAAGATTAAAGACAAGGTTGACCTGGTAATGAGAAAGTGAGTTTTATTACAAAAAACCCTCCAGCATTTTGATTATTTTAAAAATTCTTCGAAAATCATAGGCAGTGTCTTTCATTAAAAATATGCTAATGAAAGAGTTATCCAAAAAAACCTTCCAACATAATTCAATGTAAGAATCTTTGTTAAGTTATGTTTCAAACACCAGCGTAATAACGAGAAATTTAGCTATATTACTAAGCCCCTCCAAATTCGCATTTATTTTCGAAATTATTTGAAAATTATAGGCAATGTATTTTATTAGAAATATGGCTTTCATTTTGAATAAAATTAGAACATTTTACCCAAAGGCATACAATTATTCTTTTACCTGAAATCACTTCTACTAAAATTATATTCAGTTTAGACCAGGATTTATTTAAATAACCTATTTTTTTTAAATTAACATTTTCCCTTTAACCCTCTCTTTGCTTTTGATTTTAATATAGATTTTAACTCCCATCTTCCTACCTTTTTAAAAATAAAGTTACACCTTCAGATATTAGAGTCACTGTTGGCAGACAGTTTTAGCAATGGAAAGATCAATGGAAAAAGTTTCCTTGGATTGAACTGAGGATTGGCTCCTTTCCTTTCTTTTTCCTACTCATGCTGAGAAACCTTTTTTCAGTATAGCCCTTGAATCCATCACCTGATTCTAAAAACATAAAACAATCAAATCCTTTAAGACACCCCATTGAGTAGAGTTGAAATATCTATACATGTAAATATAAATAAATCTGTTACACTCAAGAGCTATTCAACTTTAGTTTAACTAGTAATTTGAAGTATAAGTCTCAGTGATGGAAGGGTGGGAAGTATCATGGGCATTGTCCCTCCCTGACTAAATGGTAAGGGCATCCAGCCATAGAAAACCCACCAGACAGTCCTATACCAGCAAGACAACCAATCTTGCCTCAAGTGGGAAAACTCCCGTCCAAACCCATCCAAGCGTGGAAGATGGACATTAAACGATGATGATGATGATGATTTCAAAAACAAATATCATGGGATGATATTTGCATTCTCATCAGATAAAATAGGGAGACCTGATATGAAGCTTAAAAAACACTTGCGAGCAGTGAAGTGTTAAATCAACATGTTAAATCATTATATATATATACATACACAGACAGACAGTAAATAAGTGGTAAGAGGTGACGTCCTCAATACACTCTGTAAGGCAGATAGCATTAGCAAAAGTATCCAGCAGTAGGAACCATGTCAAATATGAAATGTATGAGCTAGATGAAGTAGCTCTAAGCCTATGACAATCTGTCCAACCAATACTAGCATGGAAAGTTGTCAAATGATAACTATGATGATATAAGCAAAATTTTTCTCATTACTCGTTGCTATCATTTTCTTCTCTCCCCCTCCTTTCTCAACCTGGACTCTTTCCCTTCATTGTGTACAGTTCATATTTTCTTCCTTTTCTTCTTTCCACCTCACAAAACTTTTTTTAAATTTGAATCTCATTAGGAGAATAGCTAGGAAGCCCTCAAGTCTTTTTTATTTTTTATTTTTTTCCTTCCAAATTAAACTTTTGAAAATTCGAAATGAACTATTTATTTAGAATTTATAACTTTAAAAAATATTGGAAAATAAAAAAAAAAACATTTAAAAAAAAATTTATTTGAAAACAAAATACCTTAATAATTTATACAGTCGTTTGACAAAACCTCACTACATACCTTATAAATAATACATTGAGGAAATAAATAAAAAAAGAATAAGACAGAGAGGAGGAACTCTACACAGGGCTGGACTTTCACCTGCTTTGGCCCTAAGCTATATGAAATTTGAGAACCTTCTCTAAAAGATTTTGGGTAAAAGAAATTTAAAATAACTATATGACTATTATTTTTTATATTAATGATAAGGAATAACAGATATTTTTTCTCGTGTCCCAGTGTGTACTGGAATGAATTGTATCGACTTTGATGAACCGAAACTAGTGATTTCTGGAGGTTGACTGGGGGGATGGGACAGTACATTTTTATATTTGTCTTTGTCCTGTGTCTCCCTATATATATATAGGTGACAAAAACAGTAAAAAAAATAAGAAATAGAAACGCAAAAGAAGTTTCAGGGAGAGAGTGAAATGAATAGAAATATGGAGAGGAATAAAGGAACTTTCCACGAGTAGGACTGCATAATGATAACACATGTAACAAGGATAAAAATTAACACTGGGAAATAAACATACACGTGAACTCTCTCTCTCCTTCTGTGTGTGTGTGTATATATATATATAGAGAGAGAGAGAGGGAGAGACTTGGTGTGTGTCAATAACAATAAACGTGACATTTATTACTAACTGTATAAACATGATTTAATTAGAGTATTTCAGTTGAAGCTGCCAAAATAGGGGTGTTTTTAAAAAATATATATCAAACCAAGAGATTTCAAACACAGCTCACCTGTTGGTCCATAATCCAACCATCATCAGTATCATTAGTAGTAGTATCCTTGTACTTAAATTAGAAACCATTATGATTATCATTGTTGTTGTTCATCATCAGTGTTTGTTTTCTTTTGTTTGACCCAGAACTCAAACTGTTATCACAACACCATTGATAAATTTATTTATCATCACTATACATGGATGAACTGCTTATTAACCAACTTCCCAATAACTATGTTAGATAAATCTTATCATTTATTGTTTGGGATATCCTCAATTGTTTTCCCTGCCCCACATGCAACAATTATTTGGTGATCTAGTTTCATGAATTATAATATTGATTGGGGATTGATTATATAACAGCATATGTATGAGAGAGAGAGAGAGAGAGAGAGAGAGAGAGAGAGAGAGAGAGAGAGAACCTGTAATATATATATATATATATATGTTCCATCTTTGACCAGATCTTGGTGTTAGGTCTTAGATCACAAAGCTTCCATCCTGCTCCGTTCAAAATCCTGTCATCTGCACGAAATGCAGCTTGATGTGTAAATTAGCAGTTGAACTGAAATTCTATTTAATGAATAATCATAGAAAATGAACTGAGAAGATTGTTAAACACTCATGCTTTGGACTGGAGAGTCCATAATCATCATTTTCAGAACAATTTGTCTCCACACGCCATGTTCCTTCATCTCTGTAAGCCTCAGCTACTTGAGATCAGCTCTCACCATCGCTACACAGGTTTTTCTTGGTCTACCAAAAAAAAACGTGCGTATTCAGTTGAAAAGTATTTATATACACTAGTTTTTTTTCATCACGAGCACACACTAGTTCTTGTCTTGTCAAGCGGTATAAAATTCATTTTGTCTAATTTGTATAATCACCCACACACACACACACACACTATATATATTATCATTTGAACAGATTATAAGTTTAAACACAGGCTCTCTGCTTTCACCCTTTCATGGGATCTGTGGATGCAGACATAAACATTTAAAAATATGACAGTCAAATATCATATAGAAAATTCAGAAAGATATGATGGATGAATGAGATAACATGTCATCATACTTTGACTGCAAGTATAGAGATAGATTATAGAGATTAGATAGAATGAATTTTATACCATTTGACGAGATGATAAGAACTAGTGCATATGTACTAATGAACTAACTTATTATGTAAAGTGAAAATTTGAATAAATCAATAATTAAGTACTACTAATGAAATAATAGTTTCTGATTCAGGTACAAGCCCAACTATTTGGGGGTAGGGGAAAGTTTTAAATGAATGACAAGATCTCAGACATCATTCACTTACCAAGTGGGATGGTACTTGTCAAATCAGACCAATGGAAACAATGTCTCCATAGGTCTTTCCAATTGTTAATGCTATCTATTGGTTGCAACTCCTGGCAGAAAGATCAACATGAAATAAAGTGTCTTGCTCAAGGACATAACACATTGCCTGTTCCGGGAATCGAACTCACAACCTCACAATTGTGAATCCAACTCTCTAACTACTAAGCCACGTACTTTCATAACTCACATTATATTCAAGTATTATTACTAAACACTGGGGGTTTTTTTTGGGGGGGGGGGGGGTGAATATTGTTTTCTTTTTTCTTACCTTAAGCCATTGCAATAAACAAATAAACAAACAAAAAAAAACAACAAAACAAATTATATTCCATATGAATGACATTAGTTTGACTTCACAGCAAGAATAAAATAACCATAATTTCTTCTCCCACATATTCCTGGGAGGGTCACAGGGGCAGAATCCTCAAGCAAGACCAGCTGAGCTCATGGATGACATTTAACCACCTTGCTTGGGGGCTTACTCCTCGATCCCCTGCATGATGGTTTTGCCCATTAAATCTATCCAGTGATTCTTTCCTAAGACATTCTAACCACATGCCTGTAATATCAGAGCTGGGATCTGTTAATTTCCATTCCTTAATATTTAACATCGGGTGTTTTTGCACTTGAATAATTATTTCAAAGATATGATATATCTTGAAATATCTTTTATATATAACAAAAAAACAACATAGGATAGAATAGTATAAAGTTCATAAGTTTGATAATTTGAAAAACAGAAAATTGAAATTACCATCTCAATAGCTTATCTGAAAAATTTTTATAATTATTTATTTGCTTTCCATGATCCCAGTCAGTTTTTATTCAAAGTTACTGCTTTCTTAGATGGACCACATTTCTCTTGTATGTTCCATTTTTGGTGTGGCTTCTATGGTTGGATGCACTTCCTAATAGCAGCTACTTAACAGTGAGTGTTAAGTGTATTTTATGATGAAAAAAGCACAAGAGAAGTCATATCTCTGACAAACTTAAAGAGTCCACTGTTTCTTGTGATTCAGTGTCTTTGATCATCAACCAATCTATTGTGCCATTGTCATATTAAGAGAGTCTAATACATGGAACAGGTTAGCACAGGCTCACTAGATCACCAATAATAAATTATATCATGTCCTTCCTTATGCAAAAAGGATTTACCTTCATTTTTATGTCCACCTTTCAATACTTACATGTACTGGATAACTCTTCTCCACATGTATTCCTTGTCATCTCCTCAGTGAGGGATCATATTCCGAGATCTGTTCTCACCACTTTTGTCCAAATTTTCTGACATCTTCCTATTCTGCAGCTACCTTGGAGCTCCTGGCACTTTTTCACCCAATGATCATCATTCATACACATCATATATTCATCATCATTTCCAGTCTGCTTTCTCTGCTGGTGTATGTTGGACAGGTTGTCATGTTCAGAGAAAAGACAGGTCAGATGACCAAGTCTTGTTCATATATTCTATATTTGGCAAGGTTTCTATGGCTGGATGCTCTTACTAATGCCAACAACTTTACAGCATACTGGATATATTTGGTTTGGCACCTAACTACCACATTAAAGATTGTACTGGTTGCATTGTATCATGACACCAGGACTACCATTTTACAGAAAGTATGGGATAAACTTTATCATGACACCAGCAATACCATGTTACAGAGTGTACTGGCTATATTTCATCAGGACACCAGCACTAACATTTTACAGAGTGTACTGAGTACATTTTATCATGACACCAGCACTAACATTTTACAGAATGTACTGGGTGTATCTTATGACACCAGCAATAACATTTTACAGTGTACTGAGTATATTTTATTATGGCACCAGCACTAACCTTTTTCAAAGTGTACTAAGTATATTTTATGACACCAGCACTATTAATTGTATTTTTTTTTTTTTGTATTTCAAAGAAAAAGAAACTACAATGGTGGTTATTTATATATTAAACAACTTTATTTTCAGAAATGACATCTGAAAATATGTATTTGTATGCATATGTATATGTATATGTTCATGTTTGGGAGTGTGTGTGAGTGAAGAATTTTGGATAATGGCAGATTTTAGTGATATGTGGAAGATAAATCAGTCATTTGAAGGCAATATAGAAGGATAAAAGTCAATCCTATGAAACAATGCAGTTTTTTTGTTCTTCTCATTGTTAAACTCTTGGAAAATATCTAGAAAAAAATGCAATAAAGCCCAAACATGGACGCTGTTTCCAACAAGTAGAGTTTCTTTTGTTTAAAAAAACAATGAAATAAAAAAAAAAAATACTGCTATTTAGTCCAAGAACTTAGCAACCAATCACAGTAGTTCTCCATAGCTGTCCACAATTAGTCAGGTATCAGGTATGTATGTATATATATATATATATTCCAACTTTTATTGGTTTCAGTCATTAGACTGTGGCGTGGCCATGCTGGGGCACAGCCTTGTATAATACATACACATATATATGTATATATACATACATATATACACATGTGTATATGTATATATATACATATGTATATGTGTATATATGTGTGTGTGTATATATATATATATATATGTATATATATATTATAGCATATGTTTGTCATTTAATTTTTTTTTTACAAATCCTTTTTTGCTTTTAGTGTTCACTTCATCCAGATAGTTTCTTCCACTCAGCATATTAAATTCAAATTTATATATTATTTTGATCTTTTCTGTTAAATGTAGAAAATAGAAGGCATTCCTCTATTTTCTCTTCTCTTCTTTGCAGGCAATAACATAACGTTGTGCAACACCTAAAGGTGGTGAGTAACCATCTGAATAAGAAGTGTCTTCAAATAATACCTGGTAATCATCTTGAGGCTGAAAAATATAAGTAGAGACAGAAAATACTTGAAATGTTCTCACTAATATATATATATATATATATATATATATATATATATATATATATATATACACACACACATGAGTAAAATGACAGGAGACTGGACAGGTTAAATTCCTTCAGATTTTTATTCCTGCAAACACTATGTACATTTTACTGAAAGGTTAAATTCCTTCAGAATTTAACCTTTGCAGCCTCCTGACATTTTACTTTTATAATATTTAACTCAACAGGATTCAACATCAAAGATGGATGAAGTGCGTAACATTGAATGCTTTCCTTCTATTACATCATGGTTAACATCACAGAATGACCAATTCTACCCAGTGGTGAACTACCAAACTTAAACGATGATGATGAATATATATATTCATTTAAGGTCTATTTTACAAGCTAGCTTAGGTTAGATGGGTTGTTATATTTGAGGCAAGTTGGGTTAGGAGACCATATCTTGCTTATACAGAACTGTTTTTTTTCTGGTTTGGTTTCTCTGGCAGGGTGCCCTTCCTGTCAAGAAGGCCGAGGGTGTCTTGGCATCACTCAGCAAGACCTTTGTTAGCCGCTCTCCAACCATCTACTTAAAGCTGTATACAGCTATGGTACGACCACACTTGGAATTTGCAGCATCAGAACATTGACCTCCTGGAAACTGTTCTGAGACGTGCAACCAAGCGCAAACCCTCCATCAGACACCTACCATACTCTGAACGCCTTGCATCCCTGGGCATGGATTCATTAAAGCTCCGACGTCTGGCAATGGACTTGGTAAACACCGACGAAGTTATTAACCATCTCGCCAACAACAACCCTGAGCACCTTTTTGATCTCCATGTGTCTAACACACGTGGACATGCCTACAAAGTCAGAAAGCATGGAGCAAACTGCCTGTGTCAGTTGTTAGCTGCCGAGACACTGCATCATTTAAAACCCTCAAGCTTCCCGAAATTCGCCAAAACTACACCTGATGTCCCCCTTCCATACACATGCACACGTGTATATCATGACTCATGCACTGTTCATTTTCCTGACGTTTATACATTACCCTATGTACTATACATACACTTTTGATGAGTTGTAGTGCACCTGAGCACTGTACACAATATTTTCATTATTATTATCTGACGCCAACCACTTCTACGACCACTTTACAGTATACTGGGTGCTTTTTGCTGTGACACCTACATGACCACTTTACAGTGTGGGCTGGGGACTTTGGTGGGGTAGGTGTGTGGGGATTGGCGAGGTAGGTATAGGGGTGTGTGTGAAGGCAGAATGTTAGGACATGGAAGATGTATGGAAGTGGCGATGGAGGTAAAGGGGGTGCATACTCGATGTATACTTCAATCTGTGTTCTTGGGAAGGCGGGTCTTCAGTATCACAGCATCACGCCATATATATATATATATATATATATATATATTATATATATATATATATAAGGATAGGCTGAAAAGTTCAAAGGCTGACTATGAAGGATTGATGCTAGAGCTGTGAAATCTTGTATGGATTAATTTCAACTATTCTTATTAATAACTGCATTGTTTCTTTCCAGGGACTATGTTGAAAAACGAACCTCATTTGGTCATTCGATGAGAGTATCTGGGTCAGTCTATAACTTTTCAGCTGACCCATGTAAGACCATCAATTGCCTTAACTTGAACGTAAAGTCATCCAGATCAAATTAAAGCCACCCGTGAACTCAAGCAAATCCATACACTGACATTCAAACTCATTCACCAGATTCAAAATGCTTAAAAAGTCTAAAGTCTGGCTCAAGCCCAGAAACTCATTAGGCCAATGCTTGTCCTGGTTGCCATGGCGTGAAGTAACAGAGTACAAGACTCCCTCCTGGACAGTATGCCAGCCCATTGCAGGGTTAAACCTCCAGCTATTGTTGGTACCATTTTCACTGGAGCAATGTGAAATAAAGTGTTTTGCTCAAGAATACAACACACAACCTAGTCCAGAAATTGAACCCACAACATTTAAACCGGTCATATCTTTTACCTCTTTCTGTTCAAATCGGCCATAACCAGCTGCTCATACTTATGTTAAGGTATTGTTCTCAAAATGAATAATATCAAAATCTCGTAGATTCCATATTATATGAGATAAAGTGTTTACCGTGAAAATACAATAGTAAATATAGAGTAATGTAAATCCTAAAGGGTTAAGGAAAGGTTAAATAACACACATGATCATAATCTAACACTTGCTATTCCATGCCAGCATAGGTTGGAAGTGTCTCAAATAATCCTGTACAAAATATATATCAAATTAACTTCACACACACACACACACATGAAAAAATTCATGAAAGAGGGGCAGATAATTAATGATTCTCAGTTTTTAAAGAAATCTGTATTTTAACACATAACATTCAATAATGATTTAGCACAAAATAGCGAGAGATATTAATTCTAATGTTTATAGTATCTTTACTAGAGGACAGATTCGTGTGAAAATTGGCAGTATTAGATTAAAGACTAATATTTAACGTGATGCAATTATAACGCTGTTTTGTATATTCCAAAATTGTCTTGCTAATAATGTAAAAAATTTGCAGTAATTAATGTAAAGATTTTAATATTTAATGTGATGCAGTCAGTGCTGTTTTAAACTTTTCAAGAATATCTAGCTAATGCAAACTTTCACATGGCCGAGGGGAGGTTTCAAAGCTATTTATTTTAATGAGTTTATATTTATTTAAAAACCTTCCATCATAATTTTTTGTTATGTTCCAAACATGACCATAATGCTTGATGCCAAACTGGTCCTTGGTATTATGATACAAAACTACTTGTTTTATAGTATATATTTATCTAAAATCTTCCATAAAATTATATCATTAAACTGATGTTTGGAACAACTTATCCAGGTTTCATGCAGTGTTAGAGAAGAGAGAGTACAAGGCTACTCTTTGATGGGATATCTGTCTATGACAACATTAACTCTCAACTGTTATTTTTCCAGCTGAGTAAATTGGAGTAATATGAAATGAATGTCTTGCTCAACCTTTTGTTTGGCAAGCTTTCTACTATCATCAACCACTTTACAGAATGTACTGGGTGCATTTACCATGTGTTGGTATGACAAAAAGCACCCAGTCCATACTGTAAAATGGTTGTGTAGGTGTCATGACAAAAAGTACCCAGTCCACATTGTAAATGTGGTTGGCATTAGGAAGGGCATCCATCTACAGAAACCAAGAAAGAAACATTTCTATATGAGCCAGTCATGGTTATCTGATCTGGTTTGTCTCGCAATGGGATAACTCATGCTAGTGTGGAAAAATGGATATTAGATGGTGATGACAAGCACTAAGGAGGTCGTCACGTCCTTTACAAATTCTAATCTTAACAAGATTAGAACTCAGGTCTAAATGTACAAAAATATAAACTGTCAGATATTTGCTGTCCTTATATATTTCTCATTTCTACTACTTTAACATTTTTTCATCCCAGACTTACTGAAACTGTCCTTCATTATAAGATACAAAACTATTTATTTTGAAGTATTTATGTTTATCAAAAAAAATTGACATCTATCTTAGTTAAGAACCTTTGTTATGTTCCAAACATCAGCTTAATAAATATGAAAAGTTAGTTATATTTTATTAAATGCCTCCAAATATTTGATTACTTTATATATTAAATGAAACTCATAGGCAGTCTTTCATTAGAAATATGATAATGAAAGTGTTTAAAGTATCTATATTTATCTAAAAAAAAAAAATTCACAATTTTTCATAAACTTCACATAATAATTTTATTTTTATGTTCCAAACAGCAGATAAATACTGAGAAGTTTAGTTATATCACTTAACCCTCCAAATTCTTATTTATTTTTAAAATTATTTGAAAATTATAAGTGTCTTTCATTAGAAATATGGTAATGAAAGGGTTCAATAATTTATTATTAATGGTGAGAACTTCGCAAAGTTAACGATAACAAAATAAACAGTACCCTTTTTGGTGGTTCATGGATGAGTGCACGATAGAAGCATGTAGTCTGTGGATACAGGGCCAACACAAGCTACAAAACAAAAATAAAATAAATGAAATAATAATAATACAAAGAATATCAACAATATTTCATTCCATTAATAATTCATTGTCAATAGCTGGACATAACTTCTAATAACTATATGTAAGGTGATTGTAATTGTGACAAGAAAAAAAAGCAACTAGTCCACACTGTAAGGTGGTTGTGCTGGTGACATGACAAAAAGCACCCAGTTCACCCAATAAAGTGGTTGCTTCAGCATTACGATAAAAAGTACCCAGTACACACTGTAATATGGTTGGTGTTAGGAAGAGCAATAGCCATAGAAACCAAGCCAAAATACAGTTTTTATTCAGAGTGACTGCTCTCCTAGATGGGCTTCCTTCACTGTGGCTTACAGAGCCCAAGTCTACCCTCTGTGGACATATTTATTCAGAGTGACTACTCTCGTAAATTGGTTGCCTGCACTGTGGCTTACAAAGTCCACATAGTTGGTGTAGGAGGGGACAGTGCCCATAGCCTTCACTAGCCCCTCTGATACCAGTGAGATAAATGCTCTTGAGAGGGCAGTTTCCATAGTCTTCACATGATACCAGTGAGATTAATGTTGTTGATGGCTGTGGGCTAGGCATATGCCATGTGGGGGATGGAGCATATCAAACTAAATGAAATAACATCAAATATATTGAAAAAAACTTTCAGTGTTTGATAGGTCTGCAAAGCAAAAGATTCTTTTGTTGATGTGCCCCATTTCCATTTAAATAAGTTAAATAGGTTTTCTTACAAGATATTAATGGAACTATCCTAGTGTTAATCCCCAAAACTGAGAAATTATCAAGATTTTCTACATGAGAGATATTATATGATTTCTCACCGTTTCTTTAGGGAACAAGGCATCAGGGTCAGTTTCTGGATTTGCTTTCCATATTGGCAACGGTACAATCCTCCTACGACTTAAAGAGTGTCTCCTGTAAACAAAATATAATATACAATAAATATGAACACTGAAGAACCATTGTCTGTGTAAGACTATGGAACATTATACCTTACCCTATGCCAATTATTCTTGAAGAATTAGAAAAAACTTTAACCTTTTTAGAGTAAAATTTCTTTTGAATTTTGAATGATTTACTAAAAGGAGCAGACCATCAGATCAAGGAATTTATGTTCCCATTGGTCTTGTTGATCACAACAGGATTTGAACTCAGAGAGCCAGAACAGCTACTGAAGCTTTAATCCACTACTCTAATGACACTGCCAATTCACCACCTGTATATATATATATGACAATGGTTTCTGATTTAGGCATGAGCCCCGACAATTTTGGGGGAGGGGAAGGCCAATAAAAACAACCCTAGTGCATTACTGGGACTTTATTTTATCGACGCTGTGAGGATAAAACCTCAGTAGGATGTGAACTCAGAACATAAAGGAATGTAACTATATGCTATACAAAGCATGTTGCCCGACACTGCCAATTATCAGATTTTACTACAAAAATATATTAGGACAAATTCTGCCCTGCAGGAAATCATCTCAGGTGATTCTCTCTGTCTTAAGCCAGAAAGTTCATCAGGCCAGTGTTTATCCTCATTTCCATGGCATTAAGTGACTGAAATTACAAGACTCCTCACAGGTCAGAACACCAGTCTATCACGGGATTAAAGTCTGAATCAAGGCTCATAAGGCTGGTACTCATCTCAGTTGCCATGGCGTTAAATGACAAAGTCATGGGGTTAAACCCCCAGCTACTGCTGGTACTTATTTTCAGCTGAGTATACTGGAACAATGTGGAATGAAGTGTTTTGCTCAAGAACAACACACAACCTAGTCCAGAAATCGCACCCACAACATTATCATTGTAAGTCTGACACACTTACCACTAGGCCACACTCCTCCCCTTTATATGTTTCTCCTAGTATAGATATCTTAGGCTATCATACATACATGAACAAAAACTATTCCAAATATTACTTAC
This sequence comes from Eledone cirrhosa, assembly GCA_964016885.1. Classification (NCBI taxonomy): domain Eukaryota; kingdom Metazoa; phylum Mollusca; class Cephalopoda; order Octopoda; family Eledonidae; genus Eledone; species Eledone cirrhosa. The sequence goes on along the minus strand of OZ024746.1, from coordinate 22,678,291 downwards.
TCATTGCTCTCTTCTGCATCAATATCATCGACTTCATATTTACCAGAAGCTGGAGTATAGGAAGAAATTTCAGCCAGGATCCAATTCTCTTCTTCTCCATCCTGACCTTTAACTCTGGCAGCAACCTTGTCACCCGTTTTACCCACATAATTAGCGTCTGCTGGGACAGCTCCACACAGTGGAGGTGGCCTATAAAACAATCAAAGAGGGACATGCTATAAATACAATATTATTAACTGGTTATAATAAAAAAGGAAAAAAAAAATTGTTTGATCCTGATTTCTACATATTAAGTCATATTTTTATGTCTGCTTTTCCAAAGACTTTTTGTTTCATCTACAATATTCTATGGCCAGACACCCTGCTTGATACCAACCCATACTTTACTTTTAACTATGGCACCTACTCCACTGATCTTTGATGAAATGCTAATAGTAATTCTTTCAACATTTGGCATATAGCCAGCAATTTGAAGGGAAGGGGGAAGTCGATTAAATCCATCCCAATGCGTTACTGGTACTTTATTTTATCGACCCCCGTAAGGATGAAAGGCAAAGCTAACCTCGGCGGGATTTGAATTCATAATAATAATAATAATAGTAAATAGTTTTTAGTCTTGTATAACAGAAAACAAACTCACTAGTGCTAGTGTCAAGATAAAAATTGCACCCAGTACACTCTGTAATATGGGTTAGTGAATTAGCAGAGACACTGTAATATATGAGGGTAACATGGTCTCTATCCCATCTAAGAAAGACAGTAATTTCAAATAACAACTGATGACTGAACATGAAAAAGTGTTGAAATTTTACGAGTCCTTCAAACATTTTACATCTCAAACAATGATCCTGAGATAAATTTATCATCATCATTTAACGTCAGTTTTCCACGTTTACATGGGTTGTCACATTATGAGACAAGTCATGCACATATGGATCTGAATTTTGACTTGGTCTCTACAGCTAGATGCCAAACATGTTACAGTGTAGACTAGCTGGTTTTTATCGTGGCACCGAAATGATCACCTAACAGGGTGGTTTTCTTAATGTTTGTAAATATGAATCCAATCACCATCATCATCATCACTGTTTAATGTCTATTTTCCATGCTTGCATGGGTTAGACAGGTTGTCATATTCTGAGGCATATGTTCCATATTTGGATTGGTTTCTAAGGCTCAATGCCCTTCCTAACACCAACCACTTTACGATGCATACTGGAAAAATGTTATTGTGACTCCAGCACAACTGGCTTACAATGTTGACTGAGTGCATTTTTATCATGGCACCCTCACTAGAAAGGCATTCATTTATTCGTCCACTTTCCACTCAGAATGCAGAGAACCAGAACGAACAATGCAAGGTATTTAATTATTCACCACATCAGCTGACAATTGTCTTATAATACATAGAGGGGTTTCACTATTCTTTAACCCTTTTGATACCATATTTATGTCTATCATTTGTAGGGATTTAGTAATATAATTAACCTCATTATTAAACTAATGTTTGGAACATAACCTAACAAAGGTTTTGACATAAAATTATGATGGAAGAATTTTAGACAAATATAAACACGTTAAAACACAGTTGTGTACCATAGAAGCAAGACCAGTTTCAGGGAGCCTGGTATCAAAAGAGATAAGCAGCAAAACAAAGTATGGAATCAACAATAATAAAAGAATAAAATATTTACTTTTCCCCAGGTTTGCTAACCCACAGAGGTAGTGATACAGCATTCTGTTGTAACATTGTCATTAGAACACCACGTCTAATAATTGGCTTGGGACGGTCACTATCTGAAAATCAAAAGAAGAAACAAGTTGCACATGTCTGGCAAGTGACTTGATCTGTGACTGTGTTGAAACTAAAACAATTACATCATGGAAGAGTCATTTTAGCCACAGTTGTACATGTCTGGCAAATGACTTGAACCGAGTGTGTGTTGAAACAATTACATCATGGAAGAGTCCTTTTAGACACAGTTGTACTTGTCTGGCAAATGACTTGAACCGAGTGTGTGTTGAAACTAAAACAATTACATCATGGAAGAGTCCTTTTAGACACAGTTGTACTTGTCTGGCAAATGACTTGAACCGAGTGTGTGTTGAAACTAAAACAATTACATCATGGAAGAGTCATTTTAGCCACAGTTGTACTTGTCTGGCAAATGACTTGAACCGAGTGTGTGTTGAAACTAAAACAATTACATCATGAAAGAATCATTTTAGCCAGTTGTACATGTCTGGCAAATGACTTGATCTGTGACTGTGTGTTGAAACTAAAACAATTACATCATGGAAGAGTCATTTTAGCCACAGTTGTACATGTCTGGCAAATGACTTGAACCGAGTGTGTGTTGAAACTAAAACAATCATTTTAGCCAGTTGTACATGTCTGGCAAATGACTTGATCTGTGACTGTGTGTTGAAACTAAAACTGCTTGGAAGAGTTGTTCTAACTACTTAAAAATACAAAAACTTAACTTCACTTCATATCAATCACTTATTTCTTGGTGTGAAAATTATTACCCCACCATCTGCGACCTAGTCACGGACACTGATTAACAAACTGCACAATCATTCATCTCAACCAGTCTCTTTCATCCTTCAACACAACCATTTCATTCCATTTTTCCACACAACATTCATCACTGGTTCTATTTGTCTCACCCTTCCTCAACAAATGACTTAACCATCTCATTCCATTTTACCACACAATATTCGCCACTGACTCTATTCCCATCATCCTCTGCAATTCATTATCTTACAATCTATGAGCTATATTCCAATTATATTATTAACATCATCTCCTTATAATATATAACCAGCAATTTCTCTGTTTGTCTATCCGACAGTGGAAACACGTGCGCGCTTGCGAATGTTTTTTGCGCACGCGTAGAGAGAGAGTGAAAGAAAGAGAGACTACGAGAGGGGGATAGCGGGAGGGAGAGAGAGAGAGAGAGCGAATAGACACTAAAACACGTGCGCGCATGCGAATGTTTTTTGCGCACGCGTAGTGAGAGAGTGAGAGTGAAAGAAAGAGAGACTACAAGAGGGGGATAGCGGGAGGGAGAGAGGGGGGAATTGAGGAGTGCTACAGAAACATATATACATTTCTGTGTGTGTGTGTAATATATATATATACACACACACACACACACACACACAAATATATATATATATACACACAGAAATATATATAAATTTCTGTGTGTCTAATATATATATATACACACACACACAGAAATATATATACATTTCTGTGTGTGTAATATATATATATATACTAGCAGAAAACCACCCGAGTGGGCGGTTTTCTGCTAGTCTATATATATAAAACTGAGGTTGTCGGACTGTTTGTGTCTACTAAAACGATCGGCACATATCTCCTCTTAAACCGTACGTTCAAATTTCGGTGAAATTGCTACACTTATAGATGAAGATCCGGCGGAGACATCGGTCAAAAATACTTTTCAAATCGACCCACGCCAAGTGCAAAAATCGAATTTGTAATGTATTGATTTTTCAGTTCAAATGTATAAATAGAGATGAGAGACGAGTTATTTCCCTTTTATGGCGTCATTTGTTTATCTATTTACGTTACGAACTAACTACGCGTACAAAAATACGCGAAGAGTTTTCGGGCCAGCAAAATTTTAACCTGCAAAATTCATGAGTTCGAAGTTTCAACATTAAGCTTCCATTTTGCTTCATTTCCATTAAAAAGTCTTTTAAAACAATATTTCAACGCATCAGCCTCGCCATCACCCGAGGCAACGCTGCGAGTGTGCTGGCTTGCCTCAAAATTAGAGAGGTTGCCCAGCCAGTACTCGCGACGTTGGTCTTTTGCTCTGGTGTTGGCTCCGTTGTTCACCCCTTCCTTTGCATTTTCTTTAATATTGTAGCATTGAAGGAATATATCTTTCATTGTATCATCCTTTGTAGTGTTACCGAGGCATTTGTAATGTTATTTATGTATATATTTAAAACATATTTGTTATGTTATTCTACTGTAAATTTATTTATATGCTCTGTTTATATTTTCATTCTCACTACCCTCAAAAGTCTATAAAACTGCATACATGTGGGCAACTCTCACTATATATATATCACACATATACATATACATCAGGCATCTACCATACTCTGAGCGCCTTGCTTCCCTGGGCATGGATTCATTGAAGCTCCGACGCCTGGCAACTGACTTGGTAAACACCCACAAAATTGTTAACCATGTTGCCAACAACAACCCTGAGTGCCTTTTCGATTTCCATGTGTCTAACACACGTGGACATGCCCACAAAGTAAGAAAACAGCACAGTTCCCATGACTTTTGGAAACATTTTTTCACGCTCAGAGTTGCTGAAGCATGGAACAAACTACCTGCATCAGTTGTTAGCTGTCGAGACACTGCATCCTTCAAGGCCTCCATGCTTCCCGAGATCCGCCAACACTACAGCTAACACATACAAACATGTACTTCCCTGACATTTGTGTATTATTCTATGTACTATATTGACGAGTTGTAGTGCACCTGAGCACTTTACACAATAATTTCATTATTATCATCTAGAGAAAGGGAGATGTAGAGAGAGAGAGTGAGATAGGTCGTTATACAGAGAGAGGTACAAGATAATCAGATAGAGAGAAAATGGCGATGAACGCTGGTTCACACACACACACACATATATATATATATATACTAGCAAATGACCCCCGTCCATTGGACGGTATCAGTTCTTGGTAGGGCTGCAATGTTAATGGTCAATTTCCGTGTTGTATGTTTAACTTGGAGGATAATTTTACCTGATCAACTCTTTCAATAAAAAAAAAATGAGACGGTATTCAAAAAGAGCAAGTTTTATTTACAGATATGTGTCATTAAAATGTGAACATAGAGAAATGTATCGTTAGCCGTGTCGGTTGAACAATGTGTAATTTTTTTTATTAATAACCGAAAGACAAACAGTAAATGAGACTGGATGTCAAACCATCTTGGATTGCATGTAAAGGTGATAAAAAGATCAGGACGGCCACAATGGTGGACATAGGTCAGAGCATCCTGCATTTTTTCATGCATGTAACGGGGGCCTCCAGTGTATGATGATGGGAGAATGACAGAAAGCCCAACATCCGAAGCATTAGCGTGATCATTTCGGTTTACTTCGTCACGTAGATTGCCGTATTCTTCTGAACGCAGTTCCTTTTGATGATGTCTTATCCATTGGAGGCATTCAGTGTCAATCTTGGCAGCATTGTAGCATGTCTCCCTTAGTACGTGGCGGTTACAAACAGCCTCATTTTCTCTTTTAGGGGATTCCATATAGTAGTTCTTCAAGGGATGGCCGGTCATTTCCAAAAGTATATCTTCTAGAAATATGAGACCGCAATTGTACATTTCATGTGTAAACTGTAAATTCATGTCTGTGGACGCAAAGCGAGATTGCATTAGGATGTCCAAGCACATGCTGTCACGATATTTATCCCAGAAAGACTGTGGATTCCCAAGACTGCAGTATACCAGCATAACGGCGAAAAGCTTACGAAGAGCAATTGGTGACTGCAACATGGATGCTTCATGGAGGGCGTGGTCATCGTTGTCGAGAAGACCTAATTTGGAGCAGGCCTCTTTAAATGTTGACCAAATATGGCCATTGACGGTACGGAGGTCTTCAAAGGAAGTCGGACCTTTGATAACGTGCAATAGAAGACGAAGGTGAAAACATTCTGAATTGAGCGGGTGAACTGTGTACACTCTTGAGAGGGCATCAGACTCACGCATCAAAGCATCCCTTTGTGAAATGCGTCCTCGCTTTCTTCTTTGCCAACAGCGGGAAGATTTATTCCACGTGTAGAATGTAGGCAACTCCGCATAAAGAAGTGTTCTGGCAAAAGAGTCTGAAGTACAAATTTCAAAGAACCCGGTAAGGGTCGTTCTTCGAGGTTGTCTTGCACAGTCAAGCATATTTTCTTGGTTAAAATACACCCGTTGACCATTCTCCAAATGAACACTGAGATGAATAACTGCAGGTTCACGTTCATGGATCGGAAAACCGAATATGCGCCAAAATCCCTCGTTAGAAGAGATGTAGCGTCCAGTTTGAAAACACGTGACTTCATCTGTGGCAGCATCAGGGTTATCGCTTTTAGCCAACTCAATAACTGCTCGATCAGCTCCCTTATGGACATACTTGCAGATGTATTGGATTGCTTTGACGGAGTTGCAGAATTCAACGTTAATATGGGTTGAAAACATTTTACATACCACCTTGTTATGTGGTACAACCCATCGGTTGTCAATAGTGAAATCTTGACCACCAAGCATCGTTATATTTGCCATATGTCCACCCTCCTGCGGTGCTCGGCGACGGTATGAAGGGTAGCCATCATCACCAGTTTTGGTTTCATTGATGAGTTTACGTGGGTAACGCTTTGTACATCTCCTATTGTCCATACATGCAGATTTTGGATTTAGGTGGCCACACGGGCCATGTATCATGTTGGCTTTTATGATTTGAAATAGCGAAGGGTCTTGTTGGGGATTTGGCAATTCAGCACTGATAATGGAATCAACATCAGTTGACATAAGTTTCTTTTGAAGCCAAAGGAGAATATGGGCATGTGGGAGTCCTCTCTTCTGCCATTCTACTGTGTACATGAAGCACCTTACTGGTCCAAAAAGTTGTCCGTATTTTAAAACATTCATCATTTTTATAAGCTTCATGTGAAACACTCTGGATGTGATATCATGCCTGTGTGAAGGATTTTGGCCATGAAGTAAATGAGACTGGATGTCAAACCATTTTGGATTGCATGTAAATGTGATAAAAAGATCAGGACGGCCACAATGGCGGACATAGGTCAGAGCATCCTGCATTTTTTCATGCATGTAACGGGGGCCTCCAGTGTATGATGATGGGAGAATGACAGAAAGCCCAACATCCGAAGCATTAGCCTGATCATTTCGGTTTACTTCGTCACGTAGATTGCCGTATTCTTCTGAACGCAGTTCCTTTTGATGATGTCTTATCCATTGGAGGCATTCAGTGTCAATCTTAGCAAATATGTCTACACAGTATTGATTGAGGAGCATCCGTGTTCTATGCAGAATGTTGACGTCGTTTTTGCGAAACATAAGTCTAAATGCATAAAATTCCATTTGTGAAATGCTTTTCTCTGGTGTAAGATGCATTAAACTTACAGGATTACACTTTTGCAAATCAATGCGGTAGCCATCGTCGCCAAAGGGGAACAGCAATGGATACTGGAGAGCATCATATGCGGGATGAAGTTCATTTATTTTTTGAAGATGCGAGTCCTGCCATTCAATAACAATATCACGGTTTGAAGCGCTCTCATGAGGACGTGTTATAATCACCGCAACTTCATCGGTTTGGGGTCTATTAAAGCAACCCTGATGCTGCCCTGGTGGAGCGCGGTCATTTCGAATGACAACCTTGTATTGATTGTTGTTAGCATCTCTACGTTGTAAAGCAGTTTTGAAAATGGTGATGTACGGGTTTATGGAATGAAGCATATATTGAAGGGGCTGCAGAAGAGAAGGTGTCGTTCCTTTAGCAACTGAAGCCCTTCGTGCAATTTCTTCAGGTCCGTTGCCCATAAAGTAGATCTGGAGAAAACTGTGTTCTTTGCCATCTTGTGGAATAAGTGATCCTATTTGATGGTAAATTTGGCTTTGTACTTTAAATGTGGGCATATAATTCCCATCTTTTATTGGTGTATGACCAAAGCTTGTCATTTGGAAAGCCGAATTGTAGGCTCTTATATTTCTGAAAAAGTGTTTAGAATCAGGGTGGTCTCCAAGCAGCAGAGAATTCAAAGGTTCGGCACCGACTTGTAAATAAGGCAATGTAACCATTCCATTGGAGCAACATATACCGGTAGATTCAGCTGGCCACCTCATTGCATTACAATGGACACAAACAGTTGACATACTACCAATGATGATATGTGGATGGGATGCGTAGTCCTCTTGGGGGTTGTATTGAAAACCTTTCTTGGACCAGTAACAGGAAGAATCCCTCGGAAAGACATAAGTACACATTTTCCGTTGAGAATCAGCCGCAAGCCTTGTTGCCGTTTGGTCAACAGTCTCTAAAGCACGGCTATTGGAATTAGAAGCAGCATTGCGAGCACGCCGGAGTTCTGCTTGTTCAGCTTTCTGTAATGCTCTGACGTTCAAAGTAGAGGCAGCATTGTGAGCACGCTGGAGTTCTGCTTGCGTGACGTTGTGGAAGGGGGAGAGTTAAGTGTAATAAATAAGTTAAAATTATAAACACTGTATTTATCGCTAAAGTATCGTCTGTTATTTCTTACAATTAACACATTTATACATACACACACACATACGCACGTACACACACACAAACACATACACACACACACACATACGCACACAATCCCAAGACGTGACGTTGTGGAAGGGGGAGAGTTAAGTGTAATAAATAAGTTAAAATTATAAACGCTGTATTTATCATATTCGCGTCACACACACTCCTCTCTTTCTTTATTTTATTCTCTCTCTCTCACTCCTCTCTTTCTATCTCCCTCTCACACATCCTTCTCTCTCTGGCCGTTATGGAAATTACACACACACATATACACACGCACATACACATACAATCCCATAACGTTGTGTTGTGGAAGGGGGACAGTTAAGAAGTGTGTAAAAGGAACGCTCTTCTCTTTAATGGCCGTCATGGAATTTGTTAGTGCAAAAGCCTATAAGATTATAAAATCGAAGTTTGTGACTTCGAAATTAATCATTATGAAATAATTTTTTCTTTGTTACAAACGGTAGCCTATTTTGGCTATGTGTTTAATTTGACAGAGATGGATGGAATATTTTCCAAGTGAAACTCTTTTACACACACACACAGAACGGGAATTATAGAGAGAGAGAGAGAGAGAGAGAGAGAGAGATCTGCACGTTCTTTATTGTTCTCCATTCTGTAGAAGAGAGAGAGAGGGGGTATGAGTGAGGAAGAGAGAGAGAGAGGGGGGAAGAGAGAGAGAGGGGGTATGAGAGAGAGAGAGAGGGTAGGAGAAAAAAGGGAGAAGGGTTGAGAAAGAAAGAAAGTTTAAGCAAAGAATCGCTGCTTTCAACATTAACGGGATCTTCTTAAACTAATAAATTCAATCTGTGAACGCAGAAGTCAATATTTCGAGAAACATTGCAACCGAAAGAAAACAGGAAGACGATATTTTGGTTTGTGAAGACGTTCCCTGACAATGAACGGAAAAAAAGCGAGGATAATACGTTGTTATGTGGACCGAGAAGAACAATTTCATGCAAAGACGAGACCAAGTTTATGGTGTAAATGGAGTCGTTAGACTAATATTTAATTTAAAATAACCGAATGATTTCCAGCCCCGGAGTTTAAGAATGATGTAAATAAGATTGTAAACGAAAATGACAGAGGTTATTAAAATAGTTGTTTCTACTTTTTGCACAAGGCCAGCAATTACCCAGTACATTACTGCTACTTTATTTTATCGATCCCGTAATGATGAAAGGCAAAGTTAACCTCGACGGGATTTTAACTTTGCCTTAAAATAGTAAAGATTTAGGCCAGTACATACGTATGCGCCGACGGACATACACATACATATACATACGCACACACAAGCATGTGTGTGTGGTGTGTGTGTGTGTATGAACTTTACACATTTCTACAGTATTTTCACCAAACTTAAGACATAGGTTACTTATGTACCATGGTCACTTTCATTTTTCCAGATATTGATTATAGAGGCTCCTGGCAGATAACCCCCTCTAACCACTTCCTTGGAGTCGACTGAAACGTCATAACTTCATGACACAAGGGCTACGTTTATTCTACAGATAAATGTGAACTCTCAGAATTGGCACATATTGAGTAGGGGACCCCTGGGGCAGGAACCCCCTTTTGGAAAAAGCCGATGATTTTTTTAAAAGTATAGTTATCGAAGCAGCACTGAAGTATTGACATAAATGGTATACATAACTGCTATTTAATACCCGAGCAACGCCGGGTATCTCTGCTAGTATAAAATAAACTAACATCTATTTACAAAACATTATACAACTATTACATAAATAATATACTGTATATACTTGTGTATATGATGCACCTTTATTTTACATACATTTACAATGTACCGTATGTATATATATATATATATAGATATATATACACATTCCTGTATGTAACAATTTGTAATTATTTACTGACCACAATGAATACATACAATAGTTTATAACTTTGCCTATTAATCCGTATGGTGAGCAAATGGGGTCCCACGTGCTGGCCTCCCCACAGGATGGTAAGGGAGATGCGCTGGAAGAGCCATTCCAACTCGCAAGGCTCACAGTGCCTATGGTGGTGAATAGGGAGGTAGCCCTAGGGCCAAGGATACCAGAAGTTTCAACTGCCAAGGGCACGACCACAGAACTAAAAGGGTTGGCACCAGAAAGATGATCATCCATAAAACACAGCTTTAAAAAAGATCCTATAATAAATATGAAGCTAAGGACTGAAACACTCGCTTGAAGGCTTTTTTTCTCTGAAGAACTTCTGCTGTCCAGCTCTCCTGAGAGTTTCTTACCACGAGGGCCTGCAATGCTAACCTCTGCTTTAGCAAGGAAGATGGCCTTAAAATGATAGATGTGTTTGTATTTAAAAAGTACCATATATTTTGAATTCAGGTTTTGTAAGTCCAGTAGAAAAGTTAGATGCTGGATTTTCATATGGTATTTTTGTGTAAAAAGGTGTGACTTATATGCAAGTATAGACATATACATATTCAAGATTGAAAAAAATGTACAAATAAACAAATGAAATAAAGAATACCAATAAAATTACCAAGTTTTCCAAGTCGCCGGTTCTCTTGTATAGATTTAATTTCAGAAATTTTATCTAAAGCTTTTCTAACTAACCTAAAAAGACATGAGAGAAAAATAGAGAAATAAATAATAATAATTAGAAAAGATAATAATCATAATGATTTCTACTATAGGCACAAGACCAGCAATTTTTTTTTTTGGGGGGGGGGGGGGGGGTCAATTAAATCGACCATAGTGCATTACTGGTGCTTTATTTTATCAACCTCATAAGGATGAAAGGCAAAGTTAACCATGGCAGGATTTAAGCTCAGACCGTAAAGGGCCGTAGTCCGACACTCTACAGATACTGCCAATTCATCGCCCTTATAATAATGATAATAAGCTTCCCATATCTTCTTACAAATATATATCCTCACCACATAAGTTTGAAAATTCGAGCTTCACACGAGTGTGTGTGTTCAATGTATTGCAAGAGACTTTTTGTCTTGGCACCCGCTGAGAGGCTGACATTGAAACAGCCCCTCCACTATACAGTGGTGGCTATAACTGGACCCTGATATCTAAAGTCACATGTACATGTTAAATATATGAAATTTTAATCATATTATATATCATCATCGTTTAACGTCCATCTTCCACGCTAGAATTGGTTTGGACGGGAATTTTCCCACTTGAGGCAAGATTGGTTGTCTTGCTCGTATAAGACTGTCTGGCGGGTTTTCTACGGCTGGATGCCCTTCCTAACACCAACCACGTTTACAGTGTGGACTGGGAGGTTTTTACCGTGTTACCTACACGGCCACATATATATATATATATATATATATATATATATATAAATAAATAGATAGATAGATAGATAGATATATAGATATATACAATAAAAAATGGCAAACACAGAGATGACAAAAACAATTAGTATTATTAAGTTCACACTTTGGATGAGAGAGAAAAAAAAAAGAAGTTCAACCTATCGGACATTAGTCCTTCGTCAGGAGAGTACAAGTAGATAGATTAGAAATTGAAAAATAGAAAAAAGGGGACATATGACTTTTTAATTTTTTTTGTATCACCTTATAAACTGTTTGGCTTGCCATGGTGGCCGAGGACTTACGTGAATGTTGAGAAAAGAAACAAGAGGGAGATAGATAAGGAAGATAAAAGAGGAGAAATGGTTACAAAAGATTGGTGTAGTGAACAGTTAAAAAAAAAAAATGCCCGCAATCCAACTCCTGTTTTGTTCAGGTATATTCATTATATCTATCTTCATTATGAGCACGGAAGAGCGGATGATGATGATGATGATGATGATCTATTGAGTCAGAATAATTCTATGTTTCTTTTTCATTGAGTGAATTCAACTGTAATCAATACAAAAATACTCAAACACTTTACCAAATAAAGGGTTGGGAGGACCCTCAGTTGTGTCAAAGGCATGACAACCTCTCCTGAGCACTCGATGGAACTTGAGATTGTCCATAAGCGCACAGGTTCCTGGCTTGGCCTGGAAGATCAGTGGCTCTGCTTCAGTACTGACTTGGTCTATATGGACCCGTCCAACCCTTGCTAGCAGGGAAAACGGATGTTAAAATGATGATGGTTGTATGCACATGGCTTAGTGGTTAGAGCATTGGCCTTGCAATCGAAAGATTGCGAGTTCAATTCTCAGACCGGGTGATGTGTTGTTTCCTTGAGCAAGACACTTTATTTCACATTGCTCCAGTTTACTCAGCTGTAGAAATGAGATGATAGGGACTGGGGTCCTTATCATTCCACTGCAAAGTGGTCGTGCAGGTGCCACGGCAAAAAAGCACCCAGCACTCACTGTAAATGAGGTTGGTGTTAGGAAGGGCATCCAGCTGTAGAAATCAAGCCAGAATCGGTTCCCGTCCCACCCTTGCAAGCAGGGAAAAGCGGACGTAAAATGATGATGATGATATATATATATAAGTATGTATGTATATGTACATACATATATGTATACAGACGTACAGTAGCATGTGTATATATATATATATATATATATATATACATACAGGCACACATATATATATGCATGTATCAGTTTACCGAACATTTATTATAATGTTCGCTTTGTTCGTTTGTAAACAAACGAACAGCCTGATTTACGCCGTACAGTGTTTAGGCAACCACGTCACCTTTTTGGTCAACATTGACACAGGAATGATGTACTAATATCAAGCTTGTTAGCTATCGTCAGCACCGTATACCTTTCTGCCAGATGGTTGAACGTCCGAAAGTATATACTTTCCTTATGAAAATTAACGGCTGAGCAGCCTAATTTGCATATCGAGTGCCGTACTAAGAGTGAGAAATGAAATTTCGTTTCATTCTATTCCATTTATATATATATAACTGTATATTGCTAATGTAATGTAATATTTCATTGTTCTAATTAATTTATGTTTTTATTCAAGATATAATTGTTGAAATAGATACAATATCTATTTGAGATCCCGCTGTTCAGGTATTTTAGCCCAAATTTGCATCAGGGGTTATTAGTCAAGTCAATATATTTACATTATCATCATTCATTTCATCATTTCATTTTACGTCCACTTTTCCCTGCTTGCAAGGGTGGGACGGGAACCGATTCTGGCTTGATTTCTACAGCTGGATGCCCTTCCTAACACCAACCTCATTTACAGTGAGTGCTGGGTGCTTTTTTGCTGTGGCACCTCCACGACCACTTTACAGTAGAATGATAGGGATCCAGTCCCTATCATCTCATTTCTACAGCTGAGTAAACTGGAGCAACGTGAAATAAAGTGTCTTGCTCAAGGAAACAACACATCACTCGGTCTGAGAATTGAACTCACAACCTTTCGATTGCAAGGCCAATGCTCTAACTACTAAGCCATGTGCCCCTTATATATATATATATATAAGCCTGCACAAGATAGTCATAAGAAATATAAAAACAATAAGTAAAAACTTGCACAATATTACTTACTCAGCTTCTGCTTCAGCATCCTGCATGGCTGTGTTATATAAACCTCGTAATTTATTTTTGTAGTAAGGCGTAACTGAAAATATAGGCAACTAATGTAGTTATCAGTGTTACTAACAGGTACAATATAATGCAGCTCCAACCAGCTATAGTGATAGTTGTTTTCGAAATAATTACACTGTAGAGGAGTCACTTTAGCCATTAAAACACAAACACAAAAACTGTTAAATTCATTCATTTTCTGGTGTCAACATTTTCTCAGTACTGTCTGTAACCTGGTCACAGACAGTGAAAGTGTGTCAATGACCAGGTCACAGGCAATGTAACTGTTTTCATGACCAAGTCACAGACAGGAGGATCACATCTTAGTTTATATTTTGACATGGTTTCCATAGCTGGATGCTCTTCATAACACAAACAACATTATATAGTGGACTGGATACATTTTATTGTTATGACACCATCACTACCACTTTAGAAATGTCGTAGCACAATCACTTCCATTCTACAAAGTGTACTGGATGCATTTTATTGTGGAACCAGCATTACTACTTTGCTGAGTGAACTGGGTACATTTTATTGTGGTACCAGCAGTATCACTTTATAGCATGTACTAGGTACATTTTTTGTGACACGATACCTACCACTTTACAAAATGCATTTGCAGTATATTGGATCTATTTCATCATAGCACCATCATTATCACGTTTTATATAGTGTACTGAGTGCATATTATTGTGGTACCATTACTAACACACTACAGAATGTATTGGGTGCACACTAACAGTAGAGATGTTGTTTAGTTGAGTGCAAGGTTAAGAAGGACCTCTTCACACCATGTAGACTGTTCTATCACCAAAGGTTCTAATACTTACATGAAATAGCTAATGCTGCTTTAGCTTCTCCTTTTGTTGTGACAGGATTGTCTGCAAAGAAAGGAAAGAACAATTACTTGACTTCTAGTATCATAACAAGTAGAGGGGGAGTGTTAGTCTAAAGTAATATGTAGTCTTTGATTGAATAGTCAAATAATTTCAAGTCAAGTTACAGGGGATAAATGTTAAATATGTCTTAACCCTTACAGTCCTGTAATGATTTAGCAGTAACTATCTAAAAACTGGTTTGCTAATTCAAATATTTATTGTTTTTATCAGTGGACAGGTCCTTGTGAAAATTTAGAGTAAAGACTTCAATTTTTAATGTGAAGCAGTCATAATGTTTACTGTTTTGTACTTTCCAAGACTGTCGTGCTAATACAGTTTCATGTAGTACAGGATGTTAAAAGTTAATATATTCCAACTAGTAGAAACATTCTCTGGGCAGTTTTCTCCTAGTATATATGTTGAGAATATAAAGTGAGAAACCTGACACGATATAGAATATCTAAGTATTCTGTAGAATGCCTAACACTTCAAGGCAAGGTGTAAAATGTAATCATCTGTACGCATTTTCTAGAAATTCTGAAGATTAACCAGGTAAAGACTATAAAGTCAGAATATAATACACTTATTTAATATCGTGGATCCAACAGAGAGTGGTCACGGATCGTTGGTGCCATCTGGCTGGCCATATTCTGCATCTGCCAAATGAACGGCATTCGAAAACAGCGATGAACTGGAATCCGCCTGGCGATAAACGGAAGCGGGGTTGCCCAAGGATCACCTGGCGACGTACATTCCGGAAGGACCTGATGGCAGCCAACATCACCTGGCACGGTCTCGAAAAAGTTGCCGCTGTTCGTGACCGTTGGCGAGTACGTACTGCTCGATGTGTCGAACGGCGCGGAAGAATCTAAGTCTAAGACTAATTTAATACCTTGCCTTGGAGTTTGGATCTTTCTGTAGAATGCTTACATATATACATCATCATCACCATTTAATGTCCATTTTTTCATGCTAGCATGGGCTAGATGGGTTGTCCCATTGTGAGAAAAGTCAGATCACATGACTGTCTTGCTCACACACAACCTGTTGGGTCTGGTTTGGTTTGGTTTGGTTTGGTTTCTATGGTTGGATGTCCTTCCAAACACCAACCATATTTACAGTGTGGACTGGGTGCCTTTTATTGTGGCACCAAAACGACCACTTCACAGCGTGGACTGGGCACTTAACCAATATAATAGATGTGTGCGTGTGTTTTGTAATGTATACATCAGTGCATACAAATTTA
>OZ024746.1:22624805-22659805 GCA_964016885.1 Eledone cirrhosa | reverse complement strand
AGATTATCATCAACATTGTTTAACGTCCATCTTCCCGGCTTGCATTGGTTAAACAGGTTGTCCCGTTATGAGGTAAGTCAGGTCAGGTGACCACATTTTGCTCATAATATGAGCAATATAGATCTGTATTTTGGCTTGGTTTTTACGGCTGGATGCCTTTCCTAACACAAACCATGTTACAATTTAATAATGAAATAATTGATACTTTTAGTAAATCTCAAAATTCTTCATTAATTAATTAAAATGAAGTGGATTTCATTAAAAATATGGTCATGAAAGGGTTAAAAAAGCAGTTTAAGACATATATATCAATTGACAAGATCCAAGACCTCATTCGCTTACTAAGTTGGGAACCAAGAAAACAATGTTTCCAATGGTTTTGCATTGCTGATATAATCTACCAGTCCCAACTCCTGCCAAAAAGAGAAACATGAAATAAAGTGTTTTGCTCACAGACATAACACATTGCCTAGTCCAGGAATTGAACCTGCAACTTCATGATTGCAAATCCAATTCTCTAAACACTAAGCTACATGCCTTCACAAAGATATAGTATATACTTACCTGAACTTGAATAATGAGATGATACAAATCTTTGAGTATTTCCTTCATCTTAATCTCAGCAGTACTATTAGTTAAACCAAGATCAGAGTTACTTGGACTGCTGTTGTGGCTAGCATGGCTACTATTGCCAGATGCCTTCGTACGACCCATTTTTACATATGACCCTCCTTCGATTTGCCACAGCCAGTCACAAATTGAATTTAAACTGCCATTGTAATGTAGACTTGTAACACAGATAAAGCTCTGTAAAGATAAATATAACAAATTAATATAACTTTAAAACAATTGTGAAATACAAATATAATTCTTTGAAAAGCATTTATATAACAAACATTGAGGAAATGACTGGGTGAGAGGAGTGATGGAAATGAATGTGGAGGGAGGAAGAGGAAGACCAGAAAGACACAGCTAAAGATGATGAGGAGGAAATGAATACCAAGGGGTTGGTGAGGGTGAATGCAGAACATGGGGCAAAATAAAGATGCTCGTCATGAGGCCTGTATGGCTAATCCCTAATATTAGCAGGGTAAATTGTCTTAAAATGTTTGTTCTAATGAAATGTAAAGTTAGGGATTTGAAATCTAAACAGAAAGAGCCAGAACAGATAATATAAGGTATCTCATAGAACATCCTTAACGACCATGCTAATTAACTGCCTTATCCTCAGCTAAAACAATGAAACCGTATATAAACTGAGGAATGTTATAAATATTTACCATTATGTGGAATTTAGTCTACCTATATTAAAGTAATGTCATAAGTACCATAAGTAGGTGGATATACAAGAGTTAACTTTTCTGTGGTGATGGATCTACAATCAATGTTGTGGGTTCAGTTCCTGGCCTGGGTTGTGTTCTTCAGCAAAACACTTCATTTCATGTTGCTCCAGTATATTCAAATAAAAATGAGTACCAGCAATAACTGGGGGTTTAACCCTGCAATGTATTAGTGTCCTGTCCAGTGGGGATTCTTGTACTCTCAGGCACTTAACACCATGGAAACTGGGATAAGCATTGTTCTGATGAGCTTCTAGGCTCAAGACAGACTTTAGACTTTTTAGAACTCTTCTTTGACTAAATTTCTAATTAAATATGCTGTATTTTAATTACAGATAGAAGAATTTGAAGAGATTTACTCATCATTTTATCTGCTGGTATGGTTTAAAATAGTCATCACAGTCCAAGACAGGACAGGATATTGTCTTGCTCATACACTCCATATTTTTGCATTTCTATGACTTCTTCTTCACCCACTTACCCTGAAAGTGTTTGGGAAGAATCCTAAAACACTCCTTCCAGCAGGTCCTGTCAGAAGCAACCATCCCCAGCCAAGCTCGTGGATGTTAGCCAACCATCTTGCTCAGGGTCTACCTGTGGGACTCCTGTTGGCTGGTTTTGAGCATAAAATCTGTCCAGTGATTCTTTTCCGAGACATTTTAACCACGTGTTGGTAATATCGAGGTAAAAAAGCGCCTCTCTGATCTCCAAGCTATGCATTCTATCTAATAACATTACTACGAAAACCCTTCTATGGCTCAATGTCCTAAAATTATTAATAATTTTATTAAGATGATATTTGTAACATAAGAAATGTTTCTTATATAAAAATTAAATTGGAAAATAATTTAAACAAAATTTTTTTTTGATTTCTTCTCTTTTTTTTTTAGGACCAGAGGTAGTTTTGGACAAGTAGGTATCAAAAAGATTAACCATCAAATCATCTCCTTGCTATCAAAATCTTTCTATCTTCCATTTTCAATTCAACACTCACTAGATTGATCTAACTTCCAACCTATCTTACAAGGTTTCCAATATATACTTGCAAAAATATATATTGATTCTACCTACTGCTCTATAAGTTTTCCAATATATATATATATATATAACTTTCATCTTTGCTACTGTCTATTTCCTATATCCTTATCCAGTCTGCTCAACAACAAGCATTTTAAACCTTTTATACAGAGCTTCCATTACAGTTTTGAGATTGGGGGGGGGGGGGGTATATATACTGTACATGTGTATTGTTATTAGCTCACACTTTTTATCACCAATATGAGACTAAAGAAATTAAAAACAATCATACTAACATAGTTAGAGTCAATAGAAAATCAATGTAGTCAAAACCAAAGCCCCTTAGTGCCAGAAGGCTTGTTATACCTATTATTTCTAATGAAAGACACAGCCTATGATTTTCAAATAATTTAGTAATATAAACTAACTTTCTTATTAAGCTGATGTCTGGAACATAAATGTTTTTAGATGAATATGATCCAAATCAACAAGAACCCAAACCTCATTTGCTTACCGAGTGAGGTGGAATTTGTCAGATCAGACCAAGGAAAGAATGTTTCCATTAGTTATTGTAATTGCTGATACTATCTACTGGTTACATCTCCTGGTAGAAGGAACATGAAATAAAGAATCTTACTGAAGGACACAACACATGGTCCAGGAATTGAACTCACATCCTCTTGATTGTAAATCCAACTCTCTAACCACTAAGCCAAGCAGATAAATAAAACAGGGTCCTTAGTTTTCCCTAACATCTACATCTCTCCTCACTAACCCCATCTCTCTAATGTTCAATATATTATTTAATCAACAATTGCCCTCAGTCTGATGCAACCACACCATCTCTAGTGTCAAACTTTCATGATAACTGGCAGTTATAATTCTTTTGTAAGCTAGATGTTGATCTAAAATTACAGCTATACGATAAAAGAATTGACATTCATTGTCAGTATTATATAGGTTGACGGGAATAGATGCATTGATAAATATTGTGTGTTAAAGAAGAATTAAAGTGACTGGGTGAGAAGAATACTGGATATGAATGTGGAAAGAAGTAGAGGAAAAGGAAGACCAAGAAAGACAGAGCTAAAGATGAAAGAGGAAATGAAAACCAGGGAGTTTGTAAGAAGTGGAGAGGTAGATGATAGAGAAGCTTGTCTTGGGCTCCCACAAGGCTAATAACCCCTAGTTTAAGGAAGAAAAATGGGACTAAAATGCTTGTTATTGTCAATAAAACATCTGTTTGAATTTCAGAAATAATTCCAATGAGTGAAGAACAGAATCTGTGAAGTAAAGTTATCCAAATGCAAGATGAAGCTAGTCCCTCATCTAAAGATTTTTATTGATTTAATACATGACTTTGATCTCAACATACATAAGATCGGTTTTGATCAAGCAGATCTATAATTAGAGACATCCCAATAAAGATCATATTCTCTTTTTAGGAATATATTATCCAATCTGTCATTCCCATTTTAAGCTTTAAGTTGTGATTTCAGACACATTTCGCTGTTATTTCTAGCAAGTCAAGTGCCCGAAATATCTCTCGGTACATTAACAGGCAAACAACCCTAATAGAATTAATTATATATATATATATATACACACACACACACTCACATATACAAAAATATCTTTACCTCTTAACAACCTCTACTGCATGAAAACACATAAGCAAAACATCCTTAAAAAACAGCATATTTACAACAACTGTCCACCAGTAAAGATTCTATAAGCACCTGAATTAACGAACCTGTTTTGAGGGGTTTTCAGCTAAATTATTACAAGATATTAAGATTAAAATAACATTTACAAAGCAGTATAGTACCTTTTTCCCCACTAATATTTCGAATAAAACCTTGTGAGATCTGAATTCAGGTCCAAACATCCGCTATGAATCAGCCGGGATACAAACAAAAACAGCACCGGTCAAAATCCCTACACCTACCGGAGAAGAACCCACATAGTAAAAGAATAAAACCTTAAAATAAAATATGTTTATATTTTTAATAGCATGTAATTTATTTATATATTCAAATTATGTATTATTCTTTTTACTATGCGAGGGGTTTTGTCCAGAGGGTTTTGCTGTGGACTCCTATCACCCATCCTCGTTTAACAGAAAATAAACATTGTCACATGTGTTTTCCTAGCTTCATAGCTAATGATAATGTTAACGGATATAAGAAAATATAGATTGCCAAACATTGTCAGTGGACAGGAGTTCGTGTACTAAGTACCACGGTAAATAGAAACAACCGAGGGACCGAGTTTATTGGAATAGATGCAAATGGAAAACATCACACTGGCTATAAATACTAAAACATCTATCTTAGTAGGTCGGTCCATGCTAAACCTTACTGACCTACCAATACCCCAGGATGGACTGTGCTAATATCACCCACGCAAAACATCATTCATATATACATATATATATATTCTGAAGAGGCATCAGCTTCGAAGTTACTAACACCTTTTTCTTCGCAAAAGTAAATATTATATTCTTCTCACGGGTATTGAGTGCTGATTCAGTTAACGTTTGAACGTTATATACATACAGTATATATAAATATATGAATTTTGGATGTACCCATACGTATGCGACAAATGTGCATCAATGATTGATTCATCGCCCCCCATAATAAAGCAAATCGATAATTAATTGAATGATGTAATGTATTTGCTAATTAATACATGATGTAATATAATAAATATTTTAGCCCGTTGATAAAAATAGGTAATTACATCACGGAAATATCTGAAGGTAAAATAAATTAATTAGTAATAAAACTTACACCTTGAACGATACATATGTGTGTGTGTGTGTGTGTGTGTGTATACATGTAATGTACATTAATTTTACTCGATGTGTATATATATATTTACATTTATACATGTGTGTAATTTTTATTTAACTTATATATATAAATATTCATGTATATACATGTGTATAATTTATTTATTCACATATATATATATATTTAAAATATATATAAATATCGAAATCTCAAAACGAATCCCTCACCTAAAATGAAATCCCAGGCAAAAGTAAACAGGGCAGTGTTTGTTTTGTTAGTTTGGTTATAAAAAAAAAAAAGCTAAAGAAATATTTATAGAAAAAAGCCTCGTCGTGTTCGACTAAAACAACTACAACAAAAGATAATAAAATAACAAAAGATGTAACGATGACCCAAGCGGGATAAGTTGTTCTCTCGGTTTAAGACAAGAACGTCCCGTGTAGACTTAAAAAACAGTAAAGACATTATTAATAAAACAGGTGCCTCTATCTCTTAGTTTTGTTTGTTGTATCAACGAGGGTGGAAGAAAATATCTACCACTTACTACATGTTGTTATGGTATTGCATCTTTCATCTATATATAGTTATATATTTATATATCTTTCGTTCTTATATGCATCACACCATATTCATAAATTCATCCTCGTTCACTCCATCATTCTTCTGAAGTTGATGCTTTTAAAACAAATATAGAAAGTTCAACATATATATATATATATATACTTAAGCATTATATGTATATTTAAAAAAAACACACAAAAAACGAAGAGTTACTCCCAGATGATACATAAACTGTTTTGATTTCGGACGAATATACATATATATATCTATATATAGGATGCGAGGAAGATAGATGTAGATTTAAAGTAATTATCTTAGCATGGATTAACGATATTCGAAAGCCATTTATGAAGATGAACTAATTCTTCAAAAGAACACAAAATTAATAAAACAAATAACCGTAAAAACAATTAATAAATACTTACAAAATCGAATAAGTGAGAAATCCTACAGTGTTGGTGTAGCTGGCAACATCACGGCCATCGGAATGTAGCCAGAAGTGTTAAGAACAACAAATTGCCAATTCAGGTGACGTAATAGAGATATTTCTTTTTAATTTCACCAGTATTAATGTTAGTTGTGTTATTATTATCACCAGTAGTATTGTTATTAGTATTTCGTTGCGTTAACCTCGTTCTGTTGTGTGAGGGGGTAAGATTGTAGCCGTCGTGCTCCCCCCTCCTTTCTTCTCTTGCAGTTTTGTTTTGTTCCGACTTTTATATCAACTACCCCCAGCCTCTCATCCACTGCAGGGAACAACAACACACTTTCTGCACCATGGCAGTCTCATTAACGACATTATAGGGGAGGAGAGGGGACATTCAGAAGAGTGAGGGAAGGAGGTATTGAGGAGAGGGAGAGTGAGGAAGACAATTAGTAGGGAGAGGGAGACATTCAGAAGCGGGCGGAAGATATTTAGAAAAGAGAGTTGGAGAAGGAGGAAGACAATTAGAAGAGAGAAAGGAGAAATACAATAAGCAAAGAAAGGAGAATGAGCAGAGAGTGGAGTGAAAAAGACACTGAGAATGAGAAGGGAGGAAGACGTTGAGAAGAGAGAAAGAGGAAGAGACAATACAGCTTTCTAATTGGTCGAGCAGACCACGTGGATATATACACACGCTGTATATTATATGGAGGAGAGGCAGATGTAAAGGAGCGAGAGAGAGACAAAGATAGATAAGAAAGAGTGGGGAAAAGAGAGATACTGAAAAGGAAGGGGGGGTATAAGAAAACGAAGTGTGTGAGAGGAGACGGGGAACAAAAGGCAAATAAAACTAGAGAAGGTAAAGAAAGGAAGAGAGAGAGAGTGAAAGAGTAAATAAACGCAAAGAGAAAAACAATAAAAACAAAGAGGAAAAGTAAAAGGGAGCGAGAAAAAATAACAAACACAAAAACAAAGAAGGAGGGGGGGAAGTCAGGCTCAACAAGGGGGATAAATCTGTATCAAGAAATTCCTTCCGAGGATTTATCTCCCATTATCCGAAGACTAGTTATAAATCTTTATCATGAAGCACAAGAATGGAAATTTCGAACAAGTCGAATTTAATACATATGTTATCAATCTACACTTTCTAAAGATGTATGGAATAGAGAATTTAATTGTCTCAATTCCAATATATCCATTGCCTATCCCAATGATAACAAAATTTCTCATTAACAATTATCATAATTTGACATGTACTTTCCTATATATATGTAAGTTTTATTCAGTTGTATAAAGTAACATTACAAATTGCTCACAATTCTTTCAGAATGGATACAAAAAACACATTTAAAACAGGCAGTGCTTGAATTTGAATAGCGTATAGCAATCAACACTGGCAGCAATGTGTCCTAGAAATATGAACGTTCAAAGCAGAGACCTCACTCTCCAGTTGGCCTTCTTCACAATCCCCACACAAGCTGGATTACTGACGATCCCAAAGAATGCGCAGAACTTATTGCTGAATGATATGCAGGCATTTTTACTGTTGAGAATCAAAATGTACCATCTCCACCACCTCTGACATCAAATTCTATAGCAACTGTGGAATTTACACCTGCAATGCTGCAACACCACCTCAAGAAAAGGACAGATTTTGTATGCAGTAGATGCAAAGAAGGTGTATGCATTATGAGCACAAGTGAAATAGATACTCTCAATTACCACAGAGACTCAATAAAGGTTGTTCACAGCTTTCTTTACCTGAAAATGTAGTAGCCAGGGTAAGAAAAGGGTAGATGAAGTTTAGAGAGCTGGTACCTCAGCTGACATCAAAGCATTCCTCTCTCATAGTGAAGGAGAGACTATCTGATGCTGCATGTGAACAGTAATGCTACAAGGCATTAAGACATGGGCCTTGACTGCAGAAAACCTATGATGGCTAGAGAAAGAAATGAAGCAAATATACTCTGATGGATGTATAATGTTAGTGTACATGAATGACATAGCATAAGGAAACAGAGAACAAACTTGGCATAAGAGAAATTGGATGTAGTGTGCAAAAGACTATGGTATGGACATGTAATGTGTATGGAAGAAGACAGCTGTTTGAAGAAGTGCAGAGAAATCTCAGTGGATGGGAGTCATTTAGACTCAGAAATACATGGGATGAGGTAATAAAGTCTTACCTTAAGAAGCTGAACCTCACATTAGAGATGACAAAAGGCTGCAACTGTACAGATTAAGATCCACCTATCAGAATAAAATCTGACCTGGATGTTGGATTAAAAATACCTCGGTAGTTGTTCTGATCCTCTGTGCCCAACTTCGCATTTATTTCAACATTTCAAGGTCAATAGGACAGGTCCAATACTGGGAATGGTCTCTCACTCTCTCCTCCACACTGTATGAAATCAGCTGCATACCCCTATGTTTAAAATTCCAAGATGTATGTCAGGACATCGCCCCTACAACTTCATCAGGAGTTAAACTTTTATCCATATCAAAGTTTAACTTTTATCTATATGTATATCATCATCATCATCCTTTAATGTCTATTTAGCACACTAGTGTGGATTAGATGGGTTGTCCTAGTTGAGGCAAATCAGGTCAGGTGACCATGTCTTGCTTATACAGAACTGTTCTGGCTTGGTTTCTACGACTGGATACACTTCCTAATCACATTTACAGTGTGGGCTGGGTGCTTTTTGTCATGAAACCTACATGACCACTTCACAGTGTGGGCTGGGTGCTTTTTGTCATGAAACCTACACGACCACTTCACAGTGTGGGCTGGGTGCTTTTTGTCATGAAACCTACACGACCACTTTACAGTATGGGCTGGGTGCTTTTTCTCGTGGTACCAACTTAAGTACTTTACAGTGTGTACTGGGGAGTGAGGCAGGGGTGTAAAGGCGTAGGAGAAGAGTGGCATAATCAGATGTGGGTGGAATGTTAGGTCGTGGGAGGAAGAATAGCTGTTAAGTGGTGCATGCTAGATGTATGCTTCAACCCATGCACATGGGAAGGTGCATCTTCCGTATCACTGTATAACGTCAAAGATCTCGATCCTGTGCCATTGCCTTTGTGCAAGGTCAGCTTTTATCACCTCAGCCCATATATCATTATATGTGTATCGTGAAATACATGATTCATATGTGTGTTTTCTAAAATGCTGATAAATATAGTCGATGATTTACCTTAAATTTATAACATTACAGGGAAGATAACTCTAAAGAAATATTTGTATGTAGCCTCCCTTTAAAACTGATATATGTGGTAGCATATGTTTTTAGAATTTACAAAATACAATTATAAAATTATAAATGAGGTTAAAGACAAAGTAAACATGAAAAAAAGTTTCCACTGTTGTTTGGACATCTCTCAGTTACACCCCACGGGCAAGATAGCACAAACATTACCACGGAGAACAGAGAGTGATATCTGCTACTTCAAACATTGCACTTCACAAGCCTCCTACTTCAGTCCAATGACTGGAACCAGTACAGTAAAAAATTTGTTTAAATCATCATCACCATTGTCATTCTCCCCATCATCATTATCATTTAACTTCCGTTCTTCCATGCTGGCATGGGTTGGATGGGTGTATGATATATACATATAAATTGTCTTCTCCAGTACAACATCATTGCACTTGTTTCTTTCCTTTGTCAGCTCCTTTCTAAGATTCAGTATCTTGAGATCAGATTTCAGATAGGTGCAATCCATCTGATGGACTTCCAAACAGTTTCTGTGTATCCAGTTTTACTCATAATGTATAGGTTGATCAGAAGCTATGGTAAAAGACATTTGTCCAAAATGCCATATAATGTTTTCTTTATTAACCTCAAGGGTTGAAGGTGCCATATAATGGGGTTGAACCTGGAATCTCATAACTGTGAAGTGAACTTCTTAACTATTTGGTAATGTACTGGGATTGAACCCAGTCTCTCATAATCGCGATTTTCTTGACCATTCAGTTGTGCTGTCATCATCATTATCATCATCATTGTTTTTACCTCATTTTTCCATGTCCACGTGGATTGGACAGGTCCTTTTCAACACAACAACTCTCCACACATCACAATCTGAACTATGAGTTTCATCAATTTGAGATCAGCTTTCACTACCTCTGCCCAGGTCTTCCTTGGTCATTCTCTACTGCAGCTTCCTTCCACTGGGATTTATTTGGCACTTCTTCACCCAGTGGTTCACCATCCATGTCTGTACTAATGCAATGAATAATGAATAATGAAATTATTGTGTACAATGCTCAGGTGTGCACTACAACTCGTCAAAGGTGCATGTATAGTACATAGAATGATATACAAATGTCAGGGAAGTGAATAGTGTATGAGTCATGATATACATGTGTGCATGTGTATGGAGGGGAAATATTAGGTGTAGTGTTGGCGAATCTCAGGGAGCATGGAGGTTTTAAAGGATGCAGTGTCTCGACAGCTAACAACTGACGCAGGTAGTTTGTTCCATGCTTCAGCAACTCTGAGCGTGAAAAGATGTTTCTGAAAGTCATGGGAGCTGTGCTGTTTTCTGACTTTGTGGGCATGCCCACATGTGTTAGACACATGGAAATCAAAAAGATACTCAGGGTTGTTGTTGGCAAGATGGTTAATAATTTTGTGAGTGTTTACCAAGTCAGTTGCCAGACATCGGAGCTTCAATATATCCATGCCCAGAGAAGCAAGGCGTTCAGAGTATGGTAGGTTTCTGATTGGGGGTATGCACTTGGTTGCACGTCTCTGAACAGTTTCCAGGCGGTCAATGTTCTGAGCAAGATAGGGGTTCCAGATTGGTGATGCAAATTCTAAGTGTGGCCACACCATAGCTATATACAGCTTTAAATAGATAGCTGGAGAACGGCTGACAAAGGTCTTGCTGAGTGATGCTAAGACACCCTCGGCCTTCTTGACAATTTTAGAGACGTGCTTCGTCCAACGCAAATTGCTGCTAACCGTAATGCCCAGGTCACATTCACAAGAAGACTTCTTGATATTAGTGTGTGGAGGGAGTATGTGGCTGCTGGGTTTTTACTCCAGGTGGTACACTTGTCCACAGCTAGCTTGAGTTGCCAGTCTGTGATCCATTGTTGCATTGTGTCCAGGTCAGATTGCAGGCAAGATCTATAGTATTCAGGATCGGTCCTTTTTATCTCAAGGTACAGCTTGATGTCATCTGCATATTTCAGTACTGTGACATTCTTTAAGTTGGCATCTATGTCATTAATATTTGCTACAAACTCTGGCACACTACTTCTGATTTTTCTGTGTCCATTGAATAATATTACACACAAGCGATTTGCCAATATTGTTATATTGGCCTAATTTACATTTGGCTGCACCACTTTCATGCCTGCTGATTACTCACTCATTTAGAACACATCATGATAAATTGAGTGGTTGGAAACACAACCTCCCCTCCTCCATTTGAAGCTATTTCAGTCAGTGTAATTGCCTAAGGAAAACAAATCCACTGCAGGCAATGCTCTCAGTATAGTCAGAGTTACCAATAACTAAAACCAGTAAAAGAATAAAATAATATATCTATGAGAGTTTGAAGTTAAATTAAAAGTTATGTATCAGCAGGACATAGTCAGTTAGGTACATCATCATCATCATCATCATCATCCTTATTATCATCAATCATCATTATCAATCTTCTTCCTCCTCTTCATCATTTTCATCATTATCATTATCATTTTTACATCTGTTTTTCCACACTCGCATGGGTTGGACAGGTCCTTTTCAGCATCTCTCCACTTGTCGTGTTCATCCTTCATCTCCTTTGTGAATCTCAGCGATCTAAGATCAACTTTCACTACCTTTGCCCAATATGTTTATTTAGAATACACATGTAGCCTTGTGTCACCAACATGACCACCTTACAGGGTGAATGGGCACTTTTTGTCACCAGCCCAACCACCTTACAAGGTAGACTGGGCGCTTATATGTAAATAAGCCATCATCAAAAAGGATTTATTTTCAAAACCTATGTAAGAAGTTATTAGCTTTTGTGTCATAATACCATAGTAAATAAGCATCACTTAAGATTGATTAATGATCCTGAAATCTACATATATGGCATATGTATATAGTTACTAAGGTAGCTGTAGTATGAACACAGTTAAAACATATTCACAGCAAGTAAAGACCCACTTCGATCACAAATGATCATGGGATTTGCACCTAGAAAGTTCCCATCCGAGGCACAAGTCTAAGCAAGGTTATTTGTGGAAGACCAGCAGTCACCCATGCATTCCAGTCTCCCCTCTCCATGCTACTGATGTTATCCAAAGGAAAAGCAATGGCCGATACAGCTTGGCACCAGTGACGTCGCAACTCATTTCTACAGCAGAGTGAACTGGAGCAACATGAAATAAAGTGCCTTACTCAAGGACACAACGTACCATCCAGTCCTGGAATCAAACTGACAACCTCATGATTGTAAGCCCAACATTCTAACTACTAAACCATGTGCCGTCAAAGCAAGTATATATATATATATACATATCTGTTTATTATACATAATTATATTTTATATATATATATATATATATATTTCTTTATATGTTACCCTTGGCAACCATAATGAGGGAGTGGCTGATAAGCTGGACATGGTATGTTAGGTAGATATATATGTTGCTCTCAACAACCAGAGACGGATGTAGTTTGGCTAAAGATCATCGGACGTGGAGGAGGGGAGGGACTCTCCAGGTGTTAATCAATCATTACTAATTATCACCTGTAAACACCAAATTTGCTGCATATTTGCCTCTCTTTTTCTCTGAATCATGAATTACATCTAGGTACAATATATTATTTATGGTAACAAAAAAAAATTATTTGGCACCTTTTAAATATTGCTGGGAGGATGGGGGTGGGTGAAGGAGCTGACTATAGCTTAACCTGACCATCCACCCCTTAATCTACTACTGCCGATATCTATAGTAATGGGTGGTATTTTAACTATGTTAGGTGTATATATATGTTGTGTTAGCAGAACATGCTATGTTATGTGTCTGTATATATATGTGTATAAAAATATACATATATATATATATATAAATATATATATATATATATATACACATATAAATATGTTACTCCCCAACAGCCATAACGATGGGTGGTATTTTAGCTATGTTAGGTGTATATATATATATATATGTTGTATTAGGAGAACAATATATATGCTGGACATGGTATGTTAGGTGTATACATACATACATATATATATATATATATATAATGTTACTCCCGACAACCATAATCAACAAACAACAATACAGTTGAATTTCATGATGAATACTTAATAACGCTTCATTGTATTATTGCTGACAATTGTTTAATTCTTTTCAACAGTTGCCAGAAAATTTTGTCTATCTTTTCTTTGGTTTTTCCTTATCTTCTCTTCCCCTCTCCCTAACGACACACCATACCATCTTCCTGCAGTATATGAGATGTGCTAAGCACTTCCACATTGATCATCTCTATATTTCCGTTGACAGTCTAATCAATAGACATCAATACAGATCATAAAAGGCGATGAATTGGCAGAGTTGTTAGAACATCACATAGAATGCGTTGTGGCATTCATTCCAGCTCTCTCTTCTCTGAGTTCAAAATCCCGTCGAGGTCAACTTTGCCTTTCATCTTTTCAAGGTTGATAAAACAATGTACCAGTCAAGTACTGGAGTTGCTTCTTGCCCTGTATCTCTTTCTCACTTACATTCTCTCACTCTCTAACTTTCCTTGGAAGACATTTGCTGTATTCAGACCAGGAGAGGAGATGGGCTCCGTCGGGTTTGAAAAGTGTCCCCATAAAACACCTTACATTAATACAGCACCAATATGACTCCCTCAGGAGTTATAGGAAAAAACAAACAAACAAACAGATCATAAAAAACGATGATAGAAGGAGAACAGAACAGACTGGTAGAATCACTAAATAAATTACAAACATCAGTTGTGAGAAATCAATTCATAGATTCGTTTCTTAGTATTGAAATAAAATAGTGTTAAGGGAGGTAATTGAGTAATATTAAGGTTAGTGGTAGTGAAGGGCGGTGGATTGGCAGTATCGGTAGAAGGTCTGACGCCATGCTTTCCAGCATAGTTACGTCCCTTTACAATCTGAGTTCAAATCCGGCCGAGGTTAACTTTGCCTTTCATCCTTACGGGGTCGATAAAATAAAGTACCAGTAATGTACTGGGTAATTGCTGGCCTTGTGCCTAAAATAGAAACAATTAAGGTTAGTGGTAGTGTTAAGTTAAGGTTTGGGGGGTTTTAGATGTGGTGCGAGGCCTATGCCAAGCTGGTAATAACCCCCAGACCTGATGTGAAATGTAGGTTCACCACCATCATCATCTCTACCACTACCGCTGCCACCACCACCACCAGATCAAATGTAAAATATAGGTTTCATTTCATTAAGTATTTTAGTAATCAGGGCTAAATACATACAATTATGTAAGGTTTACCTGTACATGTGTATATGATATACTTACAAATAACGAAGGGCTAGTCTTTAAGATGCTGTATTTGCTACATTTAAGATGTGAGGGTGCCAAAGTTATAGGAGTTTGAGCTGATCATTTTCTGTAGACATGAGACAAGCTGTGCCAGAGTGGAAATACATTGTGCTAATGCTAATTAGGTCTTTTTGACAGAGGTTTTCTGGCTGGATGACCTTCCTATCACTAACCACTTTATAGCATGGATTGGGTGCATTTTATTGTGCCACCAGCACTGACCAAGTCCCCTTTGCCCTGTACCAGTTTTAACCCTTTAACATTTACATTACTCTATGTATACTATTTATTTTCACAGTAAAGGTTTTATCTCACATAATATCGAATCTATGAGATTTTGATATTATTTATTTTGAGAACAATACCTTAACATCAGTATGAGTGACTAGTTATGGTCATTTTAAGTGCTAAAATATTCAAATTCAATGTAACTGCTGTCTTATTCAGGTTGTCTTCTCTGTAACATACAGAGTCTTCAAAAAATGTTAAATGATGATGTGTATTCTTGCGTATATTTCCTGCCTCTCACAGATCAATTGTATAGTAGCCAAGACATTATGGCTTTAACAGCATTAAGTATTTACTCCAGTACAAAAATTTCATTACCTTTATTGCTTAGGTTTTACAGCTTAATGGATATTAATTTCTAATTTAGGCACAGGGCCAGAAGATTTGGAGAAAGGGCAGAGTTTATTAGATCAACCCCAGTACTTGTACGCTACTCGATTTTATTGACCTCAGAAGGATGAAAGACAATGAATCTGTATGTATATCATGACTCCTACACTGTTCACTTTCCTGACATTTGTACATTATTCTATGTACTATACATGCACCTTTGATGAGTTGTAGTGCACCTGAGTACAGTACACAATAATTTTCATTATCATTAATGTGGAGAGGATTTAAACTCAGAATGTAAAGACCCCAAAACAAATACCCCAGTAGTATTTTAACCAATGTTCTATCAATTCTGTTAATTGACCACCCTTTGAGAGCTTAGTATATTACGAGGGTAGACTGAAAAGTTCATAGGCTGACTATGAAGGAGTAATGCTAGAGCTGTTAAATCTTGCATGTATTAATTTCAACTCTTCTTATTAATTGTCTCTTTCCATGGACTATGAACTTTTCAATCGACCCTTGTATATCATCATCACGTCCGTTCTTCCATGCTAGCATGAGTTAGATGGGTTGTCCTGTTGTGGGCAGTGTCCAGTCGGCTGATTCTGGCTTGATTTCTACAGCTGGATGCCGTTCCTAAGACCAACCTCATTTACAGTGAGTGCTGGGTGCTTTTTTTCCATGGCGCCTACACATCCACTTTACAGTGTGGGCTGAGTGCTGTTTTTGCTGTGGTACCTCCACGACCACTTTGCAGTGGAATGATAGGGACCCCAGTCCCTATCATCTCATTTCTACATCTGAGTAAACTGGAGCAATGTGAAATAAAGTGTCTTGCTCAAGGAAACAACACATCACCCAGTCTGAGAATTGAACTCACAACCTTTCGATTGCAAGCCCAATAAGCCAGGCACCTTCACACACACACACATATATATATATGTGGTAAAAACCTCCCAGTCCACACTGTAAACGTGGTTGGTGTTAGGAAAGGCATCCTGCCGTAGAAAACCTGTCAGACAGTCCTATACGAGCGAGACGACCAATCTTGCCTCAAGTGGGACAATTCCCATCTAAACCCATGCTAGCATGGAAGATAGATGTTAAACGATGATGATGATGATGATGATGATGATATATATATATATTTATTTATTTATAATAAGGGGTTAACCGAACATAATGGTCTGTTGGTTGTTAAGTAGATAAAAGAAACTGCTCAACAACTTGTATAAAAATGTAAGCTGGAGCATTATAAATCAATAAAAATCCAAGGCCATATTCATTTGGTTTTAGTTTATTAAAATCCATAATGTACATTTTGCTGAGGACTATCCGTTATGACAGCCTGAGCTCCTCAAATGGTGAACCTAAAAAACAATGAAATATTAAAGAAACCTTTTCCAAATTGAAAGTTTTTTATAATATTTCATTGTTTTTTATAGGATAGGTGGCTTGTAACAATGGAAAAATAAATATTTCTGTTGGTATAATGTTTGTGTTGGGAGAAGTCTCTTTTGTTCTTTCTTTCTTTCTTTCCCACTGCTTCTTTTCTTTGAGACCAAGTGGACACACTTTATTTTTCTCTCTCTCTGACCTTTCCCAACACAAACATTATACCAATTCTCCAATGTTACAAGCCACCTATCCTTCGCAGTCCTTTCAATCAAATCGTCGAAACTGCAGGTCATCTGAAAGCTGATGAATGTATTAAAATATTCATTCTATTTCTTCCTTCCTATCAATTCTTCAAGCCAATTCACTTCGAGCTGCTGATTTCCATCCTTTGAGGTAATGTTTTACCCAATGCCGTTTCAACAGCATTTTGCTGTTTTAGTCGCTTCCTTATGCTGAGTTTTTCCATTTTCCTACAAATTCTAATATACTCACATTTTCAAAACTCAATATGTTAGTTAATTTTGTTTATATATATATCATCATCATCATCATCATCATCATTTTACGTCTGCTTTTCTCTGCTTGCAAGAGTAGGACGGGTCCTATTCAACACAGCATCTCCCCACTTGTCACGGTCCTTCATCATCTCCACCGTGAGCTTCAGCGATCTGAGGTCTGCTTTCACCACTGCCGCCCATGTTTTTCGTGGTCTTCTTCTACTATGTCTTCCTTCAACTGGCATTTCTATATACACACACAAGGGTTGGTTGAAAAGTCCATTATGAGAGTATCTTAGTCAGTCTATGAACTTTTCAGCCGATCCTTGTATTGAGAACTGAACACTTTTAACACTTTTACCACCAAAACAATCAGCTCTAGATCTGGCAGTCTGACATTTACATGTTTCAACCATTTAATGAGGGTAAAAATCACCATCGTCATCATCATCATCATCATCAATAGACTTTAACTCATTTCTCAAGATTGCTTTATAAATATTTATAGTTTCTGCTGCATATACTGCATTTATTGTAGGTTTGCTTCATATATTATTTATACATTGATAGATACAATAGGGGAAAACAATTTATATTTATATATCATACACCCATCCAACCCATGCCAGCATGGAAGAACGGAAGTTAAACGATAATGATGATTGGGATAATGACAATGATGATGATCCTGGTGGTGATGGTGGTGATGATGATGGTGGTGGTGGTGGTGGTAATGATGATGATGATGATGCTGATAATGATGATGATGATGATGATCATGGTGGTGATGGTGGTGATGATCATGGTGGTGGTGGTAAAGATGATGATGATGATGACGATGATGATGATGATGATGATGGTGGTGGTGGTGGTGGTGGTGTTGATGATGGTGGTGGAGGTGGTAATGATGATGATGATGATGATGATGGCTGGTGTTATTAAAGACATGCAGAACCATATCATGTAAAACATGAGTTTTTAAATAGAGTGAAATTGTGACAGGTGGTAATCTATAATTTTTATTATTATTATTATTATTATTATTCCTTGAATCTCAGTCATTGATGTTGGTTAACTGGAAAGTCCGTTGGATTGAATATCAAGCCACTACCTGCAGCCTCAGATATTCAGGACGTATCGGAGGGTTCTTGCCGTTCCAAGCAAGCATGCCTTTTGAAGCGTTCCAAAAAGCGTGAAGGGGCCGATTTTCTTTAACCATCCCTGGAAACCTTTGGAGATAGTCCCCAGTGCGCCTATGACAATCGGGATCACTTTGACTTCATGGCAGTTCCAAATCCTTTTCACCTCCCACTTTAGGTCCTGGTATCGGTTAATTTTCTCCCTCTCCTTCTCTTGCACTCTCGTGTCGAACGGGCAGGCCACATCCACAATCAGGCACGATCTTTTTTCTTTGTCCACAACCACCAGGTCAGGTCTATTGTGTTCCAGTTTTTTGTCCGTCTGTATCCTAAAATCCCACAGCACCTTCACCTGACTGTTCTCCATCACCGCCTCTGGCCTATGCTCATACCATTTCTCAGAATGTGGTAGATTGTTTACTTTGCACAGGTGCCAGTGGATCACCCTGCCCATCACATCGTGTCTCCAGCCCTTATAGTGGGTCTGGGCTAGGTGTTTACACTCGGACACAATGTGAGCCACAGTCTCCTCTCTCTCTCCACAGATCCTGCACAGTGGGCTAGCCTCCTCCTTGTAGATATGGTGCTTCAACCACTTCGTTTTGAGGGCCTGCTCCTGCGCAGCCATTAGCATTCCTTCTGTAGCCTTTTTGAGGTCTCCTCTTCTCAACCAGTTCCATGTCTGTGGATCTCTAAATTCAGTTTTCTCAAAGAAGGTACTATGAAGGGATTTTCCCTTAAGGCTGCTCTTCCTCCTTGATGTTATTTCCTCCTTGGGTATCCCCTGGCCTACTGTCCCCTCCTTCAGTACAGCTCTGAGCATTGGCTCCTTACTATAGGTCACGTATTTGTATAGGTTGTTTTTCTCCATCTGAACACAGTCCTCTATGCTGATAAGACCTCTTCCACCCTCAGATCTCCTTAGGTAGAGTCTATCGACATCACTCCTCTTGTGGAACATGTTGTAGATAGTCAATAGCTTCCTAGTCTTCCTATCCATTTCTTTTTGTTCAGCAACATTCCATCTCAGAATTCCCGCACTGTACCTAATAATAGACACAGCTCGGGAATTTACTGCGCTTATGGCATTTCTGCTGTTCAGATGTGACTTCAATACGCTCCTTACTCTCCGAATGTATTCAGTTCTTAACAATTCCTTCATTTTTTTGTTCTTTATGCCATCAGCCTCCAGAACGCCCAAATACTTGTATCCTTCCTCAGAGTCAATTTCCTTTATCATCTCACCTGTTGGTATCTGGATCCCGTTACTTCTGCTCAACCTACCCCTCCTCATCACAATGACTCCACATTTACCAATACCAAACTGCATACATATATCACTGCTGAAAATACGGACAGTGTCAACAAGCACATCCAACTCCTTCTCACTTTTCCCGAAGAGCTTAAGATCGTCCATGAAGAGGAGGTGATTGATGGTAAGCTCTCCCCTTCCCAACTTGTATCCTGCTCTCACTTTTCGCAGCATAATGGTCAAGGGCATCAGGGCAAGGACAAACAACAGAGGGGACAGGCTATCTCCCTGGAAGATACCTCTCTTGATCTTCACGCTTCCCAAGGATACTCCAGTTGATGTCAACTCTGTCTCCCAGGACCCCATACTCCTGCCCAGCAACTGTCTGATGTTATCTGCCACCCTGAAGATCTCCAGGCTTTTGGTGATCCAGGAATGAGGCACCATGTCAAATGCCTTTCTGTAGTCTATCCATCCCATGGCAAGATCAGTGTGTCTCCTCCTGCAATTCCCCATTACCATCTTATCAACAAGCAACTGGTCCTTTGTACCACGTGACTTCTTTCGGCATCCTTTCTGTTCGTCCGGCAACAAGTTGTTTGTGTGGAGGTGATGGTAGATTTCCTCAGACACAATGCTCGTCAACAGTTTCCACATTACGGGCAGACATGTGATAGGTCTATAGTTGGTAACATCATTACCCTTGATTCGGTCTTTCATTATCAGAACTGTGGTACCTTTTGTCAACCACTCTGGCACCTCACCCGACACCAAGCAGTCATTGAACATGGCCGTCAGCTTCGGGTGGAGGGATGTTAAATGTTTAATCCAATACCCCTGCACACCATCTGGGCCTGGTGATTTCCAGTTGGTTAGTTTTTTGGCTTGCCCCTTAAGAGTTTCAACTGTGATACTCAAATCAGTCTGTTGCTGTGCCTGCTCACCGATCTCCCTCTGTACTGTCTCAATCCACCCTGCCTGGGCATTGTGTCTAACATCCTGCTCCCATATTCCTCTCCAGAATGTTTTAGCTTGTTCCGCCCCAGGGATCAAGTCGGTGCCTCTTTCTTTCCCCTCAAGCTGTCCAAACAGCATCTTCTGGTTGTTGTCGAACATGCGGTTCTGTTTATACTGACTGACTCTGTTCTCGTATCGCCTGATTTTGGCACTCTTTGCTACAATGCGTTGCTTCAATTCCTCTATGATAATATTTAGCTTTTTACTCCTAGTTTTGTATTTTATTTCCAGTCTATTTTTAGTGCCTATGTTTTTTAGTGTCCCATTCAGTAGTGACTCAAGCTTTCCTATGTCATTTCTCATTTCCCCGATTTGCCCACTCAGTCGCTTCTTCCACCACGGCTCTGCTCTTTCTTGTCTGTTGTTTCCTCTCGCTTTTATACCAAGCAGTTTCCTCACCGTATTTGCTGTTGCTTTGAGGATATTGTTGCACTGGTGAAGACTCCTCGCCTCAAGGTATGGGATGACTTTGTTTACCTTAGCTGTTGTTTCTTTTAACTTTTTCCTGTCTACAAATCTTAGGTTCATAGGTCTCCCACTATCATTGTTCAACTCATCTACCACTAAATTTAGGATGTCAACCGAATCTTGTCCTAGCCCGTCAGCATTCATCTCCTCAGTGGCCGTATCTCTGTTCCAGGTATTATTTATCTCAGTATTCAGATCATTGTCTGCTTCGGGTGGTTCCTCCGCTCTCAGGACCTCCTCACCTTCATTTCCCGCCGGCTCGCTTGTCTGGCATACTACACCCGCCATCTCCAAGCCATTCTCTCTGCTCAGTTCCTCCAGTTCCAACTCGCTTATCCACCCATTAGTTCTTATTACCCGAGCCTGCCCGGCCAATTTTTGTTCATCTAATTTAAATAAACCAATCTCGTTCCAGATGTTATGAATCCGTCTCCTGTAGCCCCTCTCCTTGGGGTTACTTTTCAGGTAGCATTGCATAACAGTTCTATTCAATTCTTTCGTCCAGTTGGTTCTGGCCCCTTTCCTTCTTCTTCTTCCTCCAACATCAGCAGTATTTCGTTGACAGTCAGGTTCCTGCTGCTGAGCCAGGGGGCACCTGTTGGGTGAGAGTCTGTCACATGACGTTCTAGTCTCCATTTCACCGTTATTCGAACTGTTTATGTTC
Organism: Eledone cirrhosa; assembly: GCA_964016885.1. Taxonomy (NCBI): domain Eukaryota; kingdom Metazoa; phylum Mollusca; class Cephalopoda; order Octopoda; family Eledonidae; genus Eledone; species Eledone cirrhosa. The sequence goes on along the minus strand of OZ024746.1, from coordinate 22,638,060 downwards.
GATATTTAAACACTCTTATCGAGGATTGGCGAATGTATGTTTACATAGCCATCTGTGGATCCGCCATCCCACTTGGCCCTTGTGTGGCATTATCACCACGCTGTATACGGACACACATAAACAAACAAACACACGGGCAGAAAGGGCCCCAAAAATGAATAAGCATAAGTTTATTATTATTATTATTATTATTATTATTATTATTATTATTATTATTATATATATATATTTATTTAAACATGATATTATTTACAGTAACAATAATAGTAATAATTGTTTCTACTTTTGGCACAAGGCCAGCAATTATCCCAGTGCATTACTGGTACTTTATTTTATCGACCCCCGTAAGGATGAAAGGCAAAGCTAACCTCGGCGGGATTTGAACTCAGATCATAAAGGGAGCTAACTCTATGCTTCAAAGCATGGCACCCGACCCCTACCGATACTGCCAATCCACCGCAGTAATAATGATTTCATTTATTGGCCACAAGGGCCGACATGTAGGGGACAATACAAAGGCACAGACAGTGGGGGGTTAATGACAACTATAATGACGGCAATAATAAAAAAAAAAAGGAAACAAAAGGAAAGAAAGAATAGGGAAATATAGAGAAAAAAGAGAAAAAGAAAGAAGAAAAAGAACAGAAAGAAGAGGGGACGGCAAGAGCTCGGGTGTCAGAGAAGGGAGGGGGTGAGGGGGGGTGATTGGGCTTTGGGCCTAAGGCAAGAGGGTAGGAGTGCTGCACCCCACAGACAAGACGGCAAAACATTCCCGCGGACGATGGCCAGTGAGACCCGCTGCAACAGCCACCCAACCTCGTGGGGCTCCCTCATCAGATGGACCGCCAAGGTTCTGATCTTGTTGGAGGAGTTTGGCAGTACGGGGTTGAGCTGAAAATTCAGATTGTGCTACCAGGATAACAACACCACCACCACCACCACTGGGTATATTGAACTACCAAGATAAGACCACCACAAGATAACAACACCACCACCACCACTGGGTATATTGAGTTACCAAGATAACACCACCACCACCACCACTGGGTATATTGAACTACCAGGATAACAACACCACCACCACCACTGGGTATATTGAACTACCAGGATAACAACACCACCACCACCACTGGGTATATTGAGTTACCAAGATAACACCACCACCACCACCACCACTGGGTATATTGAGTTACCAGGATAACACCACCACCACCACCACTGGGTATATTGAGCTACCAGGATAACAAAACCACCACCACCACCACTGGGTATATTGAGCTACCAGGATAACACCACCACCACCACTGGGTATATTGAGCTACCAAGATAACAACACCACCACCACCACTGGGTATATTGAGCTACCAGGATAACAACACCACCACCACCACTGGGTATATTGAGTTACCAGGATAACAACACCACCACCACCACTGGGTATATTGAGCTATCAAGATAACAACACCACCACCACCACTGGGTATATTGAGCTACCAGGATAACAACACCACCACCACCACTGGGTATATTGAGTTACCAGGATAACAACACCACCACCACCACTGGGTATATTGAGCTACCAGGATAACAACACCACCACCACCACTGGGTATATTGAGCTACCAGGATAACAACACCACCACCACCACTGGGTATATTGAGCTACCAGGATAACAACACCACCACCACCACTGGGTATATTGAGCTATCAAGATAACAACACCACCACCACCACTGGGTATATTGAGCTACCAGGATAACACCACCACCACCACTGGGTATATTGAGTTACCAAGATAACACCACCACCACCACCACTGGGTATATTGAGTTACCAAGATAACACCACCACCACCACCACCACTGGGTATATTGAGTTACCAAGATAACACCACCACCACCACCACTGGGTATATTGAGTTACCAAGATAAGACCACCACCACCACCACCACTGGGTATATTGAGTTACCAAGATAACACCACCACCACCACCACTGGGTATATTGAGTTACCAAGATAACACCACCACCACCACTGGGTATATTGAGCTACCAGGATAACAACACCACCACCACCACTGGGTATATTGAGCTACCAGGATAACAACACCACCACCACCACTGGGTATATTGAGCTACCAGGATAACAACACCACCACCACCACTGGGTATATTGAGTTACCAAGATAACAACACCACCACCACTGGGTATATTGAGCTACCAGGATAACAACACCACCACCACTGGGTATATTGAGCTACCAAGATAACAACACCACCACCACCACTGGGTATATTGAGCTACCAGGATAACAACACCACCACCACCACTGGGTATATTGAGCTACCAGGATAACAACACCACCACCACCACTGGGTATATTGAGCTACCAGGATAACAACACCACCACCACCACTGGGTATATTGAGCTACCAAGATAACAACACCACCACCACCACTGGGTATATTGAGCTACCAGGATAACAACACCACCACCACTGGGTATATTGAGCTATCAAGATAACAACACCACCACCACCACTGGGTATATTGAGCTACCAGGATAACAACACCACCACCACCACTGGGTATATTGAGCTACCAGGATAACAACACCACCACCACCACTGGGTATATTGAGCTACCAGGATAACAACACCACCACCACCACTGGGTATATTGAGCTACCAAGATAACAACACCACCACCACCACTGGGTATATTGAGCTACCAGGATAACAACACCACCACCACTGGGTATATTGAGCTACCAGGATAACAACACCACCACCACTGGGTATATTGAGCTACCAGGATAACAACACCACCACCACTGGGTATATTGAGCTACCAGGATAACAACACCACCACCACTGGGTATATTGAGCTACCAAGATAACAACACCACCACCACTGGGTATATTGAGCTATCAAGATAACAACACCACCACCACTGGGTATATTGAGCTACCAAGATAACAACACCACCACCACCACTGGGTATATTGAGCTACCAGGATAACAACACCACCACCACCACCACTGGGTATATTGAGCTACCAGGATAACAACACCACCACCACCACTGGGTATATTGAGCTACCAAGATAAGACCACCACCACTGGGTATATTGAGCTACCAGGATAACAACACCACCACCACTGGGTATATTGAGCTACCAGGATAACAACACCACCACCACTGGGTATATTGAGCTATCAAGATAACAACACCACCACCATTGGGTATATTGAGCTATCAAGATAACAACACCACCACCACCACCATTGGGTATATTGAGCTACCAGGATAACAACACCACCACCACCACTGGCTATATTTTATTACCCTATCATGGTAACAACATCAACCAAAACCCCAGCCCCCAACTCTAAACCTACTACAAAAAGCACCCAGCCCACTCTATAAAGTGGTGGTGTTGGTGCCATGATGAAAAGCACACAGTTTGCACTGTAAGATGATAGTGTTGGTGTCACAACAAAGACACCCAGTCCACCCCGTAAGATTGTAGTGTTGGTGTCACAAAGAAAACACCCAGTCCACCCTGTATGATGGTTGTGCTGGTGTCACAACAGAAAGACCAAGTCCACCCTGTATGATGGTAGTCTTTGTGTCACAAAGAAAACACCCAGTCCACCCTGTATGATGGTAGTGCTGGTGTCACAACAAAAAGCACCCAGTCCACCATGAAAGATGGTAGTGCTGGTGTCACAACAAAAAGCTCCCAGTACAACCTGTAAGATGGTAGTGCTGGTGTCACAACAAAAAGCACCCAGTACAACCTGTAAGATGGTAGTGCTGGTGTCACAACAGAAACACCCAGTCCACCCTGTATGATGGTAGTCTTGGTGTCACAAAGAAAACACCCAGTCCACCCTGTATGATGGTAGTGCTGGTGTCACAACAAAAAGCACCCAGTCCACCATGAAAGATGGTAGTGCTGGTGTCACAACAGAAACACCCAGTCCACCCTGTATGATGGTAGTCTTGGTGTCACAAAGAAAACACCCAGTCCACCCTGTAAGATGGTAGTGCTGGTGCCACAACAAAAAGCTCCCAGTCCACCCTGTAAGATGGTAGTGCTGGTGTCACAACAAAAAGCTCCCAGTCCACCCTGTAAGATGGTAGTGCTGGTGTCACAACAAAAAATATTCAGTCCACTACGTAAAATGTTAGTACCAGAGCATGATAAAATGCTCTCACTACATGCTGTAAAGTGGTTGATGTTAAGTAGGACATCTAGCCATAGAAACCAAGTTGAAAACAAGACATGATCACCTGACTAGCCTAGCCAAAGGACATGACAGCTCATATAACCCATGCTAACCTGGAAAATAGACGTTAAATAATGATGATGTTGATGATGGTGATTGTGAATATAATGATAATGGTGATGATAATGAGGAGGAGGTACCACACACCCCCACCACCAACATCACCACCACCACTAATGATATTTCTGAATGTTAATCATTGAGTGTTAACTTCTCCTTGGAAATATTATCAATTGTCATGTAACTATGTTACTGTCAAGTATGTAGAGATCAGAGAGTGTGTGTGCATTTGTGTTTGTGTGTGAGCATCAGATTGTGTATGTGTGAGTGTGAATGTGTTTGTGTTTGTGTGGGTGTGTATGTGTGTCTATGTGAATATGTGTGCATATATATGTATGTATATATGTGTGTGTATGTGTGTATGTGTTTGTGCATGTGTTTGTATCTGTATCATCATCATCATCATCATTCATATGTCAACTTTTCCATGCTAGCATGGGTTAGCTGAGACTTTTTGAGGCAGTGTTTTTGTTTCCTAACACCAACTCTTTTAGTCACTTCTTATGATTATTTAGTTGATTCTTACAACTATTTCACATTGTTCCAGTTGGAAAAAAAAGGAGTGTATCTGTAATTTGAAGGTACAGCTTTGTCACATATTGTGTCACACTGAATCTCCCTGAGAACTTTGTTAAGTGTACACATGATTATGGAATACTTAGCCATTTGTACATTAATTTCATGAGCAGACTGTTCTGTAGCCTAAACAACTAGAGCTCATGCCATTGATATAGACAGAGTTATAACACATACCTTTGTTTGTGTGTGACTCTCTGTGTATGCAAATGTGTCTGAGCATATATATGTATGTATGTAGGCATGTGGCTTAGTGGTAAGGACATTGGACTTATGATCATTATGTCATGGGTTCGATTTCTAGACTGGGTTGTGTGTTGTGTTTGTGAACAAAACACTTAATTTCATGTTGCTCCAGCTGAAAATAACTACCAGTAATACCGGTGGGTTTAACCTTGCAATGGATTGGCATCCTCTTTAGGGGCAGTCTTGTACTCTCAGTCACTTCACATCATGGAAACTAGTATAAGCACTGGCTTAATGAGATAGATTTTTAGTATGTATGTTCTGGTTTTATAATTTCACAAAGTTTTACCAATAGAGAGAGAGTCGGTTTCTAACATAGACACAAGACTCTCTCATTGGAATTTATACAACATCAACTAGGTAGATATGTATGTATGCATGCATGTGTAGATATGGATGTTATTGTATGTGTGGCTGTGGATGTTTTGAGTTGTATGTGTGCATATGTATATGTTTTGCATCTGTATATGTGTATCTGCAGTTATTAGATGCAACATTTTTGGAATGTCTTACATATTTTTACTGTTCCATTAATGGATTGTACTTGTAATTTCCTAACTAGTTGTGTTCTTTCTGTTCCTGTGAAGCCTAGCTTCTCAAGATTTGTATTGAGGCAGTTACTAACATATCCCAGTGTCCCAATAATCACAGGCATAAATCTGAAGGTGTAATCAAGGTGGAGTATCTGCAGATTTCTCATCAGTTCTGCATAAATGTTCTCCTTTTCACTAATCTTTGATATTATATTGGCATCTGCTGGGCAGCTAATTTCCACTACTGTGCATGTTTTCTTCTCCCTGTCCCTATCATAATATCTGGTCTGTTATGCCTGCATTTTATTGGGGTTTTTACTGGAACTCCAGTACTCTTTCATATTATGTACATGGATGTCTTCCACATTGCTGTAGCTTTTAATGTGTTTATTATCAGGGCTATCTATTTTACGAACTGCATTGTACAGTGTTTTGGCCACTACATCATGCCTCATAGGTAGATAGTACCGCGATGACATCTTTGGACAGCTGCTGATGACATGGGTGATATCCTCGATGTTAGTTCTGCAGAGTCTGCACTTGTTATCACATCTAGGTGTTTTGCCTGCATCCCTATCTCTTTTGTGAATCAGGTATTTCGTGCTAATCTCCTGTTCCTGGATTGCAAAAGCGTATCCTTCAAAGTGGGAGCCAATATAGCGGTTTTGGGTCCAAGATAGACTACTTTCCTTATCTATATTACTCTCACTCTGGAGCTTCCTGGTAACATATCCATGATTTTTGGCTGATAGGCATGCAGTTTTTCATCCATGGATTCACTGCGATACTGCTGAGCGACATCCCTGGGTGTGAGTTTTTGATTATCATACAGGGAATATCTCTCGAGGAGTTCCTTCCCAACTCTCATGATCTTATCTGTTTCATGCAGATAGACTTGCTCGAGAAACGGGCTCCCACGCTTCAAGGTTCGTAGATGTTGTCGGAGAGATATGATGCGACATTCAATGTATGCATGTATGTCAGGTCACCAGTTGGTGCTACTGGTAACATGTATTCCAGTACAACCTGTCCCATGGTCGGGTAGTTGGCGACTAAACTGGCAACCCCACAAAGGTTTCTTGGTGACGAGAGTGACTTTGGAGATCCTGCAGGACTAAGAACAAAACCTGTCAAAGGGCAAAGGAGATCTTAAGAGTCAATGGCCATCCAAAATCACCGGGAGGGATGACCCCTTAGCCTTTGTCAAGGCAGAATTCTAGGAGAAGGAAAACTCTGATATAACACCTGCAACTCCGATGGTATCCAATGATGTTGACTTGTTCTTCTTTTTGGTTAAGAGAGTGGGACTGGCTTTGTGCAGTGCCTTTGCTCACTATAAAAGCTTCACGGCACAGGCATTGCTTTATATCTGGAGATCTCTCTGCACTTGTCACATGGTACCATGGGCCCAGCACTATGTGTCAATAATTGTCACAAGTGTAGTGTTTGTACCAGAGTTTTCAAGTCGCTGGCTGGACTAAAAAGTCACACTCGTTCAGCGCATCGGTAGGGGTTCTCCTACATGGATATAAAGTAGTGGCCGTACTCAAAAACGAGTTGGCAGCCACCATGTATGTAGGTAGGTAGGTATGTATGTATTTTTTACTTGGACTACCTTTTATATTCTGTATCTATCCTTTGTGATCCAGTCTAAATTTGTTCTCTCTTTAAGGACTAAATCCCGACATGCCAAACTTTCTTTCCCCTTTTGCATAAAAAGCATGAAACTAATAAGACTTTTGCTCATCTGTTTGTTGTTTCCTTGAACTATATATGTATGTATGTGTGTATGTATGTATGTATGTATGTATGTATGTATGTATGTATGTATGTATGTATGTATGTATCTATGTATGTATATATATGTATGTATGTATATATCTATGTATGTATGTATGTACATCTCTGCATGTAAAGTTTTATGTCATTTTTATTTGTGTTAACACATGTGTGTCTGAATTTGTTTGCTTGTGTATGCATGTGTCTGTATGTTTGTATTCACATATATATCCTAGTGTACACACATATGTAAGTGTGTATGCTTGTGCACTTGAGCATATGTATATGTGTATCTGAGAGCATATGCACATTTATAAGTTTGCACACATATACACAGATATATGAAGGATTGTGTAGATATTGGGTGCATGTATATGTGAGTGCATACGTACATTTGGATGTATTCATACATACACACATATATATGAAAGAGGGAGGTACATGTTGAGTGTATGCATGTGTGTGGGTGTATGTGAGTGTATGTGTATTTGGAAGTATGCATACATACACACACATATATATGAGGGAAGGGGAAGTATCTGTTGTATGTATGTGTGGGTGGAGGAGATATGGAGACAAGTAGTAAAGGTGTGTCAGAGAACAATAATGCGCAACAGAGAAAGATATATATATATGTGTATATATGTGCATACATACATTGATACATACATACACACATGGTGGCTGCCAACTCGTTTTCGAGTACGGCCACTACTTAATATCCATGTAGGAGAACGCCTACTGATGCGCTGAACGAGTGTGACTTTTTAGTCCAGCCAGCGACTTGAAAACTCTGGTACAAACACTACAATTATTGACACATAGTGCTGGGCCCATGGTACCATGTGACGACAAGTGCAGAGAGATCTCCAGATATAAAGCAATGCCTGTGCCGTGTAGCTTTTATAGTGAGCAAAGGTATTGCACAAATCCAGTCCCACTCTCTTAACCAAGATGATATTTACCAAAAAGAAGAACAAGTCAACATCATTGGTAACCATCAGGGTTGCAGGTGTTATATCAGAGTTTTCCTTCTCCTAGAATTCTGCCTCGACAAAGGCTAAGGGGTCATCTCTCCCGGTGGTTTTGGATGGCCATTGACTCTTAAGAGCTCCTTTGCCCTTTGACAGGTTTTGTTTTTAGTCCTGCAGGATGTCCAAAGTCGCCCTCCTCACCAAGAAACCTTGGTGGGGTTGCCAGTTTAGCCGCCAACGACCCGACCAAACACACATACATTCATACATACATACGTAAGCATCAACCTAATACCAAACAATTTTCGTAACTGTACTCCTTGTTATTGTTTTTTACTTTTCGAATACCTATTTAAAGCTGTATATAGCTATGGTGCGGCCACACTTAGAATTTGCATCACCAGTCTGGAACCCCTATCTTGCTCAGAACATTGACCACCTGGAAACTGTTCAGAGACGTGCAACCAAGCGAATACCCTTCATCAGGCATCTACCATACTCTGAACGCCTTGCTTCCCTTGGCCTGGATACATTGAAGCTCCGACATCTGGCAACTAACTTGGTAAACACCCACAAAATTGTTAACCATCTTGCCAACAACAACCCCGAGTACCTTTTTGATTTCCATGTGTCTAACACACGTGGACATGCCAACAAAGTCAGAAAACAGCACAGCTCCCATGACTTTCAGAAACATTTTTTCATGCTCAGAGTTGCTGAAGCATGGAATAAACTCCCTGCATCAGTTATTAGCTGTTGAGACACTGCATCCTTTAAAACCTCCATGCTTCCTGAGATTCGCCAACACTACACTTAATATTCCCCTCCATACACACGTACACATGTATATCATGACTCCTACACCATTCACTTCGCTGACATTTGTATATAGTTCTATGTAATATACATGCACCTTTGACAAGTTGTAGTGCACCTAAGTACTGTACACAATAATTTCATTATTATTATCATTATTATATATATATATATATATACTAATAATAATAAAAAGGACGATTTGTCAGGTCTTCATTACATTTGAGTAGTGACGCTCGTTTCACTATTGATCAGCTCAAGGTTCGATCTTTATGTATATATTTATATATATATGTATGTCATCATCATCATCATCACTGTTTTATGTCCGTTCTTCCACGCTTGCATGGGTTAGATGGGTTGTCCTGTTGTGGGCAGTGTCCACGGCTGACCTTGTCTTGCTCATACGGGAACTGATTCTGGCTTGATTTCTACAGCTGGATGCCCTTCCTAACACCAACCTCATTTACAGTGAGTGCTGGGTGTTTTTTTTCCATGGCGCCTACACATCCATTTTACAGTGTGGGCTGGGTACTTTTTTGCTGTGGCACCTCCACGACCACTTTGCAGTGGGAGGTTGTGGGGCCATATTGTCTATATGCTTCAGCTTCGGCTTGTACCCGTGGGGGGGTCGGGTCTTCTGTATTATTGTGTGATGCCAGAATATGTGTGTATATATATATATATATATATATGTATGTGTGTGTATATATATATATATATATATATATATGACCTCAACTAAAGTGTATTACTTTTCATCTTAACACCATACGAAAAAAACAATTTGATTCGTTAGTTCTTCAACTACCTCCAAATATGGACATGATACTAATTCTGAGTAAAATTATTATTGAATAAAATTATTATTGCTTTTGAAAACAGCTGGTGATATGCATGTAAGTAAATATTCTCTCTATCTGATAGTTTGTAAACTTACATAGATCAATAACTGAGTATAGATACAATGTATTATCACCATCTAGAAACGATCGTAAAGCAGTGAAGTATATCTCAAATGACTTGATTTTTTATTTCATTGTTTTAACTTATATCATGACTCTGTTTTCCTTTTAATGTTTTATTGTTTTCTGAGATTTATCTTAACCTACATCATTTTCAACATATGGATTACATTGAGTTCTTCATACAGAATAGACCCCCACAACTTACAGTGGATACCTCTGTGTATATATATATATATATATATCATGTCTATCACATCAATTTAGATCTCAAAACAATCAGTCATCTACGAAACATGCAATGGTTGATATTCAATAAAAAGATTTTAAAGGGAAACTTCGTTGTATCGAACTTTATATATATATGTGTATGTGTGTGCGTAGGTGTGTGTGTGTATATATATATGTGTGTATATATATATGTGCATATATATGTATGTGTGTGTATATATATATATAAATATATATATATAGTGACGAAACATAGGTCAATTGCATGAACCCATAATCCTTTATTTACTGCTATATATATTTCGATGATAGCAATTGAATGGCTATGACCTCATCAGGCAGTTATTCAGTTCTTAGATATGCCAGCTCTGTGTTTATAGTGTTGATGGTATCAGAGCCTTGGGACATATGGGTTAGACGGTATGTATATATATATATATATATATATATATATATATATATATATATATATATATATATATATATACATACACACATACCGTCTAACCCATGCTAGCGTGGAAAATGGATCTTAAACGACGATGATGATGATGATGATACATACACACACATACACACACATACACATACATACACATGCATACATACACACACACACACACACAGTCATATGTGTGTATGACTATGACTATGACTGTAGCTATGACTGATCCCTGTTACAGTTAAGCAATAAATCAACCATTTCTTCAGAAACTCAATCTTCAATACAAACCATGTCCTAACATGTCTAGAAACAGTCCTAAATATTTGCTTTTGCCATTGTTACTGCTGTCATCATCATCATCACCACTACTACTACTACTACTACTACTACTACTACTACCAATAATGATAATACTAGTAATACTACTACTACTGTTACTGTTGTCATTATTATCATCACCATCATCAGCATTACTACTACTACAACAATTGTTACTGCCATACCACCACCACCACCACCGTAACTACTACTACTACTACTACTGCTACCACCACTACCACCGTAACTACTACTACTACTACTACTGCTACCACCACCACCACCACCGCCGTAACTGCTGCTACTACTACTACTACTACTACTGCTACTACTACTACTACTACTACTGCTACCACCACCACCACCACCACCACCGTAACTGCTGCTATTACTACTACTACTACTACCACCACCACCATCAGCACCACCACCACCGTAACTGCTACTACTACTACTACTACTACTACTACTACTACTACTACTACCGCCACCACCACCACCACCGTAACTGCTACTACTACTACTACTACTACTACTACTATACTACTACTACTGCTACTACTGCCACCACCACCACCGTAACTGCTGCTACTACTACTACTACCACCACCACCACCACCACCACCACCGTAACTGCTACTACTACTACTACTACTACTACTACTACTACTACTACTACTGTTGCTGTTGATTTGTATTGCATTGTTTATCATCATCAACACTATCATCATATCAATATCATTCATCTCCTCCTTCTTCTCCTCATTATTTTTATTATTATTATTGTTGTTTATTATTTGTATTGCTATTGGTTTGCTTTGATATTTTTATTTATTACATTATTATTATTATTTTATGCCATCTGTAGTGTGTAAGCTGTAAGCTGCCAACCAAAGTTGTTGAAAGTTTTATGTTTTATGCATGTTTTCCTGGCAGTGTTCCTAAGGATTTTTTTATTTTCTTACAAACCATCACAGGCAAGCCTGGCTGTTGAGCCAGCACATGCCACCATAGGTGACCACAGGCCCCTTCTGACTACCACAGGCCACTACAGACTACCACAGGCCACTACAGACTACCACAGGTCACCACAGGCTACAACATGTCACCATAGACCACCACAAGCCACTTGTGAGTACAACAGACCTCTACAGAGCACCACAAGCCACTACAGAGTACCACAGGCCACCACAGGCTTCAACGTGTCACCATAGGCCACCACAAGCCACTTCTGAGTACTACAGACCTCTACAGACCTCCACAGACTACCACAGGCCACTACACCATAGGCTATCACAGTCTAGTAAATGTAAACTATTTTCTTACCTATTTCAACCATGCTGGAACTACTAGAAAGACAAGGAACAATGTGGACTACTAAACCTAAATCTGACAACCTGAATACCTGTGAGAAATAGATTTCTTATTTCCTATCTTTTCTCTTTTTCCCTCTCTCTCTCTCTGTCTCCCTGTTTTTTTTACTCATTCACTGGTTAACTTTTTTATTACTCTCTCTGAACTAAACAATATGTTCAAGATGAACATATTGTGTGTTTATATCATCAATTCATGTGTGCTTGTGTATATCAATATATATAGTAAATAGTTAGTGCCCAATGGCTGAGCTCATGCTGTTTCAACAGCAGTTATCCACTAACCACTGAAATGGCATAAACTCAGCCATTGGGCACTGACAATTTACAACACACACTCTAGGTTCCCAACTATAGAGTAATTAGATGGGAACATGGTCTTACTATTCTAAACTGGTAAATCCCAATCTATCTCTCTTTCTCTCTATATATATGTGTGTGATAAAGTTATATCTGTATATATACAGAGTGGGTAATCAAAACTGCACCAAAATGTATATAAATATGCACATCTTCAATATATAGGCATGTAAACATACCAGAAATAAGAATTTACCTGTAATTGAAAAAATGATAAACGCCTTTAATCGGCCCTAGATGATATACACACATCAGAAATCAGAATGTGTATATCATCTAAAC
>OZ024746.1:22569805-22619805 GCA_964016885.1 Eledone cirrhosa | reverse complement strand
AGACAATAGAGGATAAAAAGACAAAATCTTATTGTCAAAGAAAACAATTCATATATTTCTATTTTTACTTTCAGGTCTTCCCCATTGGTTTAACTTACAATCGTCTTACAGGAGGCTTTGTAGACAACCAACAAAATATTGGTCAAGATGGTGGTTCTATGAAGACACCATTGTTTCAGTATGGCGCTACATCAGAAGAATGTGAGAAGATGCTTGTATGGGCACAATATAGGCGCTTACCACTTTTTATAAGGTTATTCTTTTATTCTTTTACTGGTTTCAGTCTTAGACTGTAGCCATGCTGGAGCACCACATTCTTTTGTTCTTTTACTGGTTTTAGTCATTAGACTGTGGCCATGCTGGAGAACCATATTCTTTTATTCTTTTACTGGTTTTAGTCATTAGACTTTAGCCATGCTAGTGTATAACATTCTTATATTCTTTTACTAGTTTCAGCCATTAGACTGTGGCCATGCTGGAACACCATATTCTTTTATTAGTTTCAGTCATTAGATTGTGGCCATGCTGAAGCACCATATTCTTTTATTCTTTTACTAGTTTCAGCCATTAGACTGTGGCCATGCTGGAGAACCATATTCTTTTATTCTTTTACTGGTTTTAGTCATTAGACTTTAGCCATGCTAGTGTATAACATTCTTATATTCTTTTACTAGTTTCAGCCATTAGACTGTGGCCATGCTGGAACACCATATTCTTTTATTAGTTTCAGTCATTAGATTGTGGCCATGCTGAAGCACCATATTCTTTTATTCTTTTACTATTTTCAGCCATTAGACTGTGGCCATGCTGGAACACCATATTCTTTTATTAGTTTCAGTCATTAGATTGTGGCCATGCTGAAGCACCATATTCTTTTATTCTTTTACTAGTTTCAGCAATTAGACTGTGGCCATGCTGGAACACCATATTCTTTTATTCTTTTACTAGTTTCAGCAATTAGACTGTGGCTATGCTGGAATACCATATTCTTTTATTCTTTTACTAGTTTCAGCCATTAGACTGTGGCCATGCTGGAACACCATATTCTTTTATTCTTTTACTAGTTTCAGCAATTAGACTGTGGCTATGCTGGAATACCATATTCTTTTATTAGTTTCAGCCATTAGATTGTCGCCATGCTGGAGCACCATATTCTTTTATTCTTTTACTAGTTTCAGCCATTAGACTGTGGCTATGCTGGAATACCATATTCTTTTATTAGTTTCAGCCATTAGATTGTGGCCATGCTGGAGCACCATATTCTTTTATTCTTTTACTAGTTTCAGCCATTAGACTGTGGCTATGCTGGAATACCATATTCTTTTATTAGTTTCAGCCATTAGATTGTGGCCATGCTGGAGCACCATATTCTTTTATTCTTTTACTAGTTTCAGCCATTAGACTGTGGCTATGCTGGAATACCATATTCTTTTATTAGTTTCAGCCATTAGATTGTGGCCATGCTGGAGCACCATATTCTTTTATTCTTTTACTAGTTTCAGCCATTAGACTGTGGCTATGCTGGAATACCATATTCTTTTATTAGTTTCAGCCATTAGATTGTGGCCATGCTGGAGCACCATATTCTTTTATTCTTTTACTAGTTTCAGCCATTAGACTGTGGCTATGCTGGAATACCATATTCTTTTATTAGTTTCAGCCATTAGATTGTGGCCATGCTGGAGCACCATATTCTTTTATTCTTTTACTAGTTTCAGCCATTAGACTGTGGCTATGCTGGAATACCATATTCTTTTATTAGTTTCAGCCATTAGATTGTGGCCATGCTGGAGCACCATATTCTTTTATTCTTTTACTAGTTTCAGCCATTAGACTGTAGCCATGCTGGAGCACCATATTCTTTTATTCTTTTACTAGTTTCAGCAATTAGACTGTGGCTATGCTGGAACACCATATTCTTTTATTAGTTTCAGCCATTAGATTGTGGCCATGCTGGAGCACCATATTCTTTTATTCTTTTACTAGTTTCAGCCATTAGACTGTGGCTATGCTGGAATACCATATTCTTTTATTAGTTTCAGCCATTAGATTGTGGCCATGCTGGAGCACCATATTCTTTTATTCTTTTACTAGTTTCAGCCATTAGACTGTAGCCATGCTGGAGCACCATATTCTTTTATTCTTTTACTAGTTTCAGCAATTAGACTGTGGCTATGCTGGAACACCATATTCTTTTATTAGTTTCAGCCATTAGATTGTGGCCATGCTGGAGCACCATATTCTTTTATTCTTTTACTAGTTTCAGCCATTAGACTGTGGCTATGCTGGAGAACCATATTCTTTTATTAGTTTCAGCCATTAGATTGTGGCCATGCTGGAACACCATATTCTTTTATTCTTTTACTAGTTTCAGCCATTAGACTGTGGCTATGCTGGAATACCATATTCTTTTATTAGTTTCAGCCATTAGATTGTGGCCATGCTGGAGCACCATATTCTTTTATTCTTTTACTAGTTTCAGCCATTAGACTGTAGCCATGCTGGAGCACCATATTCTTTTATTCTTTTACTAGTTTCAGCAATTAGACTGTGGCTATGCTGGAACACCATATTCTTTTATTAGTTTCAGCCATTAGATTGTGGCCATGCTGGAACACCATATTCTTTTACTAGTTTCAGCCATTAGACTGTGGCCATGCTGGAACACCATATTCTTTTATTAGTTTCAGCCATTAGATTGTGGCCATGCTGGAACACCATATTCTTTTATTCTTTTACTAGTTTCAGCCATTAGACTGTGGCCATGCTGGAACACCATATTCTTATATTCTTTTACTAGTTTCAGCAATTAGACTGTGGCTATGCTGGAATACCATATTCTTATATTCTTTTACTAGTTTCAGCCATTAGACTGTGGCCATGCTGGAACACCATATTCTTATATTCTTTTACTAGTTTCAGTCATTAGCCTGTAGCCATGCTGAAGCACCATATTCTTTTATTCTTTTACTAGTTTCAGCCATTAGACTGTGGCCATGCTGGAACACCATATTCTTTTATTAGTTTCAGCCATTAGATTGTGGCCATGCTGGAGCACCATATTCTTTTATTCTTTTACTAGTTTCAGCCATTCGACTGTGACCATGCCATGCCAGGAAATTAATTTTCAGCAGCTGGCTGTTCCATTGGCCAAACAACTGGAAAACTCATACATACTAACATACATTCATACATACATACATACATACACACTAACATACATACATACACACATACATACAAACATACATTCATGCATACATGGAATGGAATGGAAGGCACTCTGTCGGTTACGATGAGGAGTGTTCCAGTTAATCCAAATCAACAGAACAGTCTGTTGGTGAAATTAACGTGCAGGTGGCTGAGCATTCCACATACATACGTACCCTTAACGTAGTTCTCAGGAAGATTTGGCGTGACACAGAATGTGACAAGGCTGGCTCTTCAAATACATGCACACACACACACACACAAACATACATACATACATTCATACATAAATACACACACATACATACAAGCATACATACACACATACATACATACATACATAAATACACACACATACATACAAGCATACATACACACATACATACATACATTCATACATAAATACACACACATACATACAAGCATACATACACACATACATACATACATACAAATATACATACATACACACACACAAACATACATACACACACACAAACACATAAACACACACACACGCATACACATATCCTGATCATTCCAGGTCTGATCTGTTTCGAGAGATGAAGCTCTGTAAAACAATATTACGTCCATTGGAGGAGCAGCATATGGGAGACAGCCAAGAATCTAGTCAACTTATCGGAGGATACAGTCGACAAACTGAGAGTTGTCTTTCCAGTTTGAGCAATGGAGCTTCTTCTAAATTTACTGAGAGTCAAGAACCTAACTTCTCTTGGATAAATTTAACATACTCAGCTCCACAACCTCATAGAACTTATTTCTCTCACTCTGCAACAGAAGCACGTAAGTCATTTAGCCTTTTTCTGACCATATCTCTAATCTAATAATATAATAGCCTTGTGTATTTGTCCGTCACACACTAGGGATGACAAAAGAAGGAAGGGTTGATAACGTTACACACTAGAGATGATTGAGGAAGGAAGGGGTCATGACGTCACACACTAGAGATGATTGAGGAAGGAAGGGGTCATGACGTCACACACTAGAGATGATTGAGGAAGGAAGGGTGTCGACAAACTGCAGAAAACAGTGTTTAACATTCACTACATTTGTGTGTACAATCTACATTCATACACACACACACATATACATATATGTGTGAGCTTGTTGAAAAAAATCCTAATGATATAAACTCTATTTGAAATAATTAATTAGGAATTTTGAGAAATTTACTAAAATTATTAATTGGTAACCATTGCCTAATAATTAGGATGCTTGATGTATGATCACAATGTTGTCGGTTCAATTCTTGGACAGGGTACTGCATTGTATTCTTGAGTAAAATACTTTATTTCATGTTGCTCCAGAGTGAGTACCAGCAGTAGTTGGGAAGTTAATACTGTGATAGACTAGCATCCTGTCCAGGGAGACCTTTGTACTCTCAGTTACTTAGCACCAAGGGATAAGCAAGGGCCTGATGAACCTTCAGCTTAGAACAGATTTTAACTAACTAACCAGTGGTTTTTTAGTGTAATGGTTAACACTCGTCCAGCATCTGAGAAATGACAGGTTCAATTCCTTTCATGTGCCTAAATCTACTTTTTTTCCATCTCCAAGGGTACTTTACCAGATTTTCTTAACTATTTACAGCAAACGACTATTATTATGGTTATTCATGTGGTCTATTGGTAAGTGTGTTGGACTTATCATCATAACATCATGGGTTCAGTTCCTGAACTGGGTTGTGTTCTTAAGCAAAACACTTCATTTCGCATTGTTCCAGAATACTCAGTTGAAAATGAGTACTAGTAGTAGCTGAAGATTTAACCCTGCAATGGACTGTCTCAGTTGCTTAATACCATGGAAACTGGAATAAGCACCGATTTGATGAACCTTCAGGTTCAAGACAGACTTTAGACAATTTCACGTACTTTGGTAAGAAAGGGGTTAAAATAGATTCCAGATAAATCAATTGTTCTATAATACTGTTTGTATTGTTTCTGTTTGTGTTGTTTTTTTTCTTTACAAAGCTAGTGGAGGAGCTGTTGTTGATGATGGATACCTTACTTCCTGTACACAGAAAGACAGTGATATTTTGATGAGTGAAAGTAAAACACCTAAACCAACTTCTGACAGTTGTAAGGAAATTATATCGCAGTGAGTTATTTCATTATTTTAAGGGCAGTGGATTGGCAGTATCGGTAGAGGGTCAGACACCATGCTTTCCAGCATAGTTACGTCCCTTTACGATCTGAGTTCAAATTCCGCCAAGGTTGACTTTGTCTTTCATCCTTACGGGGTCGATAAAATAAAGTACCAGTAATGCACTGGGTAATTGCTGGCCTTGTGCCAAAAGTAGAAACAATTATTTTAGAAAACCCACTTTAGTTCTATGAAATAAAACCACCAATTTTAAAGGGTTCCTATTTAAATAAAAGTCTTCTAATATAATTTTGAATAAGAACCAGATGTAAGTTACTATCTTAGTAATAAAATAATAACTAATTTTAGTAAAAAAAAAAAAGCCTCAAAATTAATTGAAATAGAGTGTATTTCATTAAAAATATGGTGACAAAAGTGCTAATATGCTGAGCCCAACATTTCCGATCCAATCCAGGATCTTCTCACTACTGTAGGAGGAACCCCTTCTTAGTTGACTTTCTCCACTTTCTGTTTGGTTTTGGTCATGTCAAGGATGTAGCCATACTCACCATGCTTGGCTAATTGCAGATACGTGAGGTTATTTAACCCATAGTTGGGGTGGAGTTCATCTGACCTTTTAACAGCTCTTGTTTATTGTGCTACTGGGGTTCCACTTACCTTCCTCACCAGACCCTGGTTTGGTGGAAGAGCCAACATTTCACATGTTGCCCTGTTTTACTTAGTAAATTCTACAACCATTGTAAATAAACCATACAGTTTACCATTTTAAGAATTTCCTTTCTTTATTGGTTAATATAATATAAATTATCTATTCATATTATCATTTCTATTCTTTCAGTGATTCCTCTTCTCTTCCAAAGCAAACCAAAGTGACAGATGTAACAACTGAAGTTTCAGCCAGTCTCCCTCAATCATCATTATCAACACTGACACCTAAATCACAGACAAAGATGCGGGAGGTAACATTTTCAAGGGAAAACACAGTATTATCTTATAAGTGTGATTCTCAAGGTTAGTACATGGTTTAATATAATTGTTTCTGATTTAGACCCAAGGTCAACAATTTTAGAGGAGGGGAAGTCAATTAAATCGACACCAGTTCATTACTGGTATTTTATTTTATTGACCCTGAAAGGCAAAGCTAACTTCGGCAGGATTTGAACTCAGAATGTAAAGGGTCATAAATATATACCGCAAAGCATATTGTCAAATGCTCTACTGATTCTGCCATCCACCAACCTTACATGGTTTAATATAATAGCTCTTTGTATATCTACAATTATCCAGTCATATTTTAAAAGAGATTGCTATATCAGAAGTTTGTAAAATGCAGTTATTATTACAGAAGTGCTACTCTAGATACAGTATACATTTTGGTCTGTGGTCTTTGATGAGTTTTTTTTTAATGAATGTATCTATAAGAAAAGGAGTAATTAAACATACATTCCTGTTTCCTTCCAGTGGATAACGAAGTAATTATACACCCAACTCAAGATATTAGTCCGACATCTCATATGAAAGATGCTGCTCGCCAATTTTTCAGGTATATTCTAAACTATATATTTCCTACATCACATTGTGTCCTTGAGCAAGATATTATACTTTATTTCATATTGCTCCAGTCCACTCAGCCAAAAAAATACTGGTATCTATAATTTAAATATTCAACACTGTCTCACACTGTGTCACAGTGAATCTCTTTAATAACAGTATATGTGTTTGAGGTATACTCAGCCACTTGCATGTAAATTCATGGGCAGGCTGTTCCATAGTTTCCATTAGTTATTGGAATCGACAGATACCTAACACATTATATTTATTGGTTTCTTTACAGGACATCATCAGCACCAGTCTGTTATAGGGACCTTCTCAGGGTCAATTGGTACAGCCAGTTTGATGAAATGTTTCGTGACACTAGACCTACAAATGAATATTCTGGCAGTCAAGCTTACATTGATTTTAACAACGGGGCCAGTAACGAAACTGGTATCACTGATGCTGATATCCATCATATGGAGGGTCGTCTACAAATGTCACTCCATGATGTGAAAAGACACATTCTAGGATCAGTAATTATCTCTCTAACTCATGCTTTCTTTTTTTCTTATTTTTTCTTCAATACTTTCCTTCATTTACCACCTATTTTAATCTTTAGCATGCTAGAAATGTTTATGAATTACTTCCCTTGACACTGCATTATATATTAAGGGGAGGTTATTCTATTGGTAACATAATGCGCCTAGAGTGTGCTGAAGATTAAAAGGTTCCTGTTTAAATTAAAACTTTCCTTTACATTTTTTAAATATAAGAAACATTTATTATGTTAGAAATATTATCTTGATTAAATAATTAATAATATTTGGGCATTCAGCCATAGAAAACAGGCCAAGATATGTCATACAGCTGTTATGCAATCATTACAACAGCAACTGGTGCCAATGGAGTATCATCAGATGTTAACACAATTATGCAAAGAAATTTGGGTAAGATGATGTCCCACCGGCATCAGTTGCTGGTAAAATGATTGCATAATGGCTGTAGCCTGGGGTCACAGAAATATGTATTACACAATAAATATGATTTTGTAATTGTAACATGTCTTAGCGTTAATTTATATATAGATCATCATCACCTTTTAACTTCCATTTTCCACGCTATAGATATATATATACATAATGGGTGGATTTCCAATGTACATCAGGAGATGACTACAGTTAAAAAAAGGTACTCAAATCATTAGTAGAGTATAGGCATCTTTATTTTATTATAGAAATTACATCTACTGGACTAAAACTGTTTCATTCATAAGAAATCACCAGGAAAATCCTGTGGAAGTCATATATCATCATCATCATCATCATCATCACTGTTTTATGTCCATTCTTCCACGCTAGCATGAGTTAGACGGGTTGTCCTGTTGTAGGCAGTGCCCAGCCAGCTGACCATGTCTTGCTCATACAGGAACTGATTCTGGCTTGATTTCTACAGTTGGATGCCCTTCCTAACACCAACCTCATTTACAGTGAGTGCTGGGTGCTTTTTTTTCCGTGATGCCTACACGTCCACTTTACAGTGTGGGCTGGGTACTTTTTTGCTGTGGCACCTCCATGACGACTTTGCAGTGGGAGGGGGTGGGGCATATTGTCTATATGGTTCAGCTTCGGCTTGTACCCGTGGGGGGGGGGGGTCGGGTCTTCTGTATTACTGCGTGACCCCAGAGGTCACGGTCGTGTGTCATATATATATATATACTGTATTAATATATATATATATTAATATATAAATATTAATATATATATATATTAATATATATATATACAGTATATATATATATATATATATATATATATATATATATATATATATATATATATATATATATATATATATATGGGGAGACCCAAGATGACCTGGGATGAGGTGATAAAAGCCGACCTTACCCAATTGCACCTCTCAAAGACAATGACACACGACCGTGACTTCTGGCGTCACGCAGTAATACAGAGTACCCGGCCTCCCATGGGTACAAGCTGAAGCATATAGACAATATGCCCCCACACCCCCCACCGCAAGGTGGTCGTGGAGGTGCCACGGCAAAAAAAGCACCCAGCCCACACTGTAAAGTGGACGTGTAGGCACCACGAAAAAGCACCCAGCACTCACTGTAAATGAGGTTGGTGTTAGGAAGGGCATCCAGCTGTAGAAATCAAGCCAAATCAGTTCCTGTATGAGCAAGGCATGGTCAGCCGACCAGACACTGCCCACAACAGGGCAACCCGTCTAACCCATGCTAGCGTGGAAGAACGGACGTAAAACGGTGATGATGATGATGATGATGATGAAATAATTTCTCTTGAATTGTTACACTATGTAAAACTCATTGTTCCACAGTAGGATAAAAATTGCAATGTTCAATTATTTCAACAGCACAGAGGAATGAAGGCATTTCAAGAATTCTTGACACACACTTCTGGTATCCATTTACTAAACTTCTGGCTCGATTGTGAAGAATTTAAGGACACAATGGAAGATTACACAGACAATGTGAACATTCAAAACAGGAACCAGCTGTTCAGGTTTGTGAAATGGACTATTAAAGATTCCCTTTAAATTATTCCTCCTCCTCCACTCCTCTTCCTCATCATCATCACCCTATTCCCTGAGACAGAGAGCTTAGTATATATGAGGGTAGGCTGAAAAGTTCATAGGCTGACTATGAAGGAATGATGCTAGTGCTATGAAATCTTGCATCCATTAATTTCAGCTCTTCTTATTATTAACTGTATTGTTTCTTTCCAAGGACTATGTTGAAAAATAAACCTCATTTGGTCATTCCATGAGAGTATCTTGGTCAATCTATGAACTTTTCAGCTGATGTTGTACATTAAGAACATAGATGTATTTGGAATACTCAGCCACTAATGCTACCTATTTTATCATTTATTTGATATTATTTCAGAGACATTCAAGATAAATATAAAATGAGTTTAACAAAGGAAGCAAAAGAACACATTCAGAGGTCTGCAAATAATGTCAGTCTGAGTCACACAATATTTGTCCAAACACAGTATGATGTCTTGCGCAGACTTAGATCTTATTGGGTCCCTCGTTACTTCTTACACCTTGAAAGGAACAGCAAACTATTGTAAGTATAAGCTTTCAATTATTTTTGACAACCATGTATTAGGTTTTAGAATAGGTACACCATATCCCTGTATGTTGTAAAGAGTGACTAAAAGGGATGGCATCAAGAAGAGCAGTTTGTAGTAAAATAGAAATGTTTATTTAGGAAAGGTATTATAATTTGTGTTTGTATTCTTTCAGTCATAACCCAAGATTCATGACCATAGGTAAGAGTTGGCTTCAATACAAGCAGCCGAAATGGGGTTCTTCTGAAGGGTCTTTGGAGTAACATTACTCAATAGAGTGCATAGCTCAGAGGTCAGAGAGTCAGTTGCTTTAAGTAGCACCACTATTTTATCATGGCAATAAAATTACTATATTACAGAGCATATTGGGTATATTTTATCATAACACCTGTGTTACAATATTACAGAGTGGACTGGGTGCATTTTATCATAGAACCAGTACAACCACTTTACAGAATGTACTGAGTACACTTTATTGTAGCACCAGTATTACCACAATACAGAGTGTATGCAGTGTATCTTATCATGGCACCAGCATTACTATGTTACAGCGTGTACTGAGTATATTTTATCGTAGCACCAGTATTACCACATTAGAGAGTGGCATGGGTGCATTTCAGTATTCATTTATTTGATTTCAGAAATTCCAGTTTACCCCGGAGTCACAACAATGAACCAGAATGGTTAACAAAGGAAGAACAATATGGTTCCCTTCCATTTCCTTTGGTGTCTTCAGAACAATTACCAACTCTTTGTGAACCTCCAACCAATCAGATTCCAGTTGAATCTTCAACCAATCAGATTCCAGTTGAATCTTCAACAGATGTCATTTATAATATGTCGACAAATTTAAGGTATTATTATTATTACCAGTAATACACTGGGTAATTGCTGGCCTTGTGCCAAAAGTAGAAACAATTATTATTATTAGAGTTCAAATCCTGCCGAGGTTAGCTTTGCCTTTCATCCTTACAGGGGCAATAAAATAAAGTACCAGTAATGCACTGGGGGGGTGATTTCATTGATTGTCCCCTCCCCCAAAATTGCTAGCCTTGTGCCTAAATCAGAAACCATTATTATTATTATTATTATTATTATTACTATTAGAGTTCAAATCTTGCTGAGGTTAGCTTTGCCTTTCATCCTTATGGGATCGATAAAATAAAGTACCTGTAATGCACTGGGGACAATTTAATTGAAGATTCCTCCTGACATATTTGGCATGTTTTCTATGGCTTGATATCCTTC
The DNA here is from genome assembly GCA_964016885.1 of Eledone cirrhosa. Classification (NCBI taxonomy): domain Eukaryota; kingdom Metazoa; phylum Mollusca; class Cephalopoda; order Octopoda; family Eledonidae; genus Eledone; species Eledone cirrhosa. Next base: position 22,608,574 of record OZ024746.1, on the reverse strand, counting down.
CTATCTCCAACCTCTTTACATATTTACAAATATATACAATAAAGCATTAAAATAAAAAAAAATATATATATATATATAAATTAGTTAGGTAGTACAGCTCATATTAGTTATGTATGAGGGTCAGGTGAAAAGTTCATAGGCTGACCAAGATACTCTCATGGAATAACCAAATGAGGTTTATTTTTCAAAATAGTCCCTGGGAAGAAACAATGCAGTTATTAATAAGAAAAATTAGAATGAATGCATGCAAGATTTCACAGCTCTAGTAAAACTCCTTCATAGTCAGCCTATGAACTTTTCAGCTGACCCGCATATATAAAGCCTGGTATTTGGTTATCTTTCGCTCCTCTGTGTAGTGATGCCCAGATTTGTGGTCAGGACAATGAGGTTAGAACCAGAGAATGTACCACATGTGGCATCCTAGATAAGGGGTCTACTACCTCAAACAGGAAAAGGGATCATTCTGTCTAGGCACCAACCCGCACAACAGCTGAGCTCAACAAACATGTTTGTTTCTGATATTTTCAATATTTTTTCCATATATTTCAGAGATGGAAACAATGTATTTCTTGTTGCTTTGACCAATGACAAGAGATATGGTGGACCATTTGAGTTTTATCTGAATATGTGAGTATTTTATAAATTCAATCAAACAAAATACATCATCATCATCATCATTTTGATTTCTGTTACCCACTGAAAAAATATAGTGCCATTAGTTTTGTGCCATGTGCCATGTACCTTGTCAAAACTAACAATTAATCTGTGACTACTGGTTGGTTTATTATTGAAGTCATAACAGTGGAAACATCTGGTGTCCAAATAACAAAAATCTCTATGGAGCTCTTCTTTGCTTGAGGCCTTAAACATGTCATTTTATTTTAATGTTTAATCCAGGGATGATTATTATCATATCTTTTATTGTGAGAAAGAATTTTTCTGTTGCCAATCAAGACAACAATTTCTCCCCACTCTCACCTTACTTCCTGCACCACGAGTAATATATTGGCATTAGTTACAGCTTTACTACTGATTAGATTAGTATCACTGATCAGATCAGTTAAATAAGAAAACATGGTATCACTATGGTGAGTGAATTGTGAAGATTATTAGAGTGTTCTATAAAATACCTTTTGGTATTTATTTCACTTGCTGCCACTCCACTTGCTCTTGTCTAAGTCTCTTCAAGGGTTTTAGTAATACAACTAACTTTCTCATTTTTAACAAAGGGTGGTGGAATGTCAGTATTGGTAGAGCATCAGACAACATGCTTCGTGGCATATGGTCTGAGTTCAAATCCTGTCAAGGTTAGCTTTGCCGTTCATCATTACAGGGTTGATAAAATAAAGTACCAGTCATGCACTGGGTTTGATTTAATCGCCTTTCTCCTCCCCACAAAATTGTTGGCTTTGTGCATAAATCAGAAGTTATTAACAAAGGCTCTTACATAAAATTATGATTGAAGGTTTTGAGATAAATGTAAATAACCTCCCTATTGCTGGTACCACAACAAAATGCACCCCAAACACCCAGCAAAGTGGTTGGTGTTAGAAAGGGCATCGAGCTGTAGAAATCCTGCCAGCTTTGTGTTTCATCTTTCTGCGGTTCATAAATAAAACACCCATCTAGGATGGGACACTAGCAGAGTTGGATGAGATGTCTTGTATTTCTTCCAGCTTTTCGCATTCTGAGTTCAAATGTGTGTCATCATCATCGATGTTGTCGTCTTCATCGCCATCATCATCATCCTTTACTTTCTCTGATAGCATTGGTGTGTATATGTGTGTATGTGTGTGTATGTTGGTGTATGTGTGTGTGTGACATTAAGATGGGCATCAAGCTGTAGAAATCAATCTAAGATATGAAACTGGTCCTCCAGTCAGTCACGTCTTGGACTGTGACAACCCATCTAACACATTCCAGCATAGTAAGTGAACACATACTATCATAATTGTTTCTACTTTTGGCACAAGGCCAGCAATTATCCCAGTGCATTACTGGTACTTTATTTTATCGACCCCGTAAGGATGAAAGGCAAAGTTAACCTCAGCGGGATTTGAACTCAGAATGGCAATGATGATGATATATATTCTTTAATCATCATCATCATTTAATATCCACTTTCCCTGCTAGCGAGTGTTGGATGGGTTTACATAGACCAAGTCAGTACTGAAGCAGAGCTACAGATATCCCAGACAGGCCGGAGGCTCAGCATTTCGCTTATGTATGACCATGTTTTATATTTCTTTATATTTCATTAATTATATTTCTTTATATTTCTTTTTATTAATTTTTTTTCTTTATCAAATTAGGAAAGATGATGAAGATTCGTTAAAGTGTCTTCATTTCTGGCAAGCTGTTACCCAATATGGCTCCCAAATGAGTGAATCAGTAGACCGACATCTTTGTCATCAACATGCATGGGACATCTACCACAACTTTATTGCAGATGGAAACAGTAATAGTTTTGGTATGGAATACATTATCATCTCACTCATCTTTTACTCCTGATTCAACAATACCAAGCTGTTTGTTTCAAAATGTTTATATTTATCTAAAAACCTTCCATCACAGTCTGGCTGGAGGCAGCATCTTTCTTCCATACAGTCCTACACTTTACCGAGTATACCAGATACATTTATTGTGACACCAGCACTAAGGAGGTTGCCATTCCTTTAACACAACTGAAGACTTTTCTCAACACTATGTTTGGCAGGTTTTCTATAACTGATGACCTTTCTAACATCAACCAGTTTACAGAGTCTACTGGGTTCATTTTATTCTGGCACCAGCACTAGCGAAGTTGTTTATATTTATCTAAAAACCTTCCATCATAATTTTATGTAAGAACTTTTGTTAATAATGAGAAAGTTAGTTATATTACTAAATCCCTCAAAATTCTTGATTCTTTTCATAATTATTTGAAAATCCTGAGCAGTATCTTTCATTAGAGATATAGTAATTCTTTTTAAAATTTGAAACAAGGCCAGCAATTTGGGACCCAGTACTTGACTGGTACTCTATTTGATCTACCTCCAGAAGGATGAAAGACAAAGTGGACTTTAGTTGGATTTGAATCCAGAATGTATATAACTGAAACAAATGGCACAAAACGTTCTGTTCAATGCTCTATTCATTAGAAATATAGTAATGAAAAGGTTAAAAACATTTTCAGCTTATCATCATCATCATCATCATCACCATTATCATTATCACCACCACTACCATCATCGTTAAAATAAATCATGAATCAATTCTTTATGTTCAGCAAAAAGAACCATAGTTGATTGTCTGTGATTCTTAAAATAAACTTGCACTATTGCATGACTGATTAGGATGTAAAAATGTAAAAATAGTTCCACTCAGATATAACTGCTTAAGACTATATAAGCTGCATTTTTGTACTGTTTAGTATGGGAGAGAAGGGCAGTACCAATGGCCATTTTCAGGGCCTCCAAGAATGATAAGAGGAGGGAGGAAAGTATTCTTAAATTGGTTTGAATGCTTGTAACATCCTAGACTTACTAAATGTATCCAAGGACTAGGTGGTGGTTTTATTCCTTTTAAATACCAGCCTCACTAAAACAGGCTCTTTTAAAGTGTACAAATTAAAATATTTTCTTAGATTGAAATCTCATTCTTACATGGTAGATAGTATTAGGTTTCAGTAGTTAAATGTTTGTCATTTATTATTGACTTCAGTATTGGTAGAGCATCAGACATGCTTTGCAACATAGAGTTATGGCCCTTTACGTTATGTGTTCAAATCCTGCCAAGTTTAGCTTTGTCTTTCATCCTTACGAGGTCGATGAAATAAAGCACCAGTAATGTACTGGGGTAATTGCTGGCCTTGTGCCAAAAGTAGAAACAATTATTAACTTGAAATTTAGGGTGGTTGATTGATAGTATCGGTATAGCATCAGACAACATCTGAATTTACATTCTGAGTTTAAATCCTGCTGAGATTAGCTTTTCCATTCATCCTTATGGGGTCAATAAAATAAAGCAGTTGTAATGCCTTGGGGTTGATTTAATTGACTTTCCCTTCACAGAAAATTACTGGCCTTGTACCTAAATCAGAAACCATTATTAAGTTGAAATGTTATAAGACCAAACTTCTCAATAATCCTTTATAAAATTGAAAATTAATTCTGATTTTCATTTCAGACTTATGTAAGGAAGAAAAAGAAGATATTTTTACAGCACTGCAGAACACCCAGGGTTATATATCTGCTGAGATTTTTAACTCCATTAAAGAATTTGTGGTGAAAAAACTGGAAACAGTTTGGATAGAATATCTTGAGGAAGATTTGAAGAGATATTTTGAGTGAGACATTTTATCAATATATTCAATTTTTACATAGATAAATGCACCCAGTACATGCTGTCAAGTGGTTGGTGTTGGGAGGGGCATCCAATTGTAGAAAGCTTGCCAGTTGTATCAAAGGCAGTTGTATCAAAGGCATGACAACTCTCATGTGAAATGTGAGACCATACATAAGTGAGACAATAGATCCCTGGCCTTTCTGGGAAATCAGTAACCACACTTCCGTACTGACTTGGTCTATGTAGACCCATCCAACCCTTGATAGCAGGGAAGGTGAATATTAAAATGATGACGATGATGATGATGATATCATTTACTAAATCCCCTCTTGACAGTGCCACAGCATGGCCACAGAAAGCTTGCCAAATAAAGGGTTGGGAGGACCCTGAGTTGTGTCAAAGACATGGCATCTCTTGTGCACTTGATGGAGTGTTGACCATACATAAGTGAGATGCATATCCCTGGCCTGTCTGGGAGATCAGCAACCCTGCTTCAGTACAAACTTGGTCTATGTAGACCCGTCCAACCCTCACTAGAAGGGAAAGAAGACACTAAAACAATGATGATACTGTCTGATGAAATTGTATATATAAATATACAAAATAAACAAACATCATCTTTGTTTACTGTCCATACTGGCATGGTCATCATAGTGTGAATCACTTCTTATTTGGAGTTACTGCTCTCCTAGACAGGTCAGGAGACCATATAATGTTTGTGTATTTTAAATGTTGGCATGGCTAGATGTCTTTTCTAACACCAACCACTTTACAGAATTTACTGGGTGCTTTTTATTTTGGCATCAGCACAGAAGAGGTTGCCATACTCGCAGAATGTCTAAAGGGTTCTCTCTTCTTTGTCTCAATTCAAGTATGTCATTTTACAGAGTGTAGTGGTTGCATTTTATTGCAGCACTACCACAAGAGAGATTTTTATGTCCTGAATATAACTAAAAAGGCCTCTCTACCCTACATTGTCACTGTTTGATCGTCAGCTATTTTACATTGTGTACAGAGTGTATTGGGTGCATTTTATTATTTGACAAAAGGCAACATCGATGTTAGCTTTGCCTTTCATCCTTACGGAGTTGATAAAACAAAGTACCAGTAATGTACTGGGGTTGATTTAATCGACTTTCCCTTTACCTAAAATTGTTGGCCTTGTACCTAAATCAGAAACCTTTATTTGACAAAATATAGTATACTATAATCCTGTACAATAACCTATTTTTTTTCTTTTAAGGTGCCATGTTAGATCACAGCTTTCCAAAACAGATGATAGTATTCAAGTATCACTGAAAGATGGTAAACTTATCATCAAACATCCAACATTCTGGAATGGAATGTGAGTGTCAAAAATGTTAGATGAAAATAAATTACTGATGAGTTTCAGAAAACCAGTACAATGTGGTAGAAATATATAAAGGGCAAAGGGGTCACTAATAAAACAATGTTTTTACCCAATATATTTCAACATAATATTTCAGGGATATAACCCTCTTTTCAAATGTAAAAATGAAAACGGTATTTCTACCACATTGTACTGGCTTTCTGAAACTTATCAGTCATTTATTACATATCTCATAGTGCTTCATATTAGCTATACTATGTTGAATTAAACATTTTAAATTTGTTCTGAATATTATAATTGTTGGACCACTTGCACATCTCAACAACTAATGGTCACATGGACGATTGAATAAATCAAATCAACTAAAACTTTTGCTAAATACACTCCCACAAACACACACACATATACACGTGTGTGCACACACACACACACACACACACACAGATGTATATGTAATTATGGGTTCATCTTGGAGCAAAGCAGTGAAAAAATACTCTATATTATGTAGTAGAGTAGAATAATCACTCTGCCTCTTTCTCTCTGTGTGTGTGTGTGTGTATGTGTATCTGTGTGTGTGTGTGCGTGCGCATGTACATATGTATGTGTGTGTGTGTGTGTGTGTGTATAAACTAATCTATTTTTAGAAATGCTTCTCAAATTGACAGTAACAAATATCAGACATTCCTCAAAGATGGTTCTGGGAACCAAAATGAGTTGGAAAGAAAGCAAGCATTGGAAGAAGAACGTAAACTGAAAGAGAAGGAACGCCAGAAAGCTATACTTCTTGCTCAACATAGAAGAGAAGAAATGAAGAAGAAGGCACTTAAATCAGAAAAGGTAAAAATTAAAAAACAACAGTTGTAAAACAAACTCATTTTTATTTTGGTAAAATATATCATCTTCCAATCTGATTCTATACATTCATTCAATAATTAGACTGAAGTATCAACATTAGACATGGTGGATTGGCAGAATCGGTAGAGCGTCAGACACCATGCTTTGCAGCATAGAGTTATGGCCCTTTACGTTCCGAGTTCAAATTCCACTGAGGTTAACTTTGCCTTTCATCCTTACGAGGGAGATAAAATAAAATACCAGTAATGCACTGGGGTAATTGCTGGCCTTGTGCCAAAAGTAGAAACAATTATTAATTAGACACAAAACAATGTTATAATATTCTTAATTAGACTCTAAACAATCTTATAATATTCTTAATTAAACACAAAGCAATATTATAATACTTTTAGTTAGACAATAATTTGGAGGGAAGGGAATGCCAATTATATCAAACTCAGTACTTGACTGTTACTTTATTTTATTGACCTCAGAAGGATGAAAGGCAAAGTTAACTTTGGTAAGATTTGAACCTAGAAAGTAAAGAACCAGAACAAATACTGCTAAGCTTTAGTCCAGTACTCTACCAATACTGCCAACCCATTGCCCTAAATAGAAATGTAATAATAATTACTGTTCAAATATTTCTAGAGAATTGAAGCAAAATTTTAGATTTCCTATGCTACCAGGATTGACTATGAAATCTCTCATCTGCTTATGCTTGGCTGATTCCCATCACATTTATTAAAAAAAATAGGTTAAAGCCTGTCCTAAGCCCTGAGGCTCATTAGGCCAGAACTTATCCTGTTTTCATTGGTGTTAAACATCTGATAGTTTAAGACTCTCCTTCTACAGGACACCAGTCCATCTTAGGGTTAAAACCCTGCTACTGTTGCTGGTATTTATTTTCAACTAAGTTGATTGGAGCAACGTGTAATGAAGTGTTTTGCTCAAAAACACAATGCACCTCCTAGCCCAGGAATAGAACTCATGACATTATGATCATAAGCCTAACACTCTAACTACAATTACACAACAACAATAAAACAAGCATTTTAAGGTCGTCTTCTCTGCTAAAGCAGAGGTTAGTTTTGCAGGTCCCATGACAAGCATCCTTCACCACATTTCCCTATTATCATCATGTCCACTCACTAACCTTAACTACTATTATACATCCTAGAAAAGCTTTCTTTTTTTATTTAGCTGCATCATGTCATTATCCATTGGGGTGATCTTACATACATCTACTGAAATATTGATTTTTCTCTTCAGATATAATCTTGTATAATCAATATCAATAAATTACATATCAGAATTGTGAGAGTCTCGACCAAAATATCTTGCTATATTTAGTTACAGCCCTTTATGTGTTCTTAATTCAAATACCACCAAAGAATTTGATTTTCTTCCTTCTAAGGTCAATAAAATATATACTCTATATGTCAGTATTTAAGATGAACTTATAATCCTAAAATATCAAACCCCTGAAAGAAAATAGGGAGTTGTTTTATATTTCAGGTATAAAATGTGAGGTTTAACACTTTCATGGCCATATTTCTAATGAAATACACTGTATTTCAATTAATTGCTGGAGATTTTTTAGGGATTTACTAATACCATTAATTATTTCATTATACTGAGAAAGTAAACTTAACATATGGCTCTTATACAAAATAATGTTTGAAGATTTTCACTTAAATATGAACCCTTTAAAGTGAGTGGTTTTGTTTCATAGAACTAGAGCTGGTTTTGGCAGGGTTGGTTTCAAAAGTTTTAAATCATACGTTGAGCAGTAAGTTCAGTGCTGAACTTACCTATAAGCTAAATAAGATATAACTTAGGGTCACTCACCCTCGGGAGGAAGGGGGTCTCATTTTGAAAAATATATTTTTATTTTATCATTAGTTTTTATTTGTGAACACTAATCCATCAATAATCGTATATATATATATATATATAATTTATTCTTTATCACTAACATTAATATAAAAAATAACAATTATAATATTTTAGAGAAGGGCCTAAAATTTCATAAGGCTTAGGGCCTTAACAGGTAAATTATTATTACTATTAGAGTTCAAATCTTGCTGAGATTAACTTTGCCTTTCATCCTTGCAAAATAAAGCACTTATAATACATTGGGTTTGATTTAATTGATTTTCCCTTCCTTGAAAATTTTTGGATTTGTACATAAATCAGAAACCAATATTTCTTATGTCCCTTTATGTTGAGTTCAAATATTGCTGAGGTTAACTTTGCCTTTCATCCTTATTGGGTTAATAAAATAAAATACCAGTTTTGCACTGAGGTTGATTTAATTGACTTTCTCCTCCCGCAAAATTGTTGGCTTTGTGCCTAAATAAGAAACCATTACTTGTTCATACTTGTTATAGTTATTGCTCTGAAGAGCAATTGGACCAAATATGATTGATCTAAAATATATACATACAAACACACACAAATATTGATATTTGCAGCCATATCAAACCTGTCAGTGTCAGCATGGAAAAATAGAAATCATAATCATCATCACCAACATCTTCATCACAATTTAGTGTCCATTTGTTTTTTCATGATAGCATGGTTTGGATGAGTTGTCACAGACCAAGTGAGTATTTAGACAGAGCTACTATCCACCTAAACTGGCTAGAGGCTATGTCTTGCTTGTACACATTTCAATTTTAGCATGGTTTCTGTAGCTATATCACCATTAAAATATATAACAAGAATTATAGAAAGAAAACAGAACATTGGTAACATAAGATGTCTTTCACAACTGTGTTTCTTCATTAATTTATATCATGCTAGCAAATATATTCACTTCCAGTTAGTACCTGTGACAAAGGACATTCTTAGACAGTCAGATGGACAGATATACAGTCAAACACACACAATTTGATTTCTTGCTTAACCCTTTTACATTTACATTATTCTATATTTACTATTGCATTTTCACATTAAATGCTTTATCTTACATAATTATCTCACATAATAATAATAATAATAATAATAATAATAATAATAAGGACTTAAAGTGGGAGGTAAAAAGGATTTGGAACTGCCATGAAGTCAAAGTGATCCCGATTGTCATAGGCGCACTAGGGACTATCTCAAAAAGTTTCCAGGGATGGTTAAAGAAAATTGGCCCCTTCACGCTTTTTGGAACGCTTCAAAAGGCATGCTTGTTGGGAACAGCAAGAACCCTCCGATACATCCTGAATATCTGAGGCTGCAGGTAGTGGCTGGATATTCATTTCAACAAACTTTCCAGTTAACTAACATCAATGACTACGACTCAAAGAGTAATAACAACAATAATAATAATAATAATGAAATTATTGTGTAGAGTGCTCAGGTGCACTACAACTCATCAAAGGTGTATGTATAGTACATAGAATAATATACAAATATCAGGGAAGTGAATAGTGTATGAGTCATGATATACATGTGTGCATGTGTATGGAGGAGGAATATTAGGTGTAGTGTTGGCGAATCTCAGGAAGCATGGAGGTTTTAAAGGATGCAGTGTCTCGACAGCTAATAACTGACGCAGGGAGTTTGTTCCATGCTTCAGCAACGGTGAGCATGAAAAAATGTTTCTGAAAGTCATGGGAGCTGTGCTGTTTTCTGACTTTGTTGGCATGCCCACATGTGTTAGACACATGGAAATCAAAAAGGTACTCAGGGTTGTTATTGGCAAGATGGTTAATAATTTTGTGGGTGTTTACCAAGTTAGTTGCCAGACGTCGGAGCTTCAATGTATCCATATCCAGGGAAGCAAGGGGTTCAAAGTATGGTAGATGCCTGATGGAGGGTATTCGCTTGGTTACACGTCTCTGAACAGTTTCCAGGTGGTCAATGTTCCAGACTGGTGATGCAAATTCTAAGTGTGGTGGCACCATAGCTATATACAGCTTTAAATAGATATCTGGAGAGCAGCTGACAAAGGTATTGCTGACAATTTTAGAGACGTGCTTTGTCGAACGCAAATTGCTGCTGACAGTAATGCCCAGGTCACGTTCACAAGAAGACTTCTTGATATTAGTGTTGTGGAGGGAGTATGTGGACGCTGGGTTTTTACTTCCAAAATGCATGGTGGTACACTTGTCCACAGCCAGCTCGAGCAGCTTGAGTTGCCAGTCTGTGATCCATTGTTGCATTGTGTCCAGGTCAGATTGCAGGCAAGATCTATAGTGTTCAGGATCTGTCCTTTTTATCTCAAGGTACAGCTTGATGTCATCTACATATTTCAGTACTGTGGCATTCTTTAAGTTGGCATCTATGTCATTAATATATGCCACAAACAAAAGGGGGCCAAGAACAGATCCCTGTGGTACACCAGATGACATCTCATACAGTGAGAAATGCTGTCATAGAACCGTGACTACTTCTCTTCGACTGAGAATGAAGGACTTCAATGAGTTAAAAAGATCATCCTTCACACCCATTGCAGAGAGTTTTGCCATAAGTCTTTTGTGTGGCACAGAATTGAAAGCTTTAGCAAAGTCAAGGTAAACAACATCCACCCATGAGCCGCCATCAGTGATCCGGGTGATGTCTTCAAGAAACTCTATAAGTTGATCACAGCAGCTGGAGTTAGGGATAAATCCAAATTGCGAGAGCCGGATAAGACTGTGAGAGTTCCAGAAGTTCCAACTTATTTCTCTGACACAGGATTCCATCAGTTTGACAATGCAGCTAGTAAGACTGACTGGACGATAGTACATAGGTGATGTGCGGTCACCCTTTTTGAACAGAGGAATGATACTGGCAGTTTTCCACTGTTCTGGAGTAGCACCGTTGTTCAGACAGAATTGGAAGAAGCGTGATAGCTGGTGCAGAAGGAGGTACCCACCACGTTTAAGAAGCAGGTACGTAACACCATCAAGACCAGGAGAGGCATGGTTGTGTTTATTTTTAAGGTGACGTCGCAGCATTGCAGGTGTAAATTCCATAGTTGTAATAGAATCCGATGTCAGAGATGGTGGAGATGGTACACTCTGGTCTTCAACAGTGAAAATGCCTGCATAGCATTCAGCAATGAGTTCTGCGCATTCCTTGGGGTCATCAGTAACCTGGCTTGTGTGGGGATTGCGAAGAGGACCAACTGAAGAGTGAGGCTTCTGCTTTGAGAGAACATACTTCCAGAACACCTGATTGTCAGAGTTGGTTGCTATGCACTGCTCAAATTCAAGCACTGCCTTTTTTGTCATCTGCTTGAGATGGTTGGATGATTTATTTAGCTTTTTCCTATTGATATCTGATTTATGCAGTTTGTACACACATTCAGCATTACAACGTTCTTTCCTGGCAAGACGGACTGCTGCAGCCTCCCAAATTGCACTTTTGGGATGTTTTGTCTGCTTACGTGGCACCGATGCTGCACATGCTGTCCATATTGAGTTCAGGATGTTCTGAAGTACAGTGTTCACATCTCCAGAGTCGTAAAACTCAAGCCAGTTTGGACGTTGCAGCTCGGTGCAGTAACAGTTCCAGTCTGCTTTATTCCAGTCAAAGTGAACAGTTTGGAGATGGTTGTGGTTTTTGTTACTGCTCATGAGGGATAGATTGGCAATGATCATAGCATGATCAGAGTCACCTAAAGGTTCCTCAGTAGTAACACTAATAACCGTTTCAGGAGTAGTGGTGAAGAGTAGATCCAAAGTGTTGTCACCTCTTGTTGGGGAGGTGACTACTTGGGACCAGTTCGAGTTCAGCACTAGCTCAAGGAAATCATTTGCACTTTGCAGCCAATGAATGGTTTGGTGATTGAAGTCCTCTGCAATAAAAACATAAGTGGCTGTTTTTCTGACAGCAGCTCTGAGGATATCACAAAGTTGAGTGTGCTGATGGTAATTTGGGTGATGGTAAACGACTCCAAGTAGTAGTGTTGATATGGTCATATGTTTATTGCAGAAAAATACTTCTTGCTGCAATTGGTTCAAATCAACACAAGGAATTGCTGAAAAATTTGACCGAACATTAATTTGACCGAACATTGACCTTTATGAAACAAGTTGTAGCTAGTTATGCTGAAAACCCCATCACAGAGTAAGGAATGTGCCCATGTTTCCGTGACTGTAATGAAGTCAGGGTCGATACTTTTGACGTAGGAGTCAAAAAGATGTATCTTATTGTATAGACTACGTGAATTTAAGGACAAAAATTTGTACCTTGATTCCAGTCTATGATTATGTGCAGGGGATGGCAGGTTGTTCTGATTTAGTTTCCTAGAGTTTTTTCAGTTTTTTTATTGTCAGTTGTTGTGGGTACAGTGTTTTCAGACCAGCTGGTATCTCTTTTCTATGTTTCACCAGCCTTAATAAACTTCCATATCTGCCCATCATCACAATGGCTGAAGCTTTCATGTTCTGCCGAGTTGTGGTTTAAGGAAGCTGCAGCATGCAGCTTTGGGCTGATATCAGGTGGAAGACTAGGGTGTGTTTGGAAGGCAATCCGACTTTCACGCCTAGCTTTATCAGAGGCCAAAAGGTATTAATGTGCCTCAGTTGAGTTATATCGAATCTACAAGATTTTGATGTTATTTATTTTGAGAACAATACTTTAATGTAGGCATGAGTGGCCAGTTCCAGCCAGTTTGAACAGAAAGAGATGAGAGAGTTCTGGCCAGATACAGCTGGTGTAAATGCTAAGGGGTTAATAACACATATTATGCAATTTCTCATATCTAACACATTCATATATTAGAAACAACCCTGTATTAAGTTTTCCATAAAAACTGGACAAACAAGACAAATACACATTGTGTTACAATTACACAAATACAGACGAAAATATTTTTTAAATGCTGTAATCCAGAGTACATCAGATCCATTGTTATTGTTTACATAATACATATTTCTGTTTTAGATTACAGAAAATGGTGATGATAATGACTATCCTCTGTATATTCCTAGTTTTAAAGACTTTATCTTCAACAAAGTGTAAGTTATTTCTACAAACATTTTAACACAGCCATTGATATCGTCATTGTCTTCTTCTTCATCATCCATTTTCCTGGGATGGTTGTTGGGGGCAGAGTTCTCATCTTAACATAGTATCCCACAACATACAACTTCCATTCAATTTTCTGCTTAAGGTGTTCACTTGGCATCCATGTGATTACAAGTTTAGTCCCATGGGTGACACATTGAACAAGTGTCTTTTACTACAGATTCAGGCTGATTAATGCTTCTTGAGTGAAATTTGGTAGTTGGAAACTGTGCAGAAGCCCATTGTTTGTATCTCTACTGTTGGTGTCACATTAAATTGCACCCAATACACTGTGAATGCAAAATAATGATGATGATTACTTATGATAAAAAATTAGTTCATCTCTCTCGCTCTCCATATATATATATATATATATATATATATATATATATATATATATATATACACAACAAATTATAAAATAAGAAGTAATAGACACAGATATATACATATGTTTTTCTTCAAAGTCTTGACTGTACAGTTTCGCTGGTCAGTTTGCAACAATTGCACATTATAGATGTGCAATATTGTTGTGAGGCACACCAGCTTTTCAAGGAACTCCTCAGGGAAAGAACACTTTCCAGACACACTCGTAGCAAGTGAGAAAATCTCAAAAGGTAGAGGGAGAAATTACCACGTGATACACCGGTCAAGAAAGGGAACTGACTCCCTTTGTAGCAAGTGAAAATATATATATATATATATATATATATATGGGAGGAGGTTATAGTTCACTTAAAGCATTGTGTAATGAGGTATAAACGTTTGTATATGTATAATAAAGCCAAAACAATGCAGGTATGGACATAGAATAAAGAATGCAAATGCAAAAGATATTGTTGACAATTAGTCTTTTACCTTAGATTTATTTAAATGTCCTAAATTTTCGAGATAATATCTCTTCTTCAGAGGGAAGTAAAGTTGTCAAACCAGTGTTCTAAATAGCTTGCCAAGTCTAAATGACCATCGTTGCTCGTTTGTTCAACACTGACAAAGGAACGCTGTACTAGTTTCAAGCTTATTAGCTATCATCAGCAACGTATACCCTCCTGCCAGATTGTTGAACGTATATACTTACCTTATGCATATTAACGGCTGAGTAGCCCAATTTGCATATCGAGTGGGTTAATCGGCCGGGTGCACCGAAAACGATAAACGGAAAAAATGAAACGAAATTTCATTTCCCACTCTTAGTACTAAGACATAAAGTAGTATGTATATTTATTATAATGCTCGGTGTGTTTGTAAACAAACATCCCATTTCATTTTTTCCGTTTATCGTTTTCGGTGCACCCGGCCGATTAACCCACTTGATATGCAAATTGGGCTACTCAGCCGTTAATATGCATAAGGTAAGTATATACGTTCAACAATCTGGCAGGAAGGTATACGTTGCTGACGATAGCTAATAAGCTTGAAACTAGTACAGCGTTCCTTTGTCAGTGTTGAACAAATGAGCAGCGATGGTTGCTGGACACTACGGCTTAATACGGGATGTTTGTTTACAAACACACCGAGCATTATAATAAATGTTTGGTGAATCCATACGTACATATATATATATGTGTGCATGTATGTATATATATACATACTACTGTACGTCTGTATACATATATGTATGTACGTGTACATACTTATATATATATATAAATTTCGCTCTACATGGGTGAATACAATAAATGTAATCTGAGTTTTTTTAATATTAATAATAACATTTGATTCGTTTGCAATTTTACAAACAAATCGAATGTTATTATTAATATTTGAAAAACTCAGATTATATATATATATATATATATCTTAAAGGTTTGTGTGTCTCTATAATTTCTATTTTGCTTTCTAGAATTATGACAGCCTTCAAGAAATATGTGAAAGGTGTACAAGATGGCTACCAGATGGTGTCAGTAGTTAAATTATACTCTGACATTGAACAATTGAAGAATCTTGTTAACTCTGGCAGCACCAAATACACAGTTAGTGATATGAAGTTAGAATTGGTAAATGGAATAAAAGAGTAAGGACTTTGACTTTCAAAACAATAATCTCTGGTTTCATTTAGACTGCGATCATGCTGGGCCACTGCCTTGAATGGATTTATTTGATCAGATTGAAACCATTATTTAATTTTTCATGTATGATGTCTCGTTTTATCTATCTCATTTTGTTGAATCACTAAATACAGACACACACACAACACACTTACACACACACACACACATGTATAAATATATACAACTCCCAAAAGAAGAAAAACAAAGTGTTGACTTCATGGAAATTTGGACTCAAATATCTGGAACCTGTACCACAAAGCATTCTATCTGGTATTCTAATGTTTCTACCAACTTACCACCTTATAGTCACAACAAATATTTTGATTTGTTCTTTTTATTAGTAATCTCTGTTCAACTTAACTGAATATTTACTTTTCTTGTTTAGAGCCTGTCTCAGTGAAAACAAATTAATAAATGCCAGGAGTGTCTTTGAAGATGGTGAGGTACGGCTAATGGATGGGGAAGACATGAATACGTTGGACTTAGATATTCTGACAAAACTTCAGGAACATATTGCAGGAAAAGTGGAAGATGCTTTTAATAGTTATTTAATGGTAAGTAGACCAGTTAGAATATAACAAGGAAATTTGAATTATATCTATAAAACAAAGTTCAATATGTATATAGGAATATTGTCATAGGCATAACTGTTTAGTTAAAGAGTTTACTTCACAACCATGCTAAATGCAATAATTCATCATCATCATCATCATCATCATCATCGTTTAACGTCTATCTTCCACGCTAGCATGGGTTAGAGAAAATATTTACATAAATAGGCAAATCATCCCTTTATAATTAAAATATAAATTAATTTCATTACTCTATATCCTTTTCTGTTTGTTTATTCATTTATTCTTTAGAAATAGACTATTTCAGTAAGTTAGCTACAACAGTGCTAACAAGCAATGACAAAGACAATGTTTCACCTGATCAAGTTTAAACATTTCAAAAAGCAGTTGGAGTTGTCTCCCTTGCTTTCCCGACCAGACAATAAACGTTAGTTAACTTATATACATTTTTCTTTATAAAATAAAATTGTTTGTCATAGCTCAGTGGAATATGCTCTTCTTTCCTATTATCAACAGGCCCGGTGTGATGAATGTGGTGTTGGTGAGATGGAATTATCACATATGAACAGAATAGATTTTGTTGGTTTACTTACAAAGAAAGACAGAGAGAGCTACACTATTCAAGCACCAAGAAAGACTGCCAGTCAACGTAAGAAAGTAAAGGTATAGTAGTAGAACTAATTTCTCTCAACAAGAATTACAATAATGTAAAGTGGTTGGAATTAGGAAGAGCATCCATCCATAGAAACTTTGCCAAAATATGGAACATATTTCGTTCTCTGAATGTGATGACCTGTTGACTCTGAATGTGATGACCTGCATGGATAGCAGATATAAAAGATCACTTGATCAATGGAATTGATCAAGCCACATTTCCTTTCCAAGTGGAGTGGAACTTATCAAATAGGACCAAGGAAACAAGGTTTTCATTGATATTTCTTTTGCTGATACTATCTACCAATTGCAACTCTGGCAAAAAGAACAACATGAAATAAAGTGTCTTGCTCAAGGGTATAATGTATCACCCAGTCTGGGAATCAAACTCACAACCTCACACTGTGAATCCAATTCTCTAACCACTAAACCTTGATGATGATCATGATTATGTTAATACATATACCAATGGAGCTAATATTTCTGTCCAGAAAAATATCTAGAAAATATCATATTTTCTGCTCCTGGAAGGATATAAAAATGTGTTTACATTTGTTTACAATTCACAGCAAGGTTTGTAATTTAAAAAGTAGTAGTTATACTTGTATTATACATTTCAGACGACCCAATATATACATTGTGCTATGTGTAATTAATTTATTAATTGCAACATTAAAATCTCTATTGACACAGTACAGCTCTCACAACTATAACAATTTCTACACTTCCAGTCCATTGAGCCAAAATATTGCAATCTATGTTGTATCAGTCAAATCATCATAACCACCACTACCTCTACTATCATCATCATCATCATCATCATCATTTTAAACCTGTGACCATGATGGTAAGATTTGGAGGGGTTGACACAGCTCAAGACCAGCTTTGCTCATATGTTCAAATTTCTTCTATTAAATAATAATAATAATAATGAAATTATTGTGTAAAGTGCTCAGGTGCACTACAACTCGTCAATATAGTACATAGAATAATACACAAATGTCAGGGAAGTACATGTTTGTATGTGTTAGCTGTAGTGTTGGCGGATCTCGGGAAGCATGGAGGCCTTAAAGGATGCAGTGTCTCGACAGCTAACAACTGATGCAGGTAGTTTGTTCCATGCTTCAGCAACTCTGAGCGTGAAAAAATGTTTCCGAAAGTCATGGGAACTGTGCTGTTTTCTTACTTTGTGGGCATGTCCACGTGTGTTAGACACATGGAAATCGAAAAGGCACTCAGGGTTGTTGTTGGCAACATGTTAACAATTTTGTGGGTGTTTACCAAGTCAGTTGCCAGGCGTCGGAGCTTCAATGAATCCATGCCCAGGGAAGCAAGGCGCTCAGAGTATGGTAGATGCCTGATGGAGGGTATTCGCTTGGTTGCACGTCTCTGAACAGTTTCCAGGCGGTCAATGTCCTGAGCAAGATATATTCCAGACTGGTGATGGAAATTCTAAGTGTGGTCGCACCATAGCTGTATACAGCCTTAAATAGATATCTGGAGAGCGGCTGACAAAGGTCTTGCTGAGTGATGCTAAGACACTCTCGGCCCTCTTGACAATTTTAGAGACGTGCCTCGTCCAACGCAAATCGCTGCTGACCGTAATGCCCAGGTCACGTTCACAGGAAGACTTCGTTCCAGCCCATTGCGTTTCTAAACACCAAAATGTCTAATGTTCCAGCCCATTGCTTTCCTAAACACCAAAATGTCTAATGTTCTAAACACCAAAATGTCTATTGTTCCAGCCCATTGCCCTCCTCAATGATTAAACCTCTGTTATTCCAGTCTGTTCCTTATGTTATACCAAACCAAGAAGAACAGGAAGAACTCCAAACAATTCTTCATCAGTGTTGCATAGGTCAGATGAGTGTTCAACTAATTTATTTCCATATTTATCTCACCAAACATGTTGATGATGATATGTTGCCTTATGTTGACAAAGACCTGCTCTTTTACATTGATGTTCTAAGGTTAAAGGTAAGAATCATCACCATCATCATCCTCATCATTTTATATCTGTATTCCATGTTAGTCCTTGCTCTCCCCCTCCTTTTCCTCTCATTTATGACATTTATAGTCCTTTAATGCTGCTTTTTTTCTGTATGTTTAACCAATTTATAGCTTTATCTAAATATTTCTCACCCCAAATAGTAACCCTGTGAAATATCTTGAGGAGTTCCTATTTATAGAATTACACTGAATACTTTGTCTGAACATCCCCTCCCCTCCATAAATGGTCAGTCATATCTCAAGTTGCAATTGCATTTACCTGTATAATTGTTGCTAATGTGTTTATCTTGCTTTGTTTCCATTTTTATTTCAAGGAAAGTTACAAGGGACCAGTTAATGAAAAAGTATTGAGGAGAAGAGCTCAACATATTCTGGAATCCTACCTAAACTCTAAAACACCACCAACTGTTTGTGTAAGTTCAGCAAACTTAATCATTATAATTGGTGCAAAAATTTATATATATTTTATCTTCCATTTTTCTTTTGTAGCTTCAACATCAATGTTTAAAATCACCATCATACCATCATCATCATCTTGATCATTGACATCACCACCATCAGTAACATTATCATCACGATCATTACAACCACCATCATCATTACCATCTTCACCATCATCAATTTTAGTCAAACATCTTCATCATTAGTAGTAAATTTATTCTCTTGCCTAGTTTAACCAATAAAATAATTTCAACTTACAATTTGTTAAGCTAATAAACCTTGCTTTTGACACATTTCTCTCTGACCACACTAAAAACACTACTAAGCCTGTATATTTCACTACACGGTCCACACTCACTCATGCCAAAATCATATCAGGTCATAACACTACACAATCCAATTTTTGGTGTATAGTACAATGTTGCTATACACCAAAAATGTTTAGCAATTTATTTATTGACCACAGGAAATTATTACATACATATGATGATGATGATGATGATATGAGGGTTGACTGAAAAGCTCAAAGCTGAAAAGTTCATAGACTGACCAAGATACTCTCATGGAATGACCAAATGAGGTTTATTTTCAAACATAGTCCCTGGAAAGAAATAATGCAGTTATTAATAAGAGTTGAAGTCTGTCTCAAGCCCTGAGATTCATCAGGCCAGTGCTTATCTTCGTGTTCGTAACATGAGGTGACAGAGCATTCAAGACTACCCCCTGGACAGGATGCCAGTCAATCACAAAGATAAACCCTCAGCTATTACTGGTACTCGTTTTTAGTTGAATATACTGGAACAACGTGAAAAATGAAGTGTTTTACTCAAGAACACAGCACACAACCCAGTCCAGAGATTGAACCCACTACATTATAATCATAAGTCCAACACCCTTACCACATATTTATATATATAGTTCAGAAATAGCTGTCGAAACGGCTGGAGCTCAGCCGTCGCGGTCCTGACTTTTTTCCTATCATCATCATCATCATTTCATTTTACGTCCGCTTTTTCCCTGCTTGCAAGGGTGGGACGGGAACTGATTCTGGCTTGATTTCTACAGCTGGATACCCTACCTAACATCAACCTCATTTACAGTGAGTGCTGGGTGCTTTTTTGCTGTGGCACCTCCACGACCACTTTGCAGTGGAATGATAGGGACCCCGGTCCCTATCATCTCATTTCTACAGCTGAGTAAACTGGAGCAATGTGAAATAAAGTGTCTTGCTCAAGGAAACAACACATCACCCGGTCTGAGAATTGAACTCACAACCTTTTGATTGCAAGGCCAATATATATATTTAATATATATATTTAATATATATATTTAATTATATAATAAAGAACACAATATAATTATTCCATTACCCAAGCTTTCACAAAGTTAGATGATTCTAACAGAAACGTCTGATATCACTCATCTAATAAAATCTTTATTACATAAAGATAATAAAGATTTTATCAGATGAGCGATATCAGACGTTTCTGTTAGAATTCGTCTAACTTCGTGAAACCTTGGGTAATGGAATATTGTGTTGTTTATTATATAATTGAATAGCTCTGTACTATACATAGAGCACTCTTCTTTCCTTTACCTTTTCCACGGAAATACTTAACACACATACATATATATATATATATACATATATATATATATATATATATACATATATATACACATACATATACACACATAGCCCGTCCCTTCAATCTATCTTATTTCTCATTCTTTCTTCTGATGAAGGACTAGCGTCCGAAACGTTAAGACCCTCTTCCTGCTATAGCAAGCGTTAACCTAATATATCCCTTCCATATACTGTACCAATTGTGTTGTTATTTCTGTTTACTTTTTACATACATATATACATGATGGCTGCCCCCTCGTTATCGAGTATGGCCATTGCACGAGAAAAAAAAAATATATATATATATATAAAAACGGACATATATACATACTACATTTTTTCACGCTCAGAGTTGCTGAAGCATGGAACAAACTGCCTGCGTCAGTTGTTAGCTGCCGAGACACTGCATCCTTTAAGACACTCATGCTTCCCGAAATATGCCAAAACTACACCTGATGTACCCCTTCCATACACATGCACACATGTGTGTATCATGACTCGTGCACTGTTCATTTTACTGATGTTTGTGCATTGCCCTATGTACTGTACATGCACTTTTTTGATGAGTTGTGGTGCACCTGGGCACTGTACACAATATTTCATTATTGTTATTATTATTATATAATGACTCATACACTGTTCATTTTCCTGACATTTGTACATTATTCTATGTACTATACATGCACCTTTGATGAGTTGTAGTGCACCTGAGCACTGTACACAATAATTTCATTATTATTATTATATATACATACATATACATGCATACATATATAAACATACATACATATATATACATACATACATATACATACATACATATATATATATATATATATTTTATTGTTAGATTGATATTCCTAATGACATATACCAAAGGACATTACAGGCTGGTTACCCATTTTTAAGCCAGAAACAGACAAGTTGCAGCATATTTGATGAAGCTCAAGCTCATGTATTTAAGGAGTTGTTAATGTTCTGGGTAAACTTTCGCAGGACAGTCGACCCCTCTGAGCTTTCAGGTAAGGCGCTACTATTACTACTACTACTACTACTACTACTACTGCTGCTGCTACTACTGTATACTACTACTGCTGCTGCTACTACTACTACTACTGCTGCTCCTACTACTACTACTACTATTACTACTACTACTACTACTACTACTACTACTACTACTACTACTACTATTATATAGAAGTAGATAAGAAGGGCAAAGAAAAGTAAATAGAGATGGGTTTTTAAATAAGAGTGAAAACATTATATATAAATATGTGTGTCTATGTCAGTGTATATATAGTAGACCCTCTCAAGTGGTTGGTGAAAGAGCTGGGAGAACCTAGGCACATAGCCTAATGGTTAGAGTGTTGGACTTAGTTAGACTTATAATCATAAGGTTGTTAGTTCAATCTCTGGTCCAGGTGGCACATTGTGTTCTTGAACAAGATGCTTCATTCCGTGCTGCTTTTCATGATAAGACTGGGCTCCCCTGTAATTAAAACCACTTTTGAGATGCAGCTTCAGAGGAGACTAGCTAAACCTGCCTAGGTGTGAGCTACTGTAAATTTCATTTTTTCTGGGTAGAGAGGACCCTTTGATCTTATCAAGGAAATAACAACCTCACTAGTGTTGGTATCATGATAAAATACACACAGTACACTCTGTAAAGTGGTAGTGCTGGTGCCATGATCAAATACACTCAATATACTCTGTATAATGTTATTGTTTGTGCCATTATAAAATGTACCCAGTACACTGTAAATTAGTAGGGCTGGTACCATAATGAAACATACCCAATACACTCTGTAAAATGATAGTGCTGATAACATGTTAAAATACACCCAGTACATTTTGTAAAGTGGTAGTGCTGGTGCCATGATAAAATACACCCAGTACACTCTGTAAACTGGTAGTGCTGGTAGCACTAGCACTGGTTGTTATAATGATGAAATCTGTACTTTAGTTTTGTACTTTTGCTACAGTAACTGACGTGAGTTAATCTTGTGTTATATTTTAGAGGAGAGCAAGCCCCAGGCAATGATCAAATCTGTTGATACAACCAGCAAGGAGTCACCTTTTGCCAAAGAAATCACTCTGCCATCTGTTCCCCAGGGAACTGTGAAAGTTCTCAGTTATAGTTTAGCTGACGGTGTGAAATGGAGGGTAAGTACCACTACTACTACTACTATTAAATCCATCTACTTCTTTGTGGTGACATGATAAAACCCAGTATATTCTATACAGTGGTAGTACTGGTACTATGATAAAATGCACCCAGTACACTCTGTAAAGTGGTAGTTCTGATACCATGATAAAATGCACCCAGTATATTCTATAAAGTGGTAGTGTTGGTGCCATGATAAAAAAGCACCCAGTACACTCAGAAAAGTGGTTGGCATTAGAAAGAACATCCAGCTGTAGAAACCATGCCAAAGTATGGAATGTATACAGCAAGGTATGGTTCTCTGACCAGTCAACTTTCTGACCGTGATAAATTGTCCAGTCTCTGCTAGCATGGAAAATGGACATAAAATGATGATGATAATAATGATGTTTATATCTGTTGGCAGCCAATATCCTCCCTACGTCCATTTGTGCCATTGGAAATGCCCCCAAAGAAAACCGTTAATTCATAGAACTATACCATTTTATGGGTAAGTGTAAATATGATTTTTTTTTTTTCATTTTAGTTAATCATATCAACCTCAGTACTTATTTCACTTTGGTACTCATTTCAGCAATCTCTATTTATCGGAAAGCTTGGTTACTGTTTACACCAAGATACATTGCTAGAAGATATACACACACACACTCATATCATCATCATCATCATCATCATCATCATCGTCATCGTCATCGTCATGGTTTTATCATCTGTTTTCCCTGCTAGCAAGGGTTGGATGAGTCTACATAAACTAAGTCACAACTGTAAACCCATTGAACCCTTGCTAGCAGGGAAAACAGAAATTACTTTATGTCACAAAGCATGTTATCTGACGTTCTACCAATACTGTTAATGTACAGACATAAAATAATTGTTTCTACTTTAGGCACAAGGCCAGCAATTACCCAGTTCATTACTGGTACTTTATTTTATCGACCCCGTAAGGATGAAAGGCAAAGTCAACCTCGGCGGGATTTGAACTCAGATCGTAAAGGGACGTAACTATGCTGGAAAGCATGGCGTCCGACTCTCTACCGATACTGCCAATCCACCGCCCTATCAGACATAAAATAATGATGATTATGATGATGCTGTTATACATAGATAACAGGTTTCTGGACTTCCTATCTACTAAATTGCACTCAAAAAGTAACCACCACAGGGGTGTAAAGTGAACCCTTAAACCACAAAGTTATATCTGAACCCAAGAGTGTGTTAACTCATCACTTTATGAGGCCTCGTGTGATCATCTCAAGGACATATTGATTGTCTCATAAGCAAAGAGAATCGTTAATAAATATTTAATTAAATCTCTAACTTAAGTGTTGTTCAACTGTTACAAAGTAGTTCAATCACATATTTATATGGTTAAAATTTCCTCATCATCATTATCCTTTTTAAGTCCACTTTTCCCTGCTAGGTTGGACAGGTAATCTCCAGCACAACATTCCTCCTCTTCTTGTATTCCTTCATTATCTCCTCTGTGAGGTTTAGTGTATACTGGAGCAACATGAAATGAAGTGTTTTGCTCAAGAACACAACACACAACCCAATCCAGGAATCAAACCCACTACATCATGATCGTAAGTCCAACACCCTTACCATGAGGCCACACACCTCCACTCTCTTATGTACAGTACATTTGATACCTCTTAGGCCCAGGTTCCCCTTCAATTCATCTGTACTTCATCATTCTTGCACATAACATTATGTGTCAATTGGAGAATGCTGCTAGCCTTATTTCTCTCTAACCTTCATACATTATCTGCATCATATATTATTACATAATATTAGATAAGTATAAAGAGATGTTGAGAATATATCTAAGTAAGAAAAAAGTGGCTTTCATTATTTACACTGTTTTAGCAACATAACTGTTAATGGTTCATTTAAGAAATAAAGAGGATACTGACCATATATTTATGTTTTCTTTTATTTCTATTTTCATTGTATATTTATTTATTTGTTTATTTAAACTGTGTGTATTCAGTTTATAATAGACACAACATATTCCTGAATGTCATAAGTAAAAGGGTTAACGTTAGGAAGGGTATCCACCCATAAAACATTGCTTCAAACAAGATCTCTATGATAGATATGAAGCTTACCATAGGAGCTTCAATGTTAACTGCTGTTTTATCAAGAAAAATGGTTTTCAAATGCTTGTTTTTGTTTTATTTATTGCCAGTCAAATGTTACTATGGAAACAGTTTATATATTGTCACTTTTTTCAAATTTATTTAATCTATTTCTAGTTCTCTATGGCTCACTGCTTAATTCAACTGATTTATACTACCTATTGAACATCTGAAATAGACAGGACATCTGTATACATACATCCATATATATATATATACACACACACACACACATATATATATGTATTGATTGTTTGATTGATCCTGCAGATATATATCGGTAATATTCCCTCACCACCAATAAACAGTTCAAATGCTTTACATTTTGACACACTAACTCCTACAACATACAGAACATGTTGAGATCTGCTGATATAACAGAAATAAGAAGCAAACTGAGAGCAATGCCCTGGGGACCACAGGATTGGTTACAAGAAAAAAAAAACACAGCTGCAAAAACATCAAAGAAAACTGAAGTCATAACCTCTGCACAAATATGGAAGTTAAAATGGAACATGTCTTGGCTGAGCAGGGAAAACACACCTCTCGGCCTCAGCAGTCTGTTTTGTGAATGTCAACAGGATACTCAGGCTGGTTTTAAGACCAGGTCCACTTCTGTCACTAATATTCTCTCAATATGTATAAACAGTTGATATGTTGTATACTTTGACAACTGAGTGATGCTTACGTTCATGGAAATAAAAGAAATCACTTCAACTGGGGACAAAAATAAAATGTGTTCTTAAAAATTTTGAATAAATTCTTCTGACTTGGCAACCAGAAAACCAATATTATTGGTTGAAAAGTGTATCAATTGAATATATTACCATTATACATACATACATAGATGTATAAATTTATACATACACACCTGCATACACTCATACACACACAGACATATATATACACATATAAATATATATATATATATATATATATATACACACACACACATACATACATACATACATATAATATATAGTCAACACCGAATGGATGAAAAATATGAGTGTAATAATGAAGTAATGAATATGTATTATAACAATTATAATTGAGAAAAGGTGAGATGGGTAAGAATTATTAAGAGCTGAACAAATAAACATTTCTATATATATTTATATATCTATATTCTTTGTCTTTTTACTGATTCCCCTCATTAGACAGTACCTATGTTGGGGCACCACATTCAATGGATTTAGTTGATGATATTGACTGCAGTAGTTTTTATGTTTGGAACACACACACACACACATATATATATATATATATATATATATATATATATATTCATTTTATTAAGGTTAAATAGTGAGTCTTGCTACTCTGAAGTTTATCACAGGATCACAGACAATAATGGATATATATATATATATATATATATATATATATATATATCTAAGGCAAGTAAAATTCAAGATATATATATATATATATATATATATATATATATACAATGCCCTTCCTCACAATTTCAATCAAGCAAATTCCACTCAGAAAGCATTGGTCAACATGAGGCTGTAGTAGAAGACACTTTCCCAAGGTGTCACGCAATGCGACTGAACTATGTGGTTGTAAAAATGAGGACACTAGTCTGAATATATCAGTGCATAATAATGAAAGAGTTAGATTCTAAACTGCTAGATACTTAATATCTTCCTGGGTCATAGTGGAAGCCCTGATGAGGTCATTAACAGACAGCGGTATAATATTATGGTGAATGTTAGACTCCGCATTTCTAGAGTCTTGAGTCTTTAGAAATGCAGAGTCTAAGTCTTACTTAAGTCTCTAGGCAGTAAATTGGCAGAATCGTTGGATCATCAGATAGCATGCTTTGTGGTAATTTGTTTTGGCTCATTACTCTCTGAGTTCAAATCCTGCCAAGGTCAACTTTACCTTTCATCTATTCAAGGTTGATAAAAAAAAGTACCAGTCAAATACTGGGGTTCATTCTTCCTTTATATCTCTCTCACTTTCTATCCTTCTCTAGAAGAAATCTGCTGTAATCAGACCTGTAGAGGAGCTGTGCTCTGCCAGGTTTAAAAAATGTTCTAGAAACACTGTATATCAATACAGTGCCACTATAACTGCCTCATGAGTTATGGGACCATACATACATATCCAGTCACTCTGCAATGTACCTTTGTAAGTTCTGCACCTTAGGCAGCTGCCTATGGCCTTAATGGTAGCACTGGCCATGCACATATTATTAATACCAATCTTATATATGTATGGATATTTCCGCAATATTCATCTTTCCAAGGTTGGTAAAATAAAGTACCATTAAAGTACTGAGGTTGGTATAATCGACTTTCCCTTCCCGCAAAAATTGCTGGCCTTGTGCCTAAATTACAAACCATTATTTTCAATGTTTTCAACAACAGAAATGACCTCAAAAATATTTAATATGGCTATTAGAAAAAATATATATTAGGGTTAACTCACATTATTCTAAAGTCTTTTTTCGAGATGTTTTGGATATCTTAGCCACCATCAGTAGAGGCGTGTGGCCTAGTGGGAAGGGTGTTGAACTTAAGATCACGGACCCGAGACATACTTTAGACGTAAACATTAGAGATAGTCTTTGGCATTACTTGCTGATCCTGTGGCGAACAGCTTCCTTTAAAGAAATATTTATTTTAAAATATATGGTGTAGCACAAGATAAAGGTATAAATATTATCGAAAACCCCCAGAAAATTGGAAATATCGAGTTATAGACACTACTTTGTCCATGCCAGAAATAGAGTGAACTAACGTTTAGCCAAGCGTGTAGAGTTTACAATGCGAGGTTGAATAGCTGGTATCATTGGGTGTTTTCCATGGCGATGCTTTCGCCATCTTTTCTGCATAGCACCGTGAATCCAAAGGTACGTCCTGTTTGTAAATATAAACAATTGAATTTGAATATATTACTTTTTATTTCCGATCTTAAGAAAACATCATTATATTGTTAATAAAGAAAGCATTATCAGTATCGGTAGAGGGTCGGACGCCATGCTTTCCAGCATAGTTACGTCCCTTTACGATCTGAGTTCAAATCCCGTCGAGGTTGACTTTGCCTTTCATCTTTACGGGGTCGATAAAATAAAGTACCAGTAATGCACTGAGTATTTGCTGGCCTTGTGCCAAAAAAAAGTAGAAACAATTATATTGCTAAATTGTAAATAGCAATGAGTTATCTCCCGTTCTATATTACAAGGGGAAATAATTCTTGTTTTCTAATGGTATGTACCCGTAATTCCTGAGGTACAACGTATTGACATACGACGTTTCTTAGGGCATTTTAAAACCTGGCGGGACCCACCCCCTCTCAAAGTCTGAACACAGCAGATTTCTTCCAGAGATAGACAGTGAAAGAATAGAAGAATCAATTTCAGTACTAGACTGGTACTTTTTTTTTTAAATCGACCTTGAAAGGATGAAAGGCAAAGTTGACCACGGCGGGATTTGAACTCCGAGAGTAGAGAGCCCGAACAAATACCGCAAATAATTCTATTCGAAGTTCTAGATGGTGTGACGGAAATAATTGTTATTTTTTTAAAGAGTTTTGTTAAAAGGTAAAATATTTCATCCTGTAAGAGTCGACTAAAATGACACTTCCGCAATGCAATTGCTTCAGTTTCAACACACGTTCTCATATCAAATCACTTGCCAAACATCTTGGAATTAAAATATTTCACTATTGTAGTACTTTGTTTTAATACAACAAAATAGTACTTTGAAATATTTATAAAAAATAAAAACAAAAGAAAAACTAAATATATGCACCGTGCTGAGGGAGCATACCTTATATTCCTGTATATACAGCATGAAAAGCATGTATGTTACTTATTTACTGAACCCACAAAAACCTCTATTCAAAATATGTCTAAATGTTTAAATTCTGTCTCGAGCTTGGAAGCTTATTCTGGTTTCCATTACATTAAGCGACTGAGAATAAAATACTTTCCCCTGGATAGGACCTTCGGCTGACTATACTGGAACAACGTGAAATGAAGTGCTTTGCTCAAGAACACAACACACAAACCAGTTCAGGAACCAAACCCACGACATTATGATGTTAAGTCCAATACACCTACCACTAGGCCATGCATCCCCATTTAAAATATATGCAGCATTGTAAATAGAGGTGTAGTAGATTGTACAATGTTAAATTGAAGAGAAGGAAGTGTGCTGAGAAAAATAGAGTTCATAAGGGCTCTACGAGCAAAAAAGAACATAGTCAAATTTTTGCACATCATCATCACCATACCACCATTTGACTATTTTCCATGCCTGCATGGGTTAGAAGGGTTGTCAAATTCTGAGAGTAGACACTCAAGGGATTAAGTCTTTGGCATCTTTTGTTTTTAACTCGGTTTATACGACTGGCTGTCCTTCCTAATGCCAACCACTGTACATCTTGTACTGGGAGCATTTTATTGTGGAACCAGTACTACCAACTTACAGAGCAAACTAGGTGCTTTTTTTTTTTATCATGACAGTTTTTCAAATAACTTAGTGAAATTTTTGAAGAACAAAACTGAAATTTGAATCTTAGAATATCAATCCTCATTTTCTTAAAAATGACGAGCCAGTAACAACAAAAACACAAACTTCGAACCAGTTTCTTATTAGGTTTTCTGACAAAGAGTTTTTAGACCCGAAATAAAATAACAGGTGACACATAAGCATCTTTGTTGCCTTCAATATATTCCAAAATCTACTGTCCAGCCTTCAAATAACACTGCTTTATATACAAACTCACTGCTTCAAGCAAACTACAATACCCTCATATATATATATATATATATATTATAAAATATACATATATCATCATCATCATCATTTTTGCATGCATTTGAATATGGCATCTCTCCACATGCTGCGTTCCTTTATCCTCTCACCTGTGAGTCTCAGCAATTTGAGATCAGCTCTCACCACTTCCACCAAGGTCTTCTTGGTCTCTCTCCATGTGTATATATATATGCATACACACAACTTCCATATACCAAATTTCAATCATAAGTCAATACAAAATTATGCAGTAGGAACCTATCCTTATAAGCATCTATTCAGGCAGACATAACCATATGTTTATTTCAGTCCTTAATGATTTAGCAGAAAATATCTAAAAACAAGTTTGTTAAATCAAATATTTATAGTATCTTTACGAGAGGACAGACAAAAGCTCCTATATCTTAAGATGAATGAGGCAGCCGAAGTGCTCCAATGACCATGATCAGTTGAATCTGTCAATACATTGTTCCAACTTTAGTTGACAGGTTTCAGGTCCGTCAATTATCTTCCACCAGTTCATCTCGGGACATCCACTTTGCCTCTGTCTATGGGGTTACTAATACAGGACCTGATTAGCGTGTCATGTCCCAACCAACCAAGTCGACACTTGCACATGATGTTAGACATGTTGACAAACTTCTTTGTTGGTGATGACGGCATCCCACCTTGTGCCAAGAATTTTCTGTAGGCATTTGTTGTCAAAAGCATTTAATTGGGTCTCTTGGCTGGTCTTCACTTTCCTTGTTTCACACCCATATAGGAGCATTGAAAATACATTGTTTTTTGTACACAGACCCTTGTGGAAATTAGCTTTAAACTAAAGTAATGACTAATTTTTGTATGTAATGCAGTTATAGTGCTGTTTTGTACTTTTCAATAATGTCTTTCTAATATGGTTTCATGAGGTACACGATGTTAGTAACTAAGAAAGACAAACAACTCATATAGTGGGATAGAACAAAAAAAAAAAAAAACCAAGTGGTTGTGAAGCAAACTTCTTGACCACACAGCCATGACTGCATGCATGTATACATACATGGCTCTTCTTCACCTACTTATTCCTGGGAGGTTTGTTGGGGCAGAGTCCTCAAACACTCCTTCCAGCAGGTCCTGTCAGAAGCAATCATCTCCAATTAATCTGGCTGAATCCCCAAGTGAGACCAGCTGAACTCATGGATGTTACCCAACCTTCTTGCTCAGAGTTTACCCCTGGGTCTCCTGCTTTTTGGTTTTGCTCATAAAATCTGTCCAGCAATTCTTAACCCCATGCCCATAGTATCAGAGCTATGATATCTCAATTCGGAGCATGTCTCATCATCATCATCGTTTAACTTCCACTTTCTATGCTAGCATGGGTTAGACGGGTTATCCCATTTGAGAAGTTGGGTCAGGTGACTGTGTCCTGCTTATACAGAACTATTTCTGACTAGATTTCTACAGCTGGATGCCCTTCCTATGTCTGTGAGGTTAAATTAAGAAAGACAAACAAGTTGAGATATAGAGATTTGTTCTTTTAGTTTTTATTTCTTCAAAGGACAACAGAAAAGACATGGCCCCCTACCATGAAAAAAAAAAAAAAAAAAAAAAAAAAAAATTCAGAAATGAATTGAAATTTATATTTTTTTTAAATGTACAATTGAGGGTTGGAGTGGAGGGATAAGACTTCTTTTTTTAGCCAAATAACAGTCGTCATATCTTTTTACACCACATTGTGGTGAAGGAAAAAAAAAAAAGAATATATATATACACACATACATACTTACATATATATATATATAGAGAGAGAGAGAATATCTATGAGAGAGAGAAAGATCAGACTGATAATGGCTGACATTTTGCAAAAAAAAAAAAATGAATGAATTTACCTGCCAGGGAAGATCTATATATTTTGAAGATACAATCGGGGGAAAAAAACAAGGGGAATTGAAAAATTAGGGGAAAAAACACAAAACGAAAAACTAAAAAAATAGTAGAGGGAGGACAATGGAAGATACATGCAATACATGTAAGATTTTTTCGTGTACAAGACACACATTCTCTCCTCATCCAGCCCGTTTCTCATACTCCCATTCACACAAACATAATGAAAATTAATGACTGTGAACTGATGCTGTATCAAAGAATTTGACATGTTAAAAACACCAAGAAAATCTTCCTTTATTTTTTTTGGCAGTTTTAAGAAATAGGAAAACATTTCAACGTAGAAACACAAAGACATTTTTCATTTGTTTGGTTAAACTAATAAAAGAAACAACAAAACAATGAAAACTATTTTATGAGATCTAAAGTCCTCATACAGTGATTCAATTTTGAAGCATTTCAATAGGCCACGAGGAAAGATTAAACTACCATAGTTTATATCTATAGTAATTGATACTGTGTATACCTGGTTTAGAATAGGTACACTTTATCCTTGCATATCGTAAAAGATGATTTAAACAGGTTGATGCCAGGCATATGGCTGTAAAATATTGCCTCAAAAAGGAACCCATGATGGGTATTAAGTCTCTCATGAGGGCCTGTAAGCCTAATCCTTGATCCAGCAGGGAAAATGGTCCTTAAATCACTTGTTAGTTTTAGTTAGATGTTGCCCACATTAAATTAAATATCCACCTCTTTGTTTAACATTGATAAATTTATATTATCAAACTCAGTGACAAACTGGGATAAGCTCCAACCCAGTCAAACAGGGAGCTAAGCAATTGAGAGCATATAATTTCCTCTTGGATGAGAACTAATCTGTAGCAAGATGAATTCCCCTCTGCCACCAGGTGTTGCTCAGTAGCTCAGAGCAATGTGAAATAAAATGTCTTGCTCAAAGACAATAAGCTGGCTGAACCTGGGATTAAACCGGTGAGTCCAACAATTTAATCATAAGGTAATACACCTTCGCTAACAAACTGATATAATCTCATCCTATTTATTCAGCTTCATTACAAGAAAAAAAAAAAAAAAAAAAGTCAATCAGTGTAAGAAAAGCTAGTTAGGATTAATTAAAGAATTTAACACGAGTTTGATAATTTAATTCTGTGAGACATTTTCATTGCAAATTGAAATGCCACAAATAAAACTTTTATCTAAAGAAAAAATACTACATATATATTAATATATGAATATATAAATTTATCAAAAAAATATTCAAAATATTTTAACCTGTTGCAAACAAAAAAGGAAATAAGATAGGACACCAACTAGCATTATATGAGTTGGATTTTCTAATTTACAACAGAAGCAAAGAAAATGTTTTTATCTAAAAGTTTAAGTGAATGTAAACATATTCAGTTTAAATGAAAAATGAAACAAACAAAATTAATCTTCATAAATTAATTTTCCCAAGTTTCACCATTTCTTAACGAAAGAATTAGAAATACTGAAGAATAAACCAAATTTCTACACCAAAACAGGAATGGAAAATATGCCAGCACTGAGGAAAGCAACTCACTTGACAAGAGATCAGCTAAAAAGCAGTAATCCGTAAATATTGGTGGGAAGGAGACAGTACATATCAATCCCAGTATATGACTGGTACATTATTTTATTGACCCCTGAAAGGATGAAAGGCAAAGTTGACCATGGCAGGATTTTATTTTTAGCTCAGAATTGAAAAAGATGATATCAAATACTGCAAGGTATTTAGTCTGTTGCTCTAACAATTCTGCCAATCTACAGCCCTAATCCATATATTAATCCTATAAAAAAGTTATAGATATTTCAAATATATATGATATAGTCACTATTCAATTCCAGCTAAGTTAAAAGCTATCATAATAGAGGTTGTTTTATGTTTATATACACACAGAAAATAATTTCAATTTTAAGCCTTCAAACAAGGACAAAACACCACAGTATAACACACTAGTGGGGGTTGTATTCTACAAATACTTTTGTTGAGTATCTTCATTCATTACGTTAACCCTTTTTTAATATTAACCTACCAGAGGTCACCTCTCATTCTGATTTTAAAAAAAAGAAAAATTAAAAAACTGCTCGTTTTAAACTATTCATACTTAAATTAAAAACCTTCTCTCGCATTTTAAGAACCTTTTGTTCAGGTATGTATAAAACATCAGCTTAACAATGAATAAGCTTTTGTTTGGATATGTATCTAACACCAGCTTAGCTATGAACAAGCCAGTTTTCCAAATTCTTGATTTATTTTCAAAATTTATTGAAACATACATGTATGGTTTAATTTATTAAAAATATGTCCACAAAGAGTTAATTCATAGAATAGCAAATACTGACAAACATGAGCAAACTGCAACAACTACATAGTAATACTGAATATATTATATGAAAGTTCTTAATATTAACAGGATGATATCAAAATTATTTCTTACTTCAATGTGTGTGGATACACATGTATATAAGTGTATAACATATACAAACTAGCTATTTATACCATATAATTTACTTTTAAACAATTTTGGACAGTAACTATAATAATGGTTTTTGGGGGAGGGGAAAGTCAATAAAATCAACCCCCAGTGTGTTACTGGTACTTTATTTTATCAACCATGTAAGGATGAAAAACAATGTTAACCTTGGTGGGATTTGAACTCAGAATGCAAAGCAAAGTAATTATATGCTGCAAAGCATGTTGTCCAATGCTCTACTGATATTGTGAATCAACCAACTATAATAATAAACACTATATTAGTCATTTATGGAGACAACAAAACCATCAAAAGACAAAGCTAAATAGACAATGTTATAGCCATCTATATAAACTATGATAACATCTGAAGACATGACTAAATTGTTTTTTAAAAATCATCTGAACATAAGCAGACAGTATTATTACAATAATATAACTTATAGAACATTGTTAAGCAGTAACAATGACGACAAACATTGCCTGCAGACCTAATAGTGCATACTTCAAGAATTATAGGAAAGAGCAGAGATGTGAATTTAGGCAGCAAGAGTGGCTAACGTTGCATGTTTTAAATGTCTCTCCTTTGGCATAAATTAAAATATCTGCTTATCTTTAATCATTGATGTCATTATTAGTGTAAACAGTTATCATCGTTGTTGTTTTTGTTTAATTAGTCTACATTTTAGGTCACCAATAAAGCATTGTGCGTAGGGACAGCCACCAAAAAAAGACGGGGTTTCAGCAGACGGAGAAACCAATCAATGAACAATGAACCAGTTAGCAATGCAGGGAAATAGTTACTGAAGCAATATCCAAGATAGACTTAGCACAATTATCATATATATCATGAGTATATGTGTGTGTATGTTCTGAGTATATATATATATATATATATATATATATATATAAACTGTTTATTAATAAAGTATCGCTGCCAGAAGAAGTAATAAGACATGTTTATCACTTGAATGAAAAATATAATAAAATGTTTATAATACATACAAATTATAAACAATGTTTGTTATTCTATTTTTTAATTTTTATTCAAGTGATGAATTGTTTTATTACTTCTGACAGTAATACTTTAATATATTATTCTGTACACTACTAAAGGCATTTATACATATGTACACACACACACACACACACACACACACACACACACACACACACACACAATTTCGTTACAAAAATGATTTTATCAAAAAAAAAAAAAAAAATACTGTAAACTGGTTTTATCAATTAAATGTGGCAATTTGAAAGGTTTTTGTCAGTAATGGGGCTTCTCTAGTAGGTAAAGGGTTAATAAGAATCATGCAGCTATTAAATTCATTCATCTTCCCATAAAAAAACATATAGCCTTGTTAATAATTGTTAATAAAGGGAAGAGAGGAAAGGTACTGATCATAAGATTGGACCAACGACACAATGTTCCCATTGGTCTTTCCAAAGCTGATACTATCTGTTGGTTGCAAAACCTGGCAGAAAGAACAATGGGAAATAAAATATTTTAATATTTTACTTAAGAACACAATTCATCAATTAGTCCAGGAATTAAACCCATGACCTCATGATCATCAGTTCAACACCTTAACCACTAGGCCATGGACCTTGTTAAAACTGGAGTGTTTACAAACTGAGTTTTCTCTTTACATTTTCTTCATTATAATCCTTCAAAAAGTGAAGAGAAAATAAAAGAATCATTGTAACAAGAGTTTTGCAATATAAAAGAAAATGTCCCCGTTTCTAGATAAATCATAAAATATCTAGAAAGCTAAAAAATAACAAGCATCTTTGGAAGATCTGGAAAATTCACATAGGAGATTCACAAGATCTTTCTTTCCTTTTTGGACATGTCTGTGCGTTAATTTGGGCATAAAAAAAATTTGGAATATAAAGATTTAAACATTTAACCCTTTTGATACCAAATCACCTGAAACCACCTCTGGTTCTAGGATACAAAACTGTTTATTTTAAAATGTTTGTATTTATCTAAAAACCTTCCATTATAATTTTATCGAAGAACCTTTATTAAGTAATGTTCCAGACACCAGCTTAATATTGAGAAAGTTATATTTCTAAATCACTCTTGATTATTTTCAAAATTATTTGGAAGTTTTAGGCAGTGCTTTCCATTAGAAATATGGTAACAAAAGGGTTAATAGGACTGGAGAAATTATCAGCCATAGATTCAATATTGAACTTATTCGATCAGCTCTTGATTGGAACTGACATGGGACTATACAACAACAACAAGTGGTATTATATCATGCTTGTAACATTTAGCTAAATTAGACAAACTAGACTTCATATATTGATCTAATGATTGGTCCAAATGAATTGGAAACCAAAAGAAAACAGTAAATAAACAATAATATATACAATATGTATTGTTCCATCTAGGTATCTGAAGCTCAGTTAATTTCTAACATGTCTATATGTGTGTCTGTCTGTCTATCTGTATATGTGTGTATGTGTCAGTATGAGTGTGTGTATATACAATTTGTAATACTAATTGTTTTAAACCAAATTTTCATGTAGGATATTGATTGAATTTAGGTTATAACTGTAATTAAAAATATGTTAAAGGAAATAAAATAAACAAAGAATCCACGTGATAGCATCTGATTGAAAAGTATGAAAAAATAAATTAATTTCAACAAACTTAAAGCTAATTAATGTAATTAATGCATAAACTGATTATTGAACAGGTGGCCATACAGTTATGTGATTAAGGATAGATATTCAATTGTTTACAATCCAGCTATATATGTGTGTGTGTATACATAGTATTTACATATATATAATACATATATATATATATATATATATATGTGTGTGTATACATAGTATTTACATATATCTATATATATATTTATTAAAATAACAGATTAAAGTTGAAACTCAGAAGATCCCGTTAAGGGTGAAAGCAGCGATTCTTTGCTTAAACTTTAATGTTATTTTAATAAATATTTGCTTTACAGCTCTTATATATCTGATATATATTTATCCTTAGCGAGCCCTCTTTGGATTTTAGTCTCCAAATTTATTATTATTACTATATATATATATATATATATATATATATATAATATATATATATATATACGCATAATATTTACATATAAATATACATAATATTTACATATATATATATACACACACAGACATACATAGTATTTATAATAACAGTTTAGCTTATTTCTGCATTACCAGTGGTTTCAAGATACAAACAAATCTATTTCATTCATCAGATGCATTAGAAAATATTTTCGAAGACATCTGATGAGATTGATTTTAAAACCACTGGTAATGTATAAACAAGATAAATTGTTAATATAAATATTCTCATGTTTCATATGTGTTGATTGTTCTTTTCTTTTACTTGTATTTACCCCAGAGAGAGAGAGAGAGAGAGTGTGTGAGTGTGTGTATATATATATATATTTATATAAATGTATCAAAATGCAGCTGTTATAGAACATATATTGGTATGTTTCCCAGATTACAAACATTGTGTGGTGACAGATTTACACAAAGCAGACGGATAATTAATTTTATACCAATACTGATACAAAATAAAATATACATACACACCCACACACACATATTATATATATATATATATATCCAGCCCCACACTGTAAATGTGGTTGGTGTTAGGAAGGGCATCCAGCTGTAGAAAACCCGCCAGACAGTCCTATGCGAGCAAGACAACCACTCTTGCCTCAAGTGGGAAAACTCCCGTCCAAACCCATGCAAGCGTGGAACATGGACGTTAAACGATGATGATGATGATATAAATAATATGTGTGTGTGTGTGTGTGTGATTTCATTCATCATATAACTGTTGAATGGTGTTAAAGAGAAACGAACCAAAATATTCTAGAAGGAACAGCAAGTGTCTTATGATAAAAATTATGTTACAAGATAATTCCAATTAGGTATTTCATATATTCCAACAACATACTTTATTTTCAAAAAGTATAGTAAGATTATCCCAGATTCATCCTTTTATATATATATATATATAAATCAGGAAAGAAGGTTGACATGGTTTGCTATACAAAAAAGGTTTTTAATCTCATAGCTGACATTTGTTTCTCTGAACTGGTAGGTCTAGAGATCGCTATTCGCTTATTTTGTATAGCAAACCATGTCAACCTTCTTTCCTGATTTATTATTACTCCAAGTGTTTACAACATAGGAATTACGGCATACCCGCAGCATCACTATGAAAACGCCTTGTTGAGTCAAACCAAGCCAAGCGTTAATATCATCCACTACCTGGAATACCATAACTGGACTTTACCTAAGTGGACTGCATTTAACTATTATTTGTTGCCCCGTATATATATATATATATATATATAGTAGTGTAGATAGGTAAAAAGTCCAAGGTAGAGAGCAACTCAAGTCTGTAGGGCAAGTTTGAATATAATTATTAAGGTC
>OZ024746.1:22457305-22557305 GCA_964016885.1 Eledone cirrhosa | reverse complement strand
ATCCATCGTCCAATAACTGTCAATAATAATAATAATAATAATAATAATAATAATAATGGTTTCTTATTTAGGCACAAGGCCAGCAATTTGTTTTCGTGGGGGATGGGGGAAGGGAGGATACAATTAAATTGACTCCAGTGCTTGACTGGTATTGGTACTTTTATTTTTATCGACCCCTGGAAAAGATGAAAGGTAAAGTTGACCTTAGTGGAATTTGAACATCAAACGTAAAAGAATCATAACTAAACACCAGAAGGCATTTTGTCCGACACTTATTACTGCCAATCGACTGCCCTAGTGGTAGTAATAATAATATAGGAAATAACTTTGATCAACAATTGGGATTGAGAATGCAATGGTGCTTTCCTCAATGAAATATGATTGTTTGAATGGATAGAGAGAGTTGTCTTCAATGAAACCTCTCATAGTATTGTTGACAAAGGTTAGTAAAAATTTATTTTAACATTTTTTCATTAGGTAATGATTTTATGTTTATACACAAGAAGTTGTTGGGTGGAGAGAGAAAGTATTTGTAACCAGTTTATAGAACAGGAAATTTTAAATGGTCTTAAGCTCATTTTTTTTAAAACAAAGACAGATA
This sequence comes from Eledone cirrhosa, assembly GCA_964016885.1. Classification (NCBI taxonomy): domain Eukaryota; kingdom Metazoa; phylum Mollusca; class Cephalopoda; order Octopoda; family Eledonidae; genus Eledone; species Eledone cirrhosa. The sequence continues at coordinate 22,556,704 of OZ024746.1, read as the reverse complement.
AGCAAACAAATAAATTAGAACTGGGAATAAAGTTGGGTAGAAAATATTAGTAACATGATTTTCTACTAGAGAGAAGGAAATTAAATGAAGTGGGAGAGGGTTAGTGACTCATTTAAGACAATGTATCTGAAAACAACCAGATTTTTTAAAGTAAACTTTAATGCTAAACTCAGTCTAATGTTAATCGTCATAATGAGTGATCCAGCTTTGGAGACTTCATATCAGATCTGATCAAACTAAATGGCATTGCATTATACTTTGGTTTCGTTTAGTTGTGGCTTTTATATGAATTTTTTTAATTGAATTTGTCTGGGAAAGGAAGAGGATGAGGAATGACACAAGCCATGGACCTTGGTAGTCTTCCATCCTTGGAATGGCTGTGTGGTGGTAGTATGGTTGATGTGTTTAGTTTTTGAACTGTGAGTAACTGTTTGATGGGAAGACGAGGGGAAGGGGTGGGGTGGGGTTAAAGAAGGGGGGGGGGGGGGCACTTTATACAGAAAAAAAACAAACAAGAAAACAGTAGTTCTGAAGACAACAGAGAACACAAGGTTTAAGAATTGAGACAGTTAATTGTGAAAGATGTTTTAAGTAGGAGCAGATATAAAGCAGACATGTATGTAGAGTTATAATAAAGATTGCTGAAGCAGAAATTGGCGACAATTCAGGTTGGTAGTGGATCTGCCAGTTTAGACAGACAGGTTTTCTCTGAGTGCTAGCTAATATTTTGGTAAAAGAGATAACAATCCCTCTAGTGAAACTGTGTGCGGAGTTATTCCATGGTGAGGAAGTTTGTCAAAAGACAGAGATAAAAGTAATTTTTTTTGTGACGTGGAAGAGAGGGAATTTAACCAGGATATTTCTCTGGAAAACCTCAAGGATTTCCCCAGAGTAGTTCTTTAAAAAAAAAAATAGATCACTGGAGTGTACTCTGGGAGTAAAACAGTGGAACTGGCTCTTTACCAAACTTAGGCATTTAAAATGATATAAGGTATATCATTATTTAGAACTTAAATTAGCTTGTTTAAGTTTCCAAGAGGTTGTGTTTAGGTAGTAATTCAGATGCAAATATTAACGAACCCTTAATAATCAACCAATTTAGTTTAAAACAGACACACATACTTAATATCAGATGGTGTGGAACAACAATAGTATCAGGTTTTAAAACTAATAAACCTAAATCTGACAGAATTAAGAGGTTTCTATTGAGACTCCACAAAGAATCTTTTAAGAATACTGACTGTGAATTATGGCAAACATTTTCTGATATAATTTTGTTTACTACCACTATATTAACAAACAGTTACTTCTTTCAGAAAAGATTATACTTCTGTCTTATATACACAGTGCAAAGTTGTACATTTGCTTTATATCTATGTGTGTATATATATATATATATATACACACACACATATTGCAAGACTTTACATCTGACTCGCTACCCTCTCTCCGTGTGTGTGTGTGTGTGTGTGTGTGTGTGTGTGTGTGTGTGTGTGTGTGTGTGTGTGTGTGTGTGTGTGTGTGTGTGTGTGTGTGTGTGTGTGTGTGTGTGTGTGTGTGTGTGTGGTGTGTGTGTGTGGTGTGTGTGTGTATATATATACATGCATACACACACACTTCAACCCATGTTAGCAGAGAGAGTGGGCATTAAAAAATGATGAGTGTAAAGCTATACAACACACAGTACAATAACAGAATACTTAATTAGAAAGTAATGAGCTCATATTTAAGTCATAACAAGGTAGGTTTCATTATTACCACTGTGGAATACACCAGAAATAATGAAGGCCAACGCTATATAAACTTCATCAGCAGGTCATATTGAGTCTATTATTACTGCTACACTAAAAGGATCATAGGTGGAACAACTTGCTCTTCATATCCATTATATAATGAAGAGTTTCAAGATGACCAACTATAGATTAGGGACATTTTTCTTCACTGAGAAGTACTTAACCCTTTCGACACCAAACTGCCTGAAACTACTCCTGGTTCTGTGTTATAAAGCTGTTTATTTGGAAATCTTTATATTTATCTAAAAAAAAAACCTTCCATTGTAATTTTATGTTAAGTTATGTTCCAAATACCAGCTTAATAACGAGAAAGTTTACTATATACCTCCAAATTCTTGGTTATTTTCAAAATTATTTGAAAATCATAGGCAATGTATTTCATTAGAAATATGGTAACGAAAGGGTTAAATAATTTTTTCAAGTAAAGTATTAAATAAAATCGATTTCTTAAACTCCTGAATTTCAAACTTCTCCTGAGCAACCTCAAACCTGATCCAGTATATTTGTTGAGTTTTAGGCCTTGAAAGGATTTAGTAACAGTTACTCAAGAAGTATAGGTACTATCAAAACTTGACTAATTCACTATACATTACTGTAGCCTTGGGGGTGAATTATATAAAAATCTACAGAAAATTGGAATATAACAGTAGATGGAACTTCAAAGGATACTCTAATCCAAATGAGATACTTCATCTTGATTAGATGATGATTATGTTATAGCTCACACCTATGTAGGTTCAAGCTCACCACCCCCATGAAGGCTGCATTTCATAGGAATTTTCTTATTTATTTTAATGGCCTCAGTCCTCTATGAAGTCCCTATCATATATGATGAGACAATATGATTAGCACAATATCAATACAAGCCATCAAAAACTTGTAATAACTGGGTTATAGATCAGGATTGGTGTAACAGCTGCTTATATATATTGATTATATGCTACATAATCATGTCACTTATGTATTCACTAGAAAAATGTTGCTCAACAGGCTTATTTTAACTATTTACAACCTTGTTATGATGATTTAACAGAAAATATCTAAAATCAGTTTTGTTAATTCAAATGTTTATGCCAACTTTAATAGTAAATAGATTGTTGTGAAAATTTGCAGTATTAACAGTCAAATCTTGAATTTTTAATATGATACTGTCAGTGTTGTTTTGTACTTTTCAAATGTGGTTTCATGTAGTACAGGATGTTAAGAGTTTAAAAGGATTTGTGTGTGGCATCTGCTTTTAGAACAAGAATTGAGTGATTTATCTAGGGTTTAGCATAACTGATTTCTATTGAGTGAATTTTAAAGGGTTTAACAAGCACCAGAAAGAAAACAGCACACCAACCTAAAGTGGGAAACTTCCCCACAGAAATATCCCACTTTAGTCATAACTGCCTCAACAACTGACTAAAGGAGGGTATTTGGGGTGGAGAGGATTAGACTAGGAAAAGGAGGGGGTAGAAGTAGAAATAGTGGGACAGTAGAAAACATGAGTTGCAGTTACTTAAACAAAGGTGGCGCTACCACCAATTACTATCACAAATTCTCAAACATTATCTAAGGAACCATACATGTACAAACACATGTCCAGCTACTCACACATACATAGATATGCATGTGCCGCACACTCACACACATATGCTTATGTGCACATGCACATATACACATGCTTGTGTGCACATACACATATCCAGATATATGTGTGTTCACTCATACATATACATGTGTGCGTGTGCACATTCATTGCTATACAATTTCTTCAGCAATTCCACCCCAGCGTACTCTGTATCGTCGATTTCGCCACACGATGGTCCAATCTCGGTGACTTTGGATTGTCAAATACAGCGTCATAACTTCTCTCAAAAGCCAGCAGACAAGGAACTCAAACTTCGACATCGGTAAGGAGCCATTCTGAAATATAACATTAAACATGTTACTAGTTTATTTCATTCACAGCTTAAAACAACATTTTAAACACCAACAAGTTAAGAAAATGAAAAGAAGCTTATCATTAGATCAAACCAAGGATATAATGTCTCCTTCGGTCTTTCTATTGTTGATACTGTCTATTGGTAGCAACTCCTGCCAGAAGGAACTGATCATCAGATCAGACCAAAGGATATGTTTCCTTTGGTCTTTCTAATGTTGATACTGATTGTTGGTTGCAACTCCTGCCAATCATCAGATTGGACGAAGAAAACAATGTTTTCATCAAACCTTCCATTATGGATACTATCTTTTAGTTACAATCTCTGGCAGAAAGAAATGGGATTTGAACTCAGAACATACAAAACTAGATCAGATAGCACAAAGCTTCTTGTCTAATTCTTTAAAATATTTAAATAATATTTAAATACCCTAAGAAATGCTGTGTGCCAATAGGGCACTCCTATGACTCCCTCAAGAGTAATGGGTCCATATACCATTTTATTATTAAGAAACATATATTGTATGGAATGTATAAGCAAGACATGGTATCCAAACTGCCTTATCTCAGACTATGACAACCCATCCAACCCAGGCTAGCACAAAGTGAATGTAAGATGATGATGATGATGATTGTAAGTTAGTAGGTGCACTGAAATATAAGTTTGATTATCATTTGAAATAGAAAGTAAAGAAAAAGTTGGATGGGAACCAGAAGACATGACTGAATAAAGCAGTAGGTTATATATTTATATATAATAGTCATACTACCACCACCACAACTACCACTACTATCACTGCTACTACTACCACCACCACCACCACCACCGCCACCACCACTACTACTACTACTAGATAGTGTTTTCAAGCAACAAAAACTTGTCAAACTGCTGCACCACAAGTTACTGCAGAAGATTGATGAAATAGTTTTAGTGAAATAAAATACAGAAAACAACATTTCAAGTTGGAAATAGCAACAGGAAATGAATTAGCAATGATGTAGATGGACAGTGTGGTGGTGGTGGACATATATGTTTAATATATAAAGGGGGACGGGTGGAGACATAGTAGTGTAATATATAGTGGTGGTGGACATATATGTTTAATATATAGAGGGTATAAGGGGGGAGGGGGGCATAGTTGTGTAATATATAGAGGGTGGACAGGACATGGTGTTATATATATATATATAGTGGAGGGTGGACAGAGGGTGGACTGGAGTACATAGAGGGGTAGTATATAGTAGAGGGTGGCCAGATTTAAACACAACATACAGAGTGCTACAACAGATATTGCAATATATTCTATCTGGCACTATTAACAACTCTGCCAAACCAACCATCCTACACCTATTACAAGTTTAATAAATAGTAGTAATACAATGTCAATAAAAATGATTATGGTTTCTGATTTAGGTCCAAGGTCAACAATTTGGGGAGAGAGGAAAGTTGATCGAATCGACCGAAGTGCATTACTGGTACTTTATTTTATCAACCCCACAAGGATGAAAGGCAAAGCTAACCACGGCAGGATTTGAACTCAGAATGTAAAGGGCTGTAACACAATACCATAAAGCATATTGTCCGACACTAACAATACTGCCAATCGACCACCCTTGATAGAATTTGAAATAATAAGTAAAAGTAGATATAAAAAGTAAAAATACTTACTTCAACAATTTGCATGAGTATATAATCCAGTAGAAACCATACTAAGACGTGTAAAAGGAAAAAGGCGAGAGGACTAATGTCAAACATGTATTCGACAGCTAGAGAAGAGAGTATACCTAACAAAATACATTCTGAGAGGGGTTCAAATATGATAAACATTGGGATCATTGATGTCCGCAACTGAGACCACCTGAAGAAGAGAAAGAAAAAACAAACACTATAAACTTTGAGAATAAAACAATTATCAATCAGCTTTAAAAAGTTTTTTTTAAATTTATTTAACCAACACACAAGGGCTAATTAAATATTTCTAAAGTTATATATATATAGAAACAAATGTGGTGTGTGAAACTCAAATTTTGAATTTACTAAGCGCCGAGGAAATAATATATATATATAAAGGAAAAAGAAGTTGAAATTGGAGTTTTTAAGAAGGTTTATTTACAATAACTTATAACTTTACTGGTATCACAAGTTTCATGATTTTCAAAAGTTAAGAAAGATATGTGACTATGCCGACTTGAAACTCGCATGTGTGTTGCAAGTCGGTATACCCACACATCTCTCCATCCCTCTTAACGTTTGAAAATCATGAAACTTGTGAAACCAGTAAAGTTATAAGTTATTGTAAATAAACCTTCTTAAAGACTCCAATTGCATTTTCAATTTCTTTCCAAACCCTGGTCTGAAAAGTGTGCTCGGACCTTGATTATGTCACTTCATTTCATGTTGTTCAAGTCCACTGAAAATGCATACCACAGCAGCTGCTGAGGGTTAACTTTTCAACAACCTTCCTTAACCCTTTCATTTCCATAGTTCTTATGAAACACACTATGATTTTCAAATAATTTTGAAAAATAATCAAGAACTTGGAAAGATTTATAAATATAATTAACATAAGTTTTAGAATATAAAGGTATTATAGAAAATTATGAGGGAAGGTTTTTAGATAAATATAAACACTTTAAAAAATAAACAATTTTATATCATAGAATCAGAGATGATTTCAAGCACTGTGGTATTGAAATAGTTAATACCACATGGTATGGTATGATCTTATAACTCCAGAGGGAGTCATAGGGTCACCGTAGTGCCACAGGGCATTTCATGGGCATTTTAAACCTAGCAGAGCCCATCTTTTCGCCAGGTCTAAATACAGTTAATTTCTTCCAGAGAAGGATTGAGAGAGAGAGAGAATGGAGGTGAAGAAGAGATACAGAAGAAGATCAACCCCAATACTTGATTGGTAATTTTGTTTATTGACCTTTAAAGGATGAAAAGCAAAGTTGACTTTGGCGGGATTTGAACTCAAAGTAGAGAGCCAGAAAACATACCGCAAAGTATTTGATGCGACTTTCTAACGACTCTGCCAATTCGTCACATGTAATTTAGATAAGCTCTGGTCTTTGTCTTGTCAGTGCCAGCGTGGAAAAACAGACACAAAACTGATGATGATGATGATGTGATAGAGTCACTTTAACAATTTACACAAATGTTGAAAAAAGTTTCCCTTAGGAGCAAAGAGAAACTCTTGTTTGGTTTCTAAACATTTCAACATTCAAATATTCCAAATTTTGTCTCTATTTCATGTCCTTTCTACCATAATAAAGGAATTATACACCTCAGCAAATTTGTTAGTGCCATTCCAAGAAAATAAACAAACACAGAATTTTAGCTAAAACATCCAAATATTTCAAAATTTGACAATGTTATTGACAAGCAGTTAAATAAACACAAAATACTTTGTTCCATAAAGTCATAATTACTTCTGATTTAGGTACAAGGCCAGAAAATTGTGGGAAAAAAGTATATGTCAATTACATTGACCCCAGTATTTAACTGGTACCTTATTTTATTATATATGCCTGCATACGAACAGCAATGTTGCATGGCAGTGAGACCTGGGCATTGTGTGCAGAGGATATACGCAGACTAGAGAGGAACGAAGCTTGCATGCTCCGCTGGATGTGTAACAGTAATATACGTGAACGGCAAAGCATAAACGAACTAAGGAAAAAATTAGAGATAAGAGGGATCAGATGTTGTTTACTCGAGAGAAGGCTGCGTTGGTATGGACACGTGATGCGCATGAAAGTCGATAGCTGTATAACAAAGTGCAGGGCAATAAAGATAGACGGTAGCCACGGAATAGGCAGACCTAGAAAAACATGGGACGAGCTGATAAACTCCGACCTGACACACTTACACCTCTCCAAGACAATGTCACTGGACCGAGACCTTTGGCGGTACTCAGTAACAGAGAAGACCCGCCTTACCTAAATATATAGTAAAACCTACTCCAGCCAGTAGGCATCTCTAACAAAATATACCCCGTCCCACCACCACCACCCCCACCCCATCCACACCACCCCGTTCTATGTAAAGTTATGTTGGTGCCGCGCCATCCAGGCCGAAACAAATGAGATCGTGTAGGTGTCACGACAAAAGAACACACGGTCCACGCTGTAATGTGGCCATGTAGGCAACACGGTAAAAACCTCCCAGACCCACACTGTAAATGTGGTTGGTGTTAGGAAGGGCATCCAACTGTAGAAAACCTGCCAGACAGTCCTATGCGAGCAAGACAATCACTCTTGCCTCAAGTGGGACTACCCCCGTCCAAACCCATGCAAGCGTGGAACACGGACGTTAAACGTTGATGATGATGATGATGATGATGCTTGTACTTTATTTCATCAACCCTTTAAAGATGAAAACAAAGCTAACCTCAGCAGGATTTGAACTCAGAACGTAGAGGGCTATAACTATATGCCACAAAGCATGTTGTCCGACACTAACAATACTGTCAATCTAATAATAATAATGTTTTCTCATTTAGGCATAAGGCCAGCAATTTTGGCGGAGGGAACGTCGATTAAATCAACCCATGTGTTACTGGTACTTTATTTTATCAACCACATAAGGATGAAAGGCAAAGCTAAATAGTAATAATAATAATAAGACAAACCTGATTAAACGTTTATGAAATTCTCCAATAGAATATGTTCCACAGTTTTGCATACCAGGCTCACTGCAGATGACAGTCTGATAGCCTCTACAAATGGAAACATAACAGAAAATATATATAGACATACCACAATGACATTGGGAAAAATAATCAGAGGTCTTAATCAGGGATGACCTGGGGCTAAACAACAATAACTGCAACATAAGAAGTGTAACCTTCAAATTACAAGCAACACATATTTACAATATTTACAATAACATATTTACAATAACACACAAGTTTAGTTTCTGACTGACAATAAATTTAGCAACTGTGTGTGTGCCAACAATTATGCTATTAAACAAGAAAGATAGTAAAGATAAAAGACAATCATAACTATCAATTTTACTGATTTGTGTGAGTATATAATATTTATTAAATGTTATATATTTAGATTGTTACTGGGAAGTAATGTTAAGGATATTTCTTAATGTGATAGCACTTAGGGCTGTATCAACCATCACAGAAGGGATATATTGTAAATGTGTCAGATAATGGCCTACATAAATGTGGTTGGAATAGGGTGAAGAGAGGGAAGGGAGTTACCAGGTTGCCAGGGGGAGTAAGTAAGTTTACTGACAAGGAAGAATAGGTAGTACATACCATATTCAATAGATTTTATGTTTACTATATATTATATATATATATATATATATCAACTAGAAATTGATTGACATATATATATATATATATATATAAAAAATAAACATATGAAACAATCACAGGGAATAATTTGTAAAGTGTATAAGCACACACAGCTAGGTAGGTAACTAATTAAAGTTTAACTAGAACTTCAAGTATAGATACCTTTGAAAATGATTAATCATTTTAAATTATTCCCTGTGATTGTTTCAAATTATTCCCTGTGATTGTTTCATATGTTTATTTTATATATATATATATATATGTATGTCAATCAATTTCTAGTTGATATAAAATGCTTGGATCTATTCATTGGAATCTTTGAGCATATTCTACAGTGGATATGGTGCATGTCTCTCAGACATGACACCCTTAATTTAATTTTGGATATATATATACGGCCCCTTAATTGTAGAGCTAACTCAGATGAAAGGACTTGGCTGCTATTTCTAGCTGTCAATAATCCTATTCACGCCACTGGGATGTGTGTATTTTTCTTTTTAAATGCAACATGTGCTTTGAGTCTTTCACAGATTTGCATTTGCTGTATAAACACAAATAGTTAAATCTTCTTTGTTGAAAATCTGGGATTTGACTACTGTGATTTACCGATTGATGGTGACATTTATTTCTTTATTTAATGAAATATATACAAAAGAGATTAATCATTTTAAAAGGTATCTATACTTGAAGTTACCTACCTAGCTGTGTGTGCTTACATCATCATTCATCATCATTTCATTTTACGTCCGCTTTTTCCCTGCTTGCAAGGGTGGGACGGGAACTGATTTTGGCTTGATTTCTACAGCTGGATGCCCTTCCTAACACCAACCTCATTTACAGTGAGTGCTGGGTGCTTTTTTGCCGTGGCACCTCCACGACCACTTTGCAGTGGATATGATATGGACCCCAGTCCCTATCATCTCATTTCTACAGCTGAGTAAACTGGAACAATGTGAAATAAAGTGTCTTGCTCAAGGAAACAACACATCACCCGGTCTGAGAATTGAACTCACAACCTTTCGATTGCAAGTCCAATGCTCTAACCACCACATTATTCCCTGTGATTGTTTCATATGTTTATTTGATATATATATATATCAATCAATTTTTAGTTGATATATATATGTGTCAATCAATTTCTAGTTGATATACATATATATATAATATATATATATATATATATATATATATATATATATACACACACATATCTATCTATATACATATATATCTACAAATATAATGAAGGAGTCACCAATCGTCCTTGCTATCTTCTCACTATAATACACTCCGTATAGCTCTACACCTCGACACAGAAGTGAACCTAAACATCGAGTGCTCACCCGGGTGAACCTACAGTAACTCCAAGTTACACTCCCTAGATATCTATATACGTGTGTGTGTGTGTGTGTGTGTGTGTGTGTGTGTGTGTGTGTGTGTGTGTGTGTGTGTGTGTGTGTGTGTGTGTGTGTGTGTGTGTGTGTGTGTGTGTGTGTGTGTGTGTGTGTGTGTGTGTGTGTGTGTGTGTGTGTGTGTGTGTGTGTGTGTGTGTGTGTGTGTGTGTGTGTGTGTGTGTGTGTGTGTGTGTGTGTGTGTGTGTGTGTGTGTGTGTGTGTGTGTGTGTGTGTGTGTGTGTGTGTGTGTGTGTGTGTGTGTGTGTGTGTGTGTGTGTGTGTGTGTGTGTGTGTGTGTGTGTGTGTGTGTGTGTGTGTGTGTGTGTGTGTGTGTGTGTGTGTGTGTGTGTGTGTGTGTGTGTGTGTGTGTGTGTGTGTGTGTGTGTGTGTGTGTGTGTGTGTGTGTGTGTGTGTGTGTGTGTGTGTGTGTGTGTGTGTGTGTGTGTGTGTGTGTGTGTGTGTGTGTGTGTGTGTGTGTGTGTGTGTGTGTGTGTGTGTGTGTGTGTGTGTGTGTGTGTGTGTGTGTGTGTGTGTGTGTGTGTGTGTGTGTGTGTGTGTGTGTGTGTGTGTGTGTGTGTGTGTGTGTGTGTGTGTGTGTGTGTGTGTGTGTGTGTGTGTGTGTGTGTGTGTGTGTGTGTGTGTGTGTGTGTGTGTGTGTGTGTGTGTGTGTGTGTGTGTGTGTGTGTGTGTGTGTTTGTGTGTATATATATATTTAATGTTTAAAAAAAAACAACCAGTTAAAAGGGTCTTTGGAGTAATGTTACTTGATAGAGTGCATAGCTCAGAGATGAGAATAATGCCAGGTAGAGCCACTACTTCTCCAATACTACAGGCATGTCATTAGAATATCTCAGGAAAGAATCACTGGACAGATTTTACGGGCAAAGCCAAACAGCAGGACAACGAGGGGAAGACCCCATGAGCTCAGCTGGTCTCGCTTGGGGATCCAACTGGATCAATTGGAGACTGTTGCTTCTGACACGTCGCCTCAGAAACGCATCCGACGTCACTCCTCCTCTGCCTCTGGTCAAGCGTCCCCAGCTTCCGGTCATCTCCTCCACACAGCCCCACAGGACCCACTAGGAGTATTTGAGGATTCTGCTCCCACAACCCTACCAAGAATAAGTGGGCAAAGAAGAAGTTAAAAGATATATATAATTGAAGAATTATAAGTGAACTTACTTTTCTCGAATAGCTTCAGCAAAGAAATAATCCTCAGCCAGGTATTTACCGAAAGCTTTCATACCTCCTACTTGATCAAGAAGCTCCTTTCGCATTAGACATGACATTCCGGTGGTACAGTTAATACCAACAAAATTGGCACTTAAGTAACAGCGAGACTGTTGAGTTCCAAAGAAGACCTGACATTTGAGAAGAAAGAAAAAAATAATCATCATTTACTTTATTTCATTATAAATAATTTTTCTCTCACATACATACACACCATGGTAATGTGGTTGGCACTAAGAAGGGTATCCAGCTGTAGAAACCAGGCAAAACTTGCCTCAGAATCTGACAACCTGGATAACCCATGCCAGTGAGGGAAATGGACATAAAACAGTGATTATATATATATATATATAATTATGTGGGTCAGGGTGGAATTGACTCCATTCCCAATTCTAATTAAATCCAATCACAGGAAAGAATCTGTGCCTTCAGAAAACCCTTGGCATTAGGTGGGATGACTTCAACAAAGAAGTCCATCAACAAACTTAACAACAATGTGTGTCTAAGACCATCCCCATGATGTTAGCATGACATCATGGGGATGGTCTCCAACTGGTTTAACACTTTAACATTTACATTACTCTATATATTTTCATGGTAAAAGCTTATAATTATCTCACATAATATCTATGAGAATCTATGAGATCTTGATATTCGTTTTGAGAACATCCTTAACACGATTATGAGCAGCTAGTTACAGGTGATTTGAACAGAAAGAGTTGAGAGAATTCTGACCAGATACGGCTGGCTTAAATGCTAAAGAGTTAAAATGTCTAAGATCTATGACCAGGAGTTACAGGTCCATACATATATTTACAGTTTAGTTTACTGTTAATATATACCCCTTCACACCCATCAGTTGCTCTTAAGATTGGAAACTATTCAGGTTTATTTACTTTCTTCATTATTCTGCTTCTATTGAAATGTGGAAATTCCAGTCTTAACCTTATTTAAATGTTACACACAAATGTGTGTGTGTGTGTGTGTGTGTGTATCTTTTATCTCCTTTACATGTTCCAGCCAACAGGTTGAGGCCATGCTGGAGCACAACTATTGAAGTATGTTTATCCAGGCTTCTACTAATTCGCTCATTATTTGCCTCATATATATACATACATTCTTTAAATTTCTCATGTAGTTCTTTCATTAAGTGAAATAAACCAAATCACCTGCTCAGAGATGTCTTTTTTTCTTTCCCTTTTTTAATCAGAGAAAAAAAAGCAATGCCACTGGCCCTTTTGAAAAATTAAATTTACAGTTCACACCTATGCAGGTTTAACTGGCCTACTATGATGTTGCTTCTCATAGGCAGTTTCTTGAGTGATTTAACGATAGAAGCCTCAGTCCAATCATGAAATACAATGTGAAATGAAGTGACTTGCTCAAGAACATAACACACTGCCTAGTCCAGGAAGCGAACCTGTGATGCTGATGATGAAACAAAGTTAAAAGAAAGCAATGTAATAAATATTACCTTTTCATAAGCAGATGCAAACCCTTTCCTATTACAGCAGTAGGGCATCTGGTGCACTAGACCAACTTTGGGAGTGAGGGCACTCACCATATCAATTAATGTTTCTGGAGACACTGCAACAGGTAAAAAACAAACATATATAATAAAATATAATAAAAAAAGAACAAAGAAAAATGGAAACTATCTGCATATATTATAAATTATTATTTTTAAAGAGAACAGTCAGCAACATCCGTTGCATCAGCCATTATACCAATATCAGCATATATTGTAAAGTACTCTTTACAATAGAATTTGCAGTGTAGTAGCTACTTAATTAAGCAAGTCACCCCGAACAGCAAATCGAGTCATATACAAGTGATCCTTTCCATTTTGATCTCTTCCGCAAAGTCGGATTATCTACATAAATGCTAATATATTATCTGCATATATTAAAAAGTTGTGAATTCTGTTCTAACTACAATATGGCTGGTTAACAATGTCAGCAGCTGTTGTTGACTCAGCCGTCACCTAAATTTTTAAGTAACAATGGAAACGTGGCATAGAAAGTTAGCCAAGAGTCACAATCTCTAACTGATCAATATTTTAATTGCTTTAGTAACAAAACAAAAAACATAATACATCATTCATTATATCATAACCAACATATTGATTTCACATTTAAACTTTTTATGATATTGACCCAAAAGTTACTTAAAATAAGAGAAAAGGGAAAGGAGCTGAGCATCAGATCAAACCAAGTAAGTTTCCATTGGTCTTTCCATTACTGATACTATCTGTTGGTTATAACTCCTGGAAGAAGGGGGCAGGGTTTGAACTCAGAACATACAGAGCCATATCAGATACCACAAATCATCCTGCATGACTCTTAATTCCACCAATCCATTGTCCCTGGACTGGTACTTTATTTATTGATCTTGAAAGGATGAAAGGCAAAATTAACCCATGATGAGATTTGAACTCAGAACAACAAATATCAAGGCATTTAATCCAATACTCTAATGACTGCCAATTCAGTGCCTATAACACATAGTAAATTTGAGTTAATGTCTGTCACAACAGACATCAGGCCAGAACCCTTCCTAGTTTCACTGGAATCATGTGACAAAGTACAATACTCACCCTAGATGGGACACCAGTGTGTTGCAGAATTAACTCTCAGCTGTTGCTATTTGTATTCAATGTTTACCAGCTGAGTGCACTAGAGCAATGTGAAATGAAACATTTTGCTCACGAACACAACCTGCCAGCCAATCTAAGAATTGAACCAAGGGCCCTATGATTGTGTGAAACCAACACACTATAAGCCAGAGACCTTCACACAATATACAAAGGCTATGAGAGAGCTACTTACTTCTCATACCGCTATCATTGATTGCGATAAGATTGTACTTGGCATTGTCATAAGCAGAGACCATGTTGTTGATCTTTCCATTTGGACCCACGCTTTTGGAACCTACAAATCAAATTTCAAAAGTAAATTGAATTATATAAAACATGTATGTTTCTGCTGTGTGTGTATGTGTGTGTGTGTTTCTGTTGTATGTGTGTGTGTGTGTGTCTGTGTTTCTGTTTGTGTGTGTGTATGTATGTTTCTGTTGTGTGTGTATGTTTCTGTTGTGTGTGTGTGTGTGTCTGTGTTTCTGTTTGTGTATGTATGTTTCTGTTGTGTGTGTGTGTGTGTGTGTGTGTGTGTGTGTGTGTGTGTGTGTGTGTGTGTTTCTGTTTCTGTGTGTGTGTGTGTGTGTGTGTATCTATGTTTCTGTTTGTGTATGTGTATGTTTCTGTTTGTGTGTGTATGTATGTTTCTGTTGTGTGTGTGTGTGTATGTGTGTATGTGTGTGTATTTCTGTTTGTGTGTGTGTATTTCTGTGTGTATATAACAAACCACCACCAACAGATGTCACTATAAATAACTACATAAAAAGTTGTCTAGTTTTAGTTATCACAATCCAATATACAATTACAATGCCATGGACACAGGTCAATGATTTACAATAAATAGACCAATATTCTGTGGTGGCCCCCACCCCTCACCATTTCCCACTCCCTAAATTAGACTGATTAGTAAAATAAGTCAATTTGACCTAGTGAATAATAATAATAATAATAATTGTTTCTACTTTAGGCACAAGGCCAGCAATTACCCAGTGCATTACTGGTACTTCATTTTATCGACCCCGTAAGGATGAAAGGCAAAGTCAACCTCGGCGGGATTTGAACTCAGATCGTAAAGGGACGTAACTATGCTGGAAAGCATGGCGTCCGACCCTCCACCGATACTGCCAATCCACAATAATTGCTAATTGTAGCATTGGCACAAGACCAGCTGTTTGGGACAAAGGGTAAGTCGATTATATAAACCCCAGTATTTAACCAGTGGCTTTTTTTTTTTAATGATCAACAAGATCCCAGACATTTTTTTTACTGAGTGGAGTGGAATTCATCAAATCGGACCAAGGAAACAATGATATCCAAAGTAAAAGCTATCCTACAACTCTCCACTGATCTTTCCATTGCTTATACTTCGATTTTCCCTTGCATCCAATGTTAAAAATGATTATTATCATAATCTTCATCATCATTATTATAGATACATCAATATATTTCACCAATACTGTTTTCTGAGTAGAACAGAATCAATCAGAAAGTAAAAACAAGTTCTATATTACTAATAATTTATTCAGTCATAACAATATTTTGAAAAATAAAAGGTAAAAATCAAGGTAAAACTCAAGCAAATAACTTTGTAACATACTTACATATGAAGAGTCTGCTGTCAGCACTTGGATATTTTGCGAGGAGGCTTTGAACAATAAAAATGGCTGGATCTTGTTCATTTTGAACACAAAACAAAATTTCATACTGTAAAAAGAACAGAAAAATTAAGAATAAAATAAGAATGATGTAAAACCAAATCCATATCTTAAATATTGTTATATTTGGGGAGGGTCATGTCCTAATATTTGTTTCCACTTTTGGCACAAGGCCAGCAATTATCCCAGTGTATTACTGCCTAATATTGCCAGAAAAAATACATTGCCTCTATCTTAAATAATAGAATGTGAAATGATAAAAAATTACAAAAATGAAATTTACAGCTCCATATGGTCATATCTAAGTTTAGCTGACCTCCTATGTGGTTATATCTTATAGAAAGTTTCTTGGGTGTTTTAATGACAGGGGTTCAGATCTGATCATGAAAAGCAAGGTGAAATGAAGAGTCTGGCTCAAATATACAAGACACTATTCCTGGTCCAGAAATCAAACCCAGGACCTGATGATTATCAGTTTGAAATCCTAACCACTAAGTTATATGCTTTCACATTTCACATTTTATATTTCTAAGGAAAGACAAAAACAAGTTTGAAAATATTAAAGTATTTAGAAGGATTTAGTAATATATAACTATTGTATTTCCTGATTTGGACATGCTATTTTTTCCCCTTGATTAAGTCTGGAAAATTTACCCTGCATCATTGAGGCTGACAGTTACAGCATTTCATTTCAAAATTTAGCAATTCAAAATAGGGATATGTCCCCAGCATTGGAGTGTCTTCAGTGCCAGCATATCTGGTAACTTTCTCATTGTTTAGCTGGTGCTTGAAGCATAATTTACTAACGGTTCTTACTTAAGATTATATAGTCTTCACATAGACCATGTCTGTGTGTGTTGCCTTGTGTGTCCATGACTGAGTCTGTGGCCCATATCTTTGTGCTTAAACAAACAGATCAATAGATATGTATGGCACTTGAAACAAAAAAACGAAAAAATACTGAGATTGATATGCTTGGCTAAAGGGTTGGGAGGACCCTTCAGTCATGTCAAGGACATGATAGCCTCCCCAGTGTTTGGTGATAGGAAAGGCATTCAGCTGTAGAAAGCTTGGGAAACAAAGGGATAGGAGGATCCCTCAATCATGTCAAGATGATAACCTCCCTAATGTTTGGTGATCTACACAATAAACACACCCAGTACATGCTGTAAAGTGGTTGGTGGTAGGAACGGCATCCTGCGATAGGAAGTTTGCCAAACCAAGAGTTGGGAGGACCCTTCAGTTGTGTCAAAGACATGACAACCTCACCTGTGCACTCAGAACACGAGACCATACATGAGAGAAACAACAGATACCCTGGCATATCAGAGATCAGTAGCTCACCTTCAGTACTGACTTGGTCTATGTAGACCTGTCCAACCCTTGCTAGCAGAGAAGGCGGGCGTTAAAACGACAATGACGACGACATGATTGGCTAAATCCTTTCCAAACAGCGCTCCAGTATGGCCACAGTCTAACGACTGAAACCAGTAAAAGAATAAAAGAATATATTGCTGTAGCAGCAAGCCAGCCTCTGGGTTATGAAACAGATATGACATTAACAACACAGCTATCAATTCTAGAGATAGGAGAGCTAAGCTTTTATAAAAATATCAGTTACTATTAATCTGCTCACAATTTTATTTTCCCAATCCACCAAAATAAACATAATAAACACAGCTAAATCAATAATCAATAGACAAAAATCAAAGGTCTGGATAGTAAACAGATCTTCTAAATATAACAACCACCTTAGCATATATTCATAAACATGTGGTCATATCTGTGAGAACACACACACACACACATTACAGACATTGTATATACATACACATACAGACAGCTTATATTCATAAACATGCAGCCATATCTGTGAGAAAACACACATTACAAACACATTGTATATACACACAATTACACAGACACAGCTTATATTCATAAATATGTGAGCATATGTGTAAGAGCACACACACACACATTACACAGACACATTGTACATATATAGAGTTAAAATTCATAAACGTGAGAGAGAGAGAGAAAGAGAGAAAGAGAAAGAGAAAAAGAGAGAGAGAGAGAGAGAGAGAGAGAGAGAGAAAGAGAGAAACACACACATTTCACAAGTACATTGTACATACAGACACAGCTTATATTCAAAAACATGTGGGCATGTGTGTGAGAGCAAACACACATTACACAGGCACATTGTACATACACGCAGCTTATATTTATAAACATGTTGGCATATATGATAGCACACGCACACATTTCACAAACACACACACTACAAAGTACTATACAGCTGTTAAAAAGACATTCAATATAACTATAAAGTTATTGAAAAAAAACAAAACAGCAAATAAAAGCTATAGTCTATGTAAAAGATGTCCATTGTGTCCTAACACTGTCCTACAATAGAGAAGGGTTGAAGATCTGGGTAAGGAGAATTGTAGGATAGCTTTTACTTTGGATATCAAACTGGCATTGATTCTAGGAAACAAAACCGTCCATCTTAAAAGGTCTTCTTCACCCACTTATTCCTGAGAGGGTCGTGGGGGCAGAGTCCTCAAACACTCCTTTCAACGAGTCTTGTCAGAAACAGCCATCTCCAACTGGATCACCAAGCACAAGGTGTTATCCAACCATCTTGCTCAGGGTCTACCCCTAGGTCTCCTGCCAGTTAATTTTGCTTGTAAAACCTGTCCAGCAATTCTTTCCCGAGATATTCAAGCCCATTGTATCAGAGCTGCGATCTCTCCATTTGGAGAAGTAGTAGCTCTACTTGGAGTGTCTCTCTCATCTCCTAGCTATACACTCTATCGAGTAACATTACTCCAAAGATCCTTTGGAGAAACCCCATTCCAGCCACTTGTATTTGCAGATGGTATTCTTTTGGTCATTACCCAAGATTCATGACCATAGCTAAGGGTTGGTACGAATACTGAATAGAAGATAGTGAGTTTGGCTTTTACACCAGCCTCCCTTCTGATTATCAAATGCTGAAGTTGGCGCATTACTGCACCAGCTCCTGCAATTCTTGCACTTAATTCAGCCTCCTGCCTTCCATCACTTGTGAACACAGCCCTGAGATACTCAAACTTCTCCACCTGCTTCAGTGGAACTCCATTCAGATGTGGAGTGCACTGCGCAAGCTTCCTTGAGAGGAAGAGTATCTCAGTTTTCGCAGCACTGATTTTTATTCCAGCCAAGCAGCACTTGCATCAAACCTATCAAGTGTAAATTGGAGATCACCTTCTTAAAAGGTTTCTATTTAAAATAAAATCTTCTAACGTAATTTTATATAACAACCATATGTGAAGTTACCATCTCAATAATGAAATAAGAATTTTAGTAAATCCCTCAAAATTCTTCATTAACTGAAAGTGTGTATTTCATTAAAAATACGGTCACAAAAGGGTCAAAGGTTTTTTTTAAAAATTAGATTAAAATTTCCCAACATATAAGAACCATATGTTAAGTTACTATCTCCGTAATGAAATAATTTTAGACAACCTCCTCAAAATTCTTCTTTAATTGAAATAGTGTGTATTTTATTAGAGATACAGACAGGAAAGGGCTAATAGAAAACACAGATTGAGGGGTGATAGGTCACCATTACATCCTACCTATTTGATTGGGAGTTTTTAGCAACTAATGAAATAATGAGCCTGGCAAGAGCAGGATGTTTCTAGAGAATTCTTGGAAACACTTTCTCTTTCTTTTAATCTGACATGAATAATATATTCCTGCTGGGAGAAGTACAGAATCAGACTTTCAAATATGAAATACAACTGTGTATAGAAACACATACGAACAACTCATTGAAATTGCCACACTGTTGATGGATGTAAATCTAGGTTGTTGAAGAAGAGTATAAAACCTTTTCTTTGCCATATTTCTAATGAAAGACACAGGATATCATTTTCAAAGTTATATTACTAATTACAAATTCATAATGACAAATTTGAAGGAATTATTATTATAAAGCTGGTGTTTGGAAGAAAGTTTCTCACATAAAATTACAGTGGAAGGTTTTTAGATAAATATAAAGATACTTCAAAACAAAAAGTTTTATATTAGAGAAGCAAGAGTAGTTTCATGAGGTTTTGTAATGAAAGGGTTAATAAAGGATTTGCGATGTATATCAACAGTTCCAAAACTGTGGTCTGTGAGCTAAGTTCAAAATTTCAAGTACACGCTACTGCATATCTATTCTTCACCAACTATAAATATTTCTCCCTTTTAATTGTTATTCTCACGACCCTACCATTAACCTGAAAAGAGGTAATGGGAAAATTCCCTTCAATAAAAGGTGTCCTTGGTAATAAAAAGAATGAGAACCACTAGTGTATATATAGATTACAGTTGTGTGTAAATCAAGCAACAAATATAAGAATGTAATAATCCACCCGTATCTGGGTTAAGGTGTGCCATATAGAATTCAGCAAATTCTAGTAGGTTGAGAACTGTGTTCTGTATCACACAGAGTCTTTTGTTTCTTTTCTTAATATGTCACATGAATTTTGCTTGAATGCTTCCTATTTTGTGGGGGTTGGTAGGTGATTTTAACCCTGTCATTGCCATATCCTGATAACTGAAAGGGTTGTTGGTATAAAGTATTTCTTCTTACAATATTCTGATAACCAAGAAGGTTGACATCAATATTCTGTTGTAATGCCATTTCAACATAGAAGTGAAGCAAAAATACATTTACTGCTCTGAATATTTAAAATAATAATTAGTGAAGATCTAATTAATTAGCAGACCTGATTGACCAGTAAAGAAACTGACAGAATGACCAGTGGACTTAACACACCAGCTGGCTTAAAGCTGTAATCTATTAGTACAGTGAGAGGCAACAAGATAAGCATCGGTTTATATATTTAGATATTTCACATGGATTAGTGAAAGATGTTACAGCTGGAATGTCCTTTCTCGCACCTAATCATTAGACATAGTTAACCTTCTGATACCAAACTGCTAGTAACCATGCTTGGTTTTTCTGATTTAAAGTTCTTACATATTTTAAAGTGTTTTATATGTATCTAACAGCCATCTGCCATAATCTTATGTAAGAACTTTCGTTAAGTCATACTCAAAACAACAACATATAAAACCCTCCAAATTCTTATTATTTTCAAAATTATTTAAAAATCAGTGTCTAATCTAATCCAATCCAGGGTTTTCTCACTCCTGCTGGAGGAACCCCTCCCTGGTTGACCTCCACCATTTTCTGTTTGGTTTTAGTTATGTCAGTGGTGTAGCTGTAATCACCATGCATGGCCAATTGTAGGTTGGTGAGGCTATTTAACCAACAGTTGGGGTGGATGGCTGTTGACTGTGCGGAGTTCATCCCTCCCATTTAACAACTCTCGTTTTTTGTGCTGCTTGGGTTAATGTATGGGCATTGTATTTCACTATATCGCACTGAAATTGTTAATTATTAAGTTTGTTGTTTTCATTCAAAACTTTTTTTCCCCCACTACCAGTTAAAAAATTTGAAACCTCAAATTCTTCAGTTTATATGGTAATATCTGCCCAGTCCTAAATTATAGGGCAAATACAATTAGAGGAGAGACTGGCCTACAATATTACTTAAAACTTATTTCTATTAACCCTTTCATTACCATATTTCTAATAAAAGACACTGCCTATGATTTTGAAAATAATCAACAATTTGGAGGGATTTAGTAATAAAACACATTTTTTATGGTTTGCAGCATATTTACGTCCCTTTGCATTCCGAGTTCAAATCCACCAATGTTAGCTTTGCTTCTCTTCCTTATGGGGTCGATAAAATAAAGTACCCGTCGATTTAATCAACTTTTCCCTCCCCCCAAATTGTTGGCTTTGTGCCTAAATAGGAAACAATTATGCTGATGTTAGGAACAAAAATAACTTAAAGGGTTCTTACATGAAATTATGATGTAAGGTTTTTAGATGTATGTATGTATAGTCCTGTAACTCCTGAGGGAGTCATACGGGCACCACATGGATGTACGGTGTTTCTTGGGCATTTTAAGCCTGGCGGAGCCCATCCCTCTCCAGGCCTGAGTACAGCAGATTTCTTCCAGAGAAAAATAGAAAGAAATTGAGAAAGAGATAGAGGAAAAATTGACCCTAGTACTAGACTGGCATTTTTTTTAAATTTTTTTTTTTTAAATCGACCTTGAAAAGATGAAAGGCAAAGTTGATCTCTGCGGGATTTGGACTCAGATAGTAGAGAGCCGGAACGAATAGCATAAAACATTCTATCCGACATTCTAACAACTCTGCCAATTTGCCGCCGTTAGATAAATACACTCAAATATAAACAGTTTTGTATTATAGAACCACCAAGACCAGTTTTAGGAAGTTTGGTAGCAAACTGGCTGATTTTTCAGCTATTTGTGGCACTTTCACAGTTTCTTTCAACACATAAGAAATCAATGTTTGATTGTAGATAAATTTCTATCAGTCTGTAGGAAATATTTATAAATCTATCAAATAAGTTGGGAATTTAGGAGTGTACTAAAATACTACCATGGAATATGCATGGCTGAATGGTGAAGAAGTTCAGTTCACATTCATGAGGATCCAGCATTCAATTCCACTTTATGGTATTGGGCAAATGACTTTAAACCAGTTTGATGTTTCCTCAAGCCTTCTGAGTAGAACTGATTAAACAGAAACACTGATTGGAAGCCCACCAGATAAATTGTATCTAAAATTCAAGGATCCAGCCTTGTCATATATCGTGTCACACTGATTTAGCTTGGTAATTAAGGAGTACATTAGCAGGCACATGGCTTAGTGGTTAGACCATTGGGCTTTTTTTTTTTTATTTTAAAGAGCTTATATTTATTTTAAAATTTTCCATCACAATTTTATATCAAAGCCTTTAAGTTATGTTCCAAACACCAGTTTAATAATGAGGCAGTTGGTCATTTTGCTAAATCTCTATTTTCAAAAAATCATTAGCAGTGACTTTCATTAGAAACATGCTAACAAAATGGTTAATTTGTCAAATATCTTGTATACCATAAGAACCAGCACCAACACAAACACTATAGTTATCAACATCATCATCATCACTATTTTCTCTTCACTTTCCACACTGGCATGAATTGGCTGGATCAACTGGTTTTGAGTCATTCTTATTCAAAGTTTTGCTAGATAAATTACAGGACTATGACTTACTTGTATATTCTGTATTCTGGTATTGTATTAACCCTAGCACTTTGTATATTTAGCAGAATCCATTTTGTTGCAAGTAATTGGGTCAGGTCTCTAATATGACAATACCTCTCTACTGCTCATGAGGCTTTGGTACCACATCTCTAATTTGAGGATACCCACCTTCTCTCTCTCTCTCCAACAATCTCAAAAGACTTAGGTTCCACATCTCTAATTTGAAGATACCCACCTTCTCTCTCTCTCCCACCATCTCAATAGACTTAGGTACCACATATCTCTAATATGACATTACCTCTCTCCCTCTCAAGAGGCTTTGGTACCACATATATTTAATTTGAAGGTACCCATCCTTTCACTTTCTCCCCCAATCTCAAAAGACTGGTACCACATGTCTCTAATTTGAGGATACCTCTCTCTCTTACCTTCCCACCATCTCAACGGACTTTGGCACCAAATAGCTCTAGTTTAAGGATTTCTCTCTCTCCTATCATCTCAGTTTTTGGCACTATGTAAAAGGGTCATAAGCTTTGTCCTAGCTCTTGACTAAACAAAAAAGCTGCCCTTGAATTCTAATGGTGTCATAGAGGTGCTGTCCTGAGATATGGTGTGTCTTGAGAAACAGCAAATTCCTGAGAGAGAAAGAAAGAGAGAGATGGTAGAAGAACCAACTCCAATACAAGACCAGTACTTTACTGACTTTGAAAGGATGAAAGGTGAAGTCAGCGTTAGTGGAATTTGAACTCAGAGTACAGGGAGCCGGAACAAATACAGAAGCATTTTTAATCCAACGCCCTAATGAATCTCAATTCCCCGTCTTCCAAGATGACAAGGATATGACTGAACAGAGCTTTAATAAAGATGTATTCATGGAAATGGGTTTATAGTATTCTTAAAATGGCAATCTAAATACAAAGTAGGACTGATGAAGTAAACTAAGAATGTTAAAACTAAACTACTTATAGAAAACTATATAATATTCTGTAAATATATCAAACAAAGTACTTATAGAGATTTATGTTTGATTTATGAGTTATGTATAAAGCCTTAAACACTGTTTCAGCCGATATACAAAGCAAACATAAAAGGGAAATAAAACAGAGCCTAGTGGTACTTCTTCCCATGACAGATTAATTACAAAGACAAAGAATACCAAAAAATTAATAAATAAAATAACAAAAATCCTACTACTTATTAAATTGTATTCTTTTACTGGTTGCAGTCATTGGACTGGGGCTATGCTGGGGCACTGCCTTCAAAACTGTTGTTAATCATACTGACTTCAGTATTTGGTACTTATTTTATAGATCTCTCTCAGGCAAAATAAGGTTGAAGGGACTGTTAGTTTTGTTGGGGACAATCTCTTGTGTTAGTAGCCCAATAGAATGCACCCTATACACTGTAAAGTTATTGGTTATTTGAAGGGAATCAAGCTGTAAAAACCATGCCAAAAATAACAGTATATTCAAAGTAGATATTTCTTAATATCATTGAAAAACCCTGGCTATGTTTATTTTTGTGACATATCTTAAACCTTTCGTTATTGTATTTCTAATAAAATACACTGCATATATGTTTTTAAAAATTTGAAAAAAAAATTTTTTTTTTGAGAAATTTACTATTTCCATTAGTAAGCTGCTGTTTGAAATATTTAACAAAAATTTCTTAAAATTATGATGGGAGATTTTAATATAAATATAAAACTTAAAATGGGCAGTTTTATAGAACTAGAGGTGATTTCAGTCAGATTGGTGTCGGTTGAGTGGCGGTGCGTGGCCTTGCGGTAAGGGTGTTCGACTTATGAGTTCAATTCCTAGACTAGATTGTGAATTGTGTTCTTGAGCAAAACACTTTATTTCATGTTTCTCTGGTATATTCAGTTGAAAATGAGTACCAGAAGTAGCCAGGAGTTTAATTAATCAGGGGAAAGTCTTGTAATCTCAGTCACTTAACGCCACAGAAACCAGGATAAGCACCAACCACTTGAGCCTCCAGGCTCAAGACAAACTTTAACCCAGCGATGGACTGGCATCCTGTCCAGTGGGAAGTCTTGTACTATCAAAAGTTTCACGTCACGGAAACTGGGGTACACATTGGCCTGATGAGCCGCCGGGCTTGAGGCAGACTTTAGACTTTTATGTATCAAATGAGTAAATCTTATACCTCCTCTTTTGCCTATCTCTTAATCCAGCTTGTAAAGCAATGAAAAAAATCATGACTTGCTTTAAATTGTAAGTCCAAATTCAATCAAAGATTATATTTTTTTTCTATTTATTTCAAATATTTACATGATTCAAGAATAAGAGAGTCTGTTAAAAATCAGGTTTGTTGTGTTTTGTAACAAAATACCATGCATTAGGTATGGTATATGTTTTTCTTCTTCCTAAGAATAACTACTAGACATTAATTCTAGCTTTGCTTTAAAGTGAATATTTGTGTGAAAATACAGCATGCACCTACTCACACACAAATTCAAAAGTGAAAAGACACACATACACACGCGCACACAGCCATTTTGTATAATCAGTACACATTGGCTTCATAATATGAAGGTGTGTAGCTTAGTGGTTAGAGAGATGAATTCACAATCGTGAGAATGCAAGTTCGATTCCTGTACTGGGTGATGCGTTATGTCCTTCAGCAAGACATTTTATTTCACATTGCACTTTCTGCTAGGTGTTGCAGCCGGTAGATAGCATCAGCAATGGAAACATTGTTTCCTTGGTCCGATTTGATGAGTTCCAGTGAATGAGGTCTGGGATCCTGGCCTCATAAAATGTTATTTTACAAATTATATATATATATATATAAGTATATATTTTGAGTTTATGTTGGTTGTATAGCAACACCTCAGTATGCAGGCTGGAGCACTCGACGAAGTGCGCAGGGTGGTTTGGTTACTCCGGAGTAGTGTAAAATAAAGTTAAATAAAAAGTCAAATGATTAAAATTTAGCTTCGTTTATTACTGCTATATATATTTCAGTGACAGCCATCTTTGGCTGTGACCTCTTCAGGCAGTTTGAATTAGTATGGTATAGACAAGTACAAGTACATGGTATAGACTGGAATCATATATGATTCCAGTTCTTCAGTGAAATAACAACCCAACCAGGAACTGGGCATATCAGAGTATTGACAATATTATACACCTCAACAACATATGTACTTGTCTATACCATACTAATTCAAACTGCCTGAAGAGGTCACTGCCAAAGATGGCTGTAACTGAAATATATATAGCAGTAATAAACGAAGCTAAATTTTAATCATTTGACTTTTTATTTAACTTTATTTTATATATATATATATATATATATATATATATATATATATATATGATCGTGTAGGTGTCACGACAAAAAACACACAGTCCACGCTGTAATGTGGCCGTGTAGGCAACACGGTAAAAACCTCCCAGACCCACACTGTAAATGTGGTTGGTGTTAGGAAGGGCATCCAACTGTAGAAAACCTGCCAGACAGTCCTATGCGAGCAAGACAATCACTCTTGCCTCAAGTGGGACTACCCCCGTCCAAACCCATGCAAGCGTGGAACACGGACGTTAAACGTTGATGATGATGATGATGATATGAGGGTCGGCTGAAAAGTTCATAGGCTGACCATGAAGGAGTGATGCTCGAGCCATGAAATTTTGCATGCATTAATTTCATCTCTTAATAACTGCACTGTCTCTTTCCAGGGGCTATTTTGAAAAATAAACCTGATTTAGTCATTCTATGAGACTATCTTGGTCAGCAAATGAAGTTTACAGCCGACCCGTGTGTGTGTGTGTCCATGTCCGTTGGTGTGTGTCCGTGTCCGTGTGTGTGTGTGTGTGTGTGTGTGTGTGTGTGTGTGTGTGTGTGTGTGTGTGTGTGTGTGTGTGTCCGTGTGTGTGCGTGCGTGTGCGTGCGTGTATGAATTTATAACGATAGATATGTGGGTTCCTGCTGCTTGGGCTTTTTTTAGCATCTAATTTGCATTGAGGAGTTATTGGTCTTAAAGTCAGTATTTTTTTAAATATATCAATATTTACATTGTGTCTGTGTGTAAATCATCATCATCGTTTAATATCCATTTTCCATGCTAGCATATATATATATATATATATATACACACACATACATACAGAGTGAGAGGGGAGAGAGAAAGAGAGGGGCAGAGGGACATACAGAATCATTAAAATTTAAGACTTACCAGAGGATAATTCAAATTGAAAAATGTTTCTAAATTACTGTAAAGATGAGGATCAACTCCAGTTAAGGGTTTGATAATAGACACACCCTGGAGGTCTTCAGGTGATGGTGGCTCATTGGGCCGATGTAGTCGCCATTTGCTGCAAGAAACAACATATTGTTTATTAGAGTCAGAAAGAGAGACAAAGAGATAATATTACATATGTCCTATAGAAAGTAATGATGGCAGTATTTTAAATTTGATTGTAGGGTAGTGGATTGGCAGTATTGGAAGAGCGTTGGACCAACATGATTTATGGCCTATTACATACTGATTTCCAGTCCCTCCAAGGTTAACTTTGCCTTTCATCCTTACAGGGTCAATAAAATAAAGTACCACTATGAAATCAGCCCAATTAACCCCTTTTAAACAAAACCCCTATGAAATCACAGTCAAATTGACCCCTTTCAAATCACATCCCAATTAACTCCTTTTAAACAGACTCCTAATTTAACCATTAACTCAACCATAAGAAAACCCAGAGCCAAACACAGATTAGAGGCTAAATTATATACTGCACCCATGTAAAGTTTTATCAACAGAAGCAGGTAAAATAGGTGGATGTGTGTGTGCAAGTATGTATATATGTATAAATACATTTACACAGCACACACACGGTATTAGAATCAGGCACAATAGGTGTGCATATGTATATGTATATACATACATAATTGTGTGTGTGTGTGTGTGTGTGTGTGTGTGTGTGTGTGTGTGTGTGTGTGTGTGTGTATCTGTATGTATTACTAGATTATGAGTTATTTCACAATAGGAAATTGACCTATATATGTGTGTGTGTGTGTGTGTGTGTGTGTGTGTGTGTGTGTGTATATACATACATCTAAGCTAGACACACATTTGGGATACAAAAGATTATTACTAAGCTGTGCATTTTGTACTATCAAGTAGTAGAAGTGTTAACGCCACCTTCAGCCCACCTTAAAATACGTTAGGCTATACGACTATGGTAAAAGTGGACTCTTTTAAGAGGATTCTTTCTAAACTGTGACACAACACTTTATTGTGTCACTAAAAATCTCTGGGTGTGGTCACAGAGTTAAGTTAAATCCAATAAATTATTTTTTATATATAAATGTGTCTCTGAATGTATATTTGAGACCTGATAACTACAACTTAGTATAAAATTAAACGTGTACGTGATTGGCGACACGTGATGTATTTAATTGTTTTAGTTGTTTGTTTGTTTTTTCATTTATTTAGTTGTATCTAACAAAACTGAATGGGTCACGAAAGCAAAATATTTTTAAACCTCTTCATACCAAATTATCTGAACACCCTCCCCCATTGGTCATATGATACTAGAATGTTTATTTTTAGTTGTTTATATTTATCTTATAAATTTTTCATCATAATTTTATAAAAGAACCTTTGTTAAATTAGATTCCAATCATTAGCTTAAAAATGGCTTCTGATTTTACTCAGAAGACTAACAATTTTGGGAGAGGAGAAAGTCGATTAAATCAACTCCAGTGCATTACTGGTACTTTATTTTCTCAACCCCCATAAGGATGAAAGGGAAAGCTAACATCAGCAGGATTTGAACTCAGAATGTAAAGGATTGTAACTATACTGCAAAGCATGTCAGATACTTTACTGATACTGCCAATCCAACACCCTAATAATAATGAGAAAATTATATTTCTAAATCCCTCCAAATTCTTTATTTTCAAGTTCATTTCAAAATTATAGGCTGTCTTTTACTAGAAATAAGTAACAAAAGGGTTAAAAAGTGTGTAGCTGATATGAAAAGGGTTAAAAAGTGTGTAGCTGATATGAAAAGTTTCAAAAACTCTAGACTGGGTAGACTAAACCATTATTCAGACAAATTGACAAAACTCTACCCTAGAACAACAACAAATGTTTTTCCTCCTAACTTTTGTACACCACCTCCACTGCCTTTCATTTCCTCCTCCATCATCTTTAGACAAGTCTTTTTTGGCCTTCTGTTACTACTTCCATCACTATCATCCTTTTCCAACACATGGCCCAACCCATTTCTCTGCACAACATTCATCACTGGCTCTATTCCTCTCACCCAGTCACTTTCATCCTTCCTCAACACATGACCCAATCCTCTCATTCCATTTCTCTTCACAGCATCCATCACTGGCTCTATTCCTATCAAGCTCTGCAATTCATTGTTTGTTTTTCCCTCTCTCAGTGATTCTTCAATCATCCATAAAACCAAACTTATTTCTGTTCTTTCCAGCCTTCTCTACTGCACACAATAATCACCCATGTCTCTCTCTCTCCCTCCCATAAATCATGGCACTTCTCACATACGTCTATTGGCATAAACATTGACATAGTCTACCCTGGATAGCCGATATCAGTGTTCAGACCAAAAACATAAAAATACTTAAAGAGGGTGGGATACAAACCAAACAACTAAAGAGCTAGTCACATCACTAACTATCTTCTATACTAGCAACAATATATCACGAAACCCAATTTACATTGAAAAGGTTGAGTAGAAACTGAACAAAAGACACTACCTCAATTATAGTTGTGCATGCGTGTTTATATGTGTGTGCTTATATGCATATATATATATATATATATACATATATATACATATATAAAGATATAGAAAAATACATATGTGTGTGTGCCCTTGCTAACAGGAAAAATGGATGTTAAATGGTGATAATGGTGTGTGTATGTGTGTGTGTAAGAGTGTTTGTGTGTATATATGTATGTCAAATACAAAAGGTTCCTCATGTTATAATTCCAGTTATAAAAAAGTCCAAGAACAGCCAAGTTATTTTCTAACATTTAAAAAAAAATTACAATTTAATAGATACAATTACAACAAGGATTTAAGCAAACTAAAATTACTATTAGACCAAAACAACAAACAACAAACAACAAATTTACAAAAATTGAAACTTTATCAAATGCTAAACTGATCAAATAAAAGCCAACTTCCTCACCAAAACGTTTAGTCAACGTTTTCTAGGCTCAGAAGGCTGTGATATTTTAAAGTGGAATGTATCATTATGTTACATCTGGGATAGGTTGGACAAGCTGTCATGGTCCAAGAACCATGTCTTGCTCATATGTTCCAGATTTTGACATAGGAAGAGTATCCAGCAATAGAAACTAACACCAAAATCTTTACAGAGTATACTGGGTGCATTTTATTCAGGCACCTACCTTACAACTTTACAAAGTGTGTACCTGGTGCATTTTATTGTGGCACCAGCACTATCACTTTACAGAGTGTGCCAGGTGAATTTTAGCATGACACCAGCACTATCGCTTTACCAAGGGTACCAAGTCCATTTTATCGTGATACCAACACTAGAGCAGTTGTCATATGCTTGGGCAAACAGAAGAGTAAATGATTAAATGCATGTTTCACAACAAAAGAGAAAAGAACAACAATAATCTCTTACTAGTCCCATTTAATAGGTTTTGTTTCAAATTGAAATCTATGGGTGATGAAGACAACCCAATATTTTAACTACTGACTGACTATTTTAAATAGCAATGGAGCCTTAAGAAGCTATAACAAAGAATTACCATACATACATTAAAAGATAAAGAATGTGTGTGTGTGTGTGTATGTGTGTGTGTGTATCATATATATATATATATATAAATGTGTGTGTGTATGTATATCATCATATACAAGAAACTAATTTATTTATAGATCTCTTAGATATATGTATAGATCTATTAATAGTTTCTTTTCGCAATAAAAATGTTCTGAGATTTCATGATAACAAATCTTATAAGATTCTGTGTGCGCATGTATTTGAGTATGTGTGTATTTGTACACATACATATGCAACCATACATACATAAAATTACTCCTCACACACATACATATAAAAATAAGTAAACACACAGATGCAATGAGATGGAACACTTTGGTACTAATAGCTACTCCCGGCCTATAAATCCATAACAGCAATTAAATACACACATATTTTTCTAAGGACATGAAAAGCCACAGAGTGTTTCCTAACTTTTGGCCAGAACACAAAATAATTCACTAACAACAATACAAGAATTAAGAGAGACTTCTTTTTGGTGTTTTTTTTTTCTTCCAATTTTGGTATGAAGCTTTTACTACCAGGAAAAAAAAAAATATATATATATATATAATTTAAAAAAAAATGAAATAACGAAAGTGAAATCACCATAGCAACTGTATATTCTGAACATTATTTTTAGCTTAACTTGGCTACAAAAGCTTTGTATTGCTGATCCTATTGAAAAATGAATAATCAGAATAGATAAAACTCAAACTAAAAAGATGCTTTTCAGATGAAAGTAATCAATACTATTCATAATAGAGATCTTTGATGTAATAATATATGATTGAATAGTTAAACCCTACTGTATGTTGTATACATATGTATCCTGTTGAAGTGTTTTCATACTTTATAACAATGTCTAACACCACCATCATCACCAACACCACTGTGATCATTATCATCCCCGTTTTACACCCATTTTCCATTATACTGTGTTGGATGGGTCATCATGGTCTGAGCCTGTTCTTACTTAGAGAGGTTGCCAATCCCTTAGCAAGCCTAAAGAACCCCCCCCCCCTTCTCTACCCTATGTTGTCATTTGTTTGTCAAACAATCAAAGTGTACTGGGTGTATTTTATCATAGCACCAACACTAGAGGTGGTCTTGTCCTCTACAAGACTAAAGATTCCTCTTTACTATACATTGTCTATGTTCATAACTGCTAGGATTAGAACTCAGATTGCACAGGGCTAGATCAGATATGACAAAGAATCCTGCCTGACTTTTTAAACAATTTCGCGAATCAACTGCCTCAGGAGTGGTACTTTATTTACTGAAAGGCAATGTGTACCTTGGTGAGATTTGAACTCAAAATACAGAGAGCTGGAACAAATACCTCTCCAATCCCCTCACACTAGCCCCCAGTCCACCCTGTAAACTGGTCGTTTTGGTGCCATGACAAAAAGCGTCCAGTCCAACCTGTAAAGTGGTTGTGTATGTGTCATGAAAGAAAAGCACCCAGTACACACTGTAAATGTGGTTGGTATTAGGAAGGGCATCCAGTCATAGAAAACTAGCCAGAAACAGTTCTGTATGAGCAAGACAATGTCATATGATCTGACCTGTATCACAATAAGACAATTCATCTAAGCCATGCTAGCATGGAAAAATGTTAAATGATGATGATAATCCAATGCCACAACTGTCAATTCCCCAGCACTGTCTAATATAACAAGGTAAGATTAAGTTGAATTGTAAAAATGTTCATCTTAAGAAAATATACATCTTTGAAGAGAAGTCATTTATTTTTTTCATTCATAATTCCTTTGGTAAAATGAACCAGAATAATGTTATAGTAAAAAGTAAGAATGAAACTATAAAAATATCTAAGTAGAAAAAAAGAAGAAATGACACTTGCAGTTGGTATGTGCTTCATGGGAATTCCAAGAACGGAACTAACATTTACATTGTTTTATCTCACCTATAATGTACAATATGGCACACAGCCACATCTAGACTTCGTCAGTTTCTGACAGGTAAATAAAAACATGTATGTATAGTTTATATACACACACACACACACGCATGTCTGCATGTAGGGTGGCTAGAATGCATTGCAGTATTTGTTCAAGCTCTCTGTGCTCTGAGTTCAAATTCCACTGGGAGTCAATTTAGCCTTTCATTCTTTTGATGTTGATAAAATACCAGTCCACTACTGATAGCTGTTGTGTCTCTCTCGCTCTCTCATAAAATTATAGTGGAAGATTTTGCGATGATTAGTTGATGTTGAAAGTGTTAAAAATGGAAAGAAATGGAAAGATATTCCAAACAAAACTGGCAAATTCTCTTTTACTGGCTCCAGCCAACAGGCTATGGCCATGCTGGGACACCATTATTAAACTTATTTCATGCAAACTCAGGTCACAACTTCACTCACTGCTGAAAACCCAATGAAACAAAGTGAATTCCTTTCAGTTGTTGCAAATGTTCTACCTCTTCTAGCCAACTTCTCCAGTCATGTAGATTTATATGTCAAAGATAAGCATTATATAGCTTACCTCTGTACACTGGTAGAATTATTTACTCATCAAGAGAAGGGCAGTGGATAGGCAGAATTGTTAGTGTTGGATGAGATGTCTTATATCTGTTCCTGCTTCATGTATTTTGAATTCAAATCCTTTCTCTTCCTTATCGTTTAACGTCCACTTTCCCTGGTAATAAGTTTTCGATAGGTTGCAAACAGACTGGGTCAGTACTCAAACAGAGCTACTGAGCCTACAGAGAAACCAGGAGCACGATTCTTGCTTAAATATGTTCCCACACTGAGTTTTAAGACAAGCAGGTGGCCTGTATCTCACAAACAATCCTGCATTCAGCTAAGTGGATTTTATCATGACTCCAACATTAAGGAGTTTTTCATGTCTTTGACACAGTTGAAGAGTCCTGACGTTTTTGGCAGGTTTTCTATGGCTGGATGACCTTCCTACTACCAATCACTTTACAGAGTGTATTCTTATCATAGGGAAAATAGTGGTATGACAGAGAACTGGGTCCTTCATCATAACAACATTCAAGAATCCATCTATGATACATAACCTCATAAAAATCAAACTAAACCTATCTAGCTGTGAGCTGTAATAACAACAAGCAGTTATTACAGCAACCTGCTAAGCTCAAGTATAACAAGTCCAACTCAACTAGTTTACATATTTCCAATGGTGCATAGTCTTCATTCTTTGATATCTGGCCAAGCCAATGTCTACTTCAGTTTATGTGCTGCTCTTGAAATAATGGTTCCCAGTCAGTCTAATACTTTGGAAACAAGTCAGAATACATAACAAACCACAACTATTCCAAAAATTACAGATATAATTCATACACCAGCAATATTTGGGAAATTATATATTTCAAATATACACAGTAAAAGCAAACAAACAAAAACTCTATATGTTTAGTCGAACAGCAAATCTCAGCTACATCATACTGACAAGATGACAAAAGCATTGCCACGAAGAACGGCTAGCAATATCTGCATCAGCCATTCCACCTCAGTGGTGTACTTAGTTACAATGCTCTTATTCTGATTTGGCAGAGAAGAGCAGCGGTCCCGAGATTGAGCTTAAAGTCTGCCTCTAGCCCATAGGCACATCAGAGCTTATCTCATTTTTTATTGGCATTAAGTGACAGAGTACAGTACTACACACTTGGAGGAGGGAAAGAAGTATGTTATAAGGTTAACCCTAGCAGCCTTTGATAGTTCTCATTTTCAGCTGGATGGACTCAAGGACACAATGTTCTGTCAGGTGCAGGAATTGAACTCACAACCTTACAATCATAAACAATGACTTCTATCAACATTTTAACATCATTTATGCTAAAAACAGAACCACAGCATTAAAAATAGCCAACTTTAGAAATTTTCTATGCCAACAATCTAAAATAGACTTTCTACGCCTTTTGTTTGTTTGATAAATAGAAGTCCTCCTCTATAGCCAATTCATAAAGAAACTTCCACAAATTACTAACAACATTTTGAGTTAATTATTTTAATTAAAATAATTATAACCAATTTACAATGATGAAGTTAAATAATAGTTTTACATTCCTAATTGTAGTTAGTGTAAAATGGTTCCAATACAAAAACTACACTAACTTAAAAAGATACTTTCATTTCATAGAATTTAATACCATATCCCTCAACAACTATTGACCCACAACAAAGCTCAGATGAAACCATGGTTGGGAGATGGTTATATGAGATTTTTACATAAGTTTTATATACGTGTGTGTGTGTGTGTGTTTGTGTGTGTCCTTGTTTTTGTGGTGCTAAGTGGTGTGATAAACATACTAAACATTTATTGAATTAACTCAATATCCTGTAGAGCATAAAGCCACATTAGTAGAAAGTATGAAACCAAAGTACAAAGCAGCTCTATTACTGTACCACATTAAATATTGGAGTCGAATATTACAAATTTTCATAAAGATTTGTCCACTAATAGATACTACAAACATTTTTCAAAAATATATTCTAAGCTAAATTATTGCAAAATATTAAGAGATAAGGTATGATATACAATCAATAGAGTCAATGTAAACATTATTTATGGTCACAGTTTATTTGAAAGTTTTATCTTTTAAAGTTTTATTATGGTTTGTCAAAGGTTTTGATATGCCAATATCATCCGCAAAACTATGAAATAAACATTCACCATTAATAATAATAATAATAATAATATATATATATAATAATCATTATCATCGATTTTCTTTCAACATTTTCATGCTGGCATGGGGTGGATGGAACTTTTTGAGGCAGTCTTTTACAGTCAGATGCTCTTCCTGACACCAACCTTTTTAGACACTTTTGTCAACACCCAGCAATACAACAGTATACCTATTCTAAACTGGTGTGGTGTGTGTGTATACATATATAGAATAGAGGTAATTCATGCCATTTTGCAGAGCATAAGCATTTCTTTTTCTCTTTGGAGAAAACTTAACCGAAATTATCTTCACAGCAGGTTCAAAACTGAAAAGTATAAATAATAGCTCTAAATAAGTAAAAGTTACGAGCAAAGTGTTAACATTAATTTGGAGAGAGAGAGGTGGGGGGGCTGAGATTTATCAGTTGAAAGTTGGATAAATGGATGCCTAACAACTAATTGTGTCATCTAGATCGTGCGCGCGCGCGCGTGTGCGTGTGTATCTGTCTCATTTGGGTTGAATGTATGTATGTGTGTGTGCGTATATATATATATACACACACACACACACACACACACACACACACACACACACACACACATCCAACCCAAATGAGACAGACCTGGTAACAGCATTGAGTGCTTTGAACAACGCACCGCCTGTAACTGTAGTTACACACCTAACTAACATATATATATATATATATATATATATATATTGCTAATAAGTATGTTAGTGATACAAAGAAAGACATTTCCAGAACAAATGACACACTTAAGTTAACTGCTGTAACAACATACCTACTAGTAATATGTGTATGTGTTTGTATGTATGTGTTGAGGTGTGTTTTATGTACAAGTGTAATAAAACGTGAGCATTCAATACATGTGATCAGAGTGTAAGATTTATTTTCCAAAGAAAAAGGCAGCAGCACCGTCGAAGTTTCAGCAATGATGCATCTCCTTGTTTTTCCATTTCCCCTTTATTTTTACTTATTTACTTTCCTTTTACTTCTCTTGCCAATGGTGCTAAAAGCACTCAAGGTTCACATTGTGGTGTTAAACTGGATGCCAGATAAAGACTAAAGTTTACTACCCAAGGTCCATATGGTGGTGTTAAACTGGGTAACAGATTAAGTACCATCCAAGATACTAGATAAAGTTTACCACCAAACGTCCATGAGTTGGTGTTAAACTGGGTGCTGGATAAAGTTGACCACCTAAGGTCCAAGTAGAGCCATTCAACCAGATCCTGGGTAAAGTATACCACCCGAGTATGTCACAGTAGGATCTTAAGGTAAAAAATTGAAACATACTGCAAAGCCTCTTGTTTAACACTACCAATTCCATTAATCTACCATCTTGGACCAATACATAATTTTATCAATACTGACAGGATGAAAAGCAGAATTGAGCTCGGTAGGATTTGAACTAAAATATTCCAGCTATTCAAATATTCCATTTACAATAAACTATTTCTTCAACTAGTGATATTGTTAAAATAAGTAAATCATTTTGTTTCTTATAAAATATATCTTGAGTGTAAATCTCAAAGGTGTTTATGTGTGTGTGCGTGCATGTGTGTGTGCGTGCGTGCATGTGTGTCTATATATATATATATATATATATATATCAAAAAACGGTTTGATGCCATCATATATGCCTGCCATTTCAATTAATGGAATTTTAAACAAAGAATACAACATTTTAGCACCAGACCAGCAATTTGGTGGGGAGGAAAGTTGATTATATCGACCCCAGTTCTTGACTGGGTCTTTATTTGATTGATCTTGGAAGGGATAATTAATACCATCAACCTTATAATTTTGATTAACTATAACTTATCAAAATTTGTCATTAAATATTTGAAATAGAGTGTATTTCATTAGAAATGCAGTCATGAAATGGTTAAGTAACCATGACTTTTGCCATGATAAAATGTACCTTTGGCAGTATCGGTAGAGAGGCGGACGCCATGCTTTGACACAGAGTTACGGCCCTTGCCATTCTGAGTTCAAACCCCACCGAGGTTAACTTTGCCTTTCATCCTTACGGGGTCAATAAAATAAAGTACCAGTAATGAACTGGGTAATTGCTGGCCTTGTGCCAAAAGTAGAAACAATTATATTCTGTAAATTGGTAGTACTGGTGTCACAATAAAATGCACCCAGTCCACCCTGTAAAGTGGTTTGCATTAAGAATGTATGAGCAAAACATGGTTCTCTGATCCATCTATTCTCAGAATGGGACAACTTATCCAACTCTTGCCAACATGAAAAACAGATGTAAAATGATGATGATGATGGCGATGATGAGTTAGCATCAACATGATAGGTTTAATTAATAGTCTTCCAAGTTAGCCATTTGGCTATACAATCAATACTAAGTAGCGAATGATTAAACTGGTTAATTCTTATGTTCCCAAAATAAAATCCCTTAATAACTATTGTTCTCTAAAGATACAGCTAACTGGAAAAGAATTTCCAATGGAGGTGTTTCAGTGCAGTAGTAATTCTACTTTCTTATTCATAGTTACAGACCAATTTCTAAGACATTAATGAAGACATTAATGAAGACATGCACCCCCATTTTAAATATAACATTTTTGCCTCCATTCTTGACTCATAATATCCTGTAGATAAGTCACACCCCTATTTTACATATATATTTGCCTCCATCTTTGGCTCACTTATAATATCCTGTATGTCCAGTTGATAAGACCCAGTCCTATTTTACATACAACATTCTTTGCTCGATACTTGACCCACATAGAATATCCAATAGGTCCAGTAGATAAGTCGCACCCCTATTTCTTGGTTCAGTGCTTGATTGAATTGAGATTTTGTAGGCACCAGTAAATAAGTCGCATGCTAGATTTTATGTCAACTTTTTACAGAAAATGGTATGACTTATAGATCAGTATATTCAGCATGTGTGTGTATGTTTATTTTATTGTAACCTTTTATCTACTGCAGGAAAAAAAAAAAAAAAAAAAAAAAAGAGCATTTTTTTGTTTGTTTTTTTTTTGTTTTTTCTAAAAGGATAAACACTATTTCATACATGGAATAAAAAATGTTTAATTGTTGAAATTAACATGGAAGATCATTAAAACCTCGCACATAATTCTAGGATATAAAATTCCTTTTTTTATATCGTCTATAATTAAAACTTTTCTTCATAATTTTATTTTATGTAAGAACCTAAATTCTTGGTTATTTTTTTAATTATTTGAAACACAAGCTGTGTCTTTCATTAGAAATATGGTAATGAAAAAGTTAAAGCCTGAACTCTTAATGTCTATCAAGGTGAATTGTTCCCAAACATTTTTATTGCAATAACTTTATACAATTGTCAAAAAAATGTGAAACTCATATTTATATTTTATGGGTATTAAGACATTAAAATGAAATTTAATAATTTAATAAATAATTTTTATTAAATTTTATTTAAAAAAAATACTTAACTTGCAGAAACACTGACCTAGACTAAAGTATACTATACAGCTAAATATATCATTTACTCTTTTGATACAAACTCACCTGACCCTACCTCTGGTCCTTCAGAACAAAACTGGTTTTGTTTTAAATTTTTTATATTTATCTAAAGATCTTCCTTCATAATTCTATGTAAAGACCATTATTAGGTTATGTACCCACCAAGGTTAACTTTGCCTTTCATCCTTACAGGGTCAATAAAATAAAGTACCAGTAATGTACTGGATAATTGCTGGCCTTGTACCAAAAAAAGTAGAAACAATTATTAGGTTATGTTCCAACTGCCAGCTTAATAAGAAAGTTAGCTATTTTACTAAATTCCTCCAAATCCTTAGTGATTTTCTTAGAAATTTGAAAATCAATGAGTGTCTTTCATGTGAAATATGGTTTTAAAAAAAATAGTTAAATTGTTTCTATTTATTTAAAAGCCTTCCATCATAATTTTATATAGTGACCTTTAAATTATGTTCCAAACATCAGCTTGATGAGAAAGTTAAATTACAAAATTCTTCCAAAATCTCAATTATTTTCAAAATATGGCAATGAAAGGGTAAAACTTAAAAGAAAAAAAAAAGGAGCTGTATATAGTTAGAAAGTACAGAAGCCCTCAAACAGCAAAACATTTAAATATTTTGCTATAATGAAAAACTTTACAGTCAAGTGGTAACATGAGCCTAAGTACTAAAGTTTGGAATCTCATGGAGTCTTTTGTCCTTTTAACAGTTCAAAAAAGTAAAGCCATGCTATTTATTATTTCATGCTAATACCATGATTTTGCCTTTCATCCATCCAGGCTCCATAAAGTAATCCTTTTATTACTATGTTTCTAATGAAATAAACTATTTCAATTAATAAAAAGAAATAGAGAGATTTACTGAACTTATAAATTATGTCATTATGAAGCTAAGGAATAGATTGACAAGAGCCCAGACCTCATTCACTTACTAAGTGAAGTGGAGCTCATCAAATTGGACCAAGGAAACAATGTCTCCATTAGTCTTTCCAATGCTGATACTATCAACCAGTTGCAACTCCTGGCAGATAGTTGTTGCTTAGTTGATTGAACTGTAGGCTTCTAAAAGTTTCAGCTATAGTGGTAGGGCTTCAGTTTTGTCACCTCTATTTTTGGCTATTACTCCAACTCCTAGGTGTATTTCTCATCATACACTTCATTGGTGGAGTCCAGTGGAGTTAGATTTATGCCATGGTGTGCCTAGTCTTGCTTTTGTGAATGTTCATGTGCCTGTGTCTGTAGGTATGTGTGTGTGAAGTATGTTACCTATATAGAATCATACTAGCTGTGGATATGGCATACAACATTTAAGAGTGTGTGTGTGTGTGTATGTGTAGTTGCACACATGGCTGTGTAATTGAGGAGTTTGCTTCACAACCATGTGCTTTCATGTTCAGTCCCACTGTGTGACACCTTGGGCAAATATTTTCTACTATAGCTTTAAGTTGACCAATGCTTTACAAGTGCAATTTGGTAAATGAAAGCCTGCAGTATATATATGTGTGTGTACCTGTTTTTATGTCATGTAACCTAGCAGTTTAACAAAGAGATCGATAAAGTAAGTATCAGATTAAAAAAAAAATAAGAGTATACAACTAAAACACCTATCATTTAAAACACCTGAGAAACCTCCCATGAAATGCAACCTCGTAAGAAGTCAGCTAAACTTGCATAGGTGTAATATGTAACAACAACAACACAATAGAACTGGAGTTCCTACCATTAAAAATACACCATAGAAACCTCCAGAGATGAAACTTTGTTGGAAACCAGCTAAACATACATAGCTGTGAGTTGTAACAACAACATAAGACTGTGGGCCCTATCATTTAAAACACCTGAGAAACCTATTAAATGCAGCCTCGTAGGAAGGCAGCTAAAGGTGTAATCTGTAATAGGTGTAATCTGTAAATTTCATTCCATTTTGTGTTGTTTTTTTAAATTCATAATGGGTGTAACATCCATGGGTGAAGAACGTTGTGCATGTGACATAAGGGTGTTACCTAATTGCAAAGACATGAATAATAGACTAAAGAATAAACAATAGTTTATGTGAGATTATTTTTCATATAGAATTGTGAGTACATTCACTTCCTCTATGAATACATATATGACAAACAATCAACTATAACTTCCACATCAGAGTAACAAATAAAAGACTCTTCTTACAACAATAAAAAAAATAGTAAAAAACCTCAGTTGATTTCAGTGATTGTTCTAGGTGGTTGATCATTGGGACCACCTACTTATCAAATTAACTTATAAATAGCTAAATATTCCATAAACGCGTGTAACATTAATGTAATTCACCAAGAGATTCAGCATGACACAGTGTAGCAAGACATGACTTACTCTCTCAATTCCAAGTAAATTACATTTTGTGTAAAGTGTAAATGGCTGAATATTTCACAGCCACGTGTAACATTAACAGAGACATTCAGATTACAGGTACAGTTTATCTGATGGGTTTCTATACAACTTTTATCTACCCAATTTTACTAACAAGGCTTAGGTTGACCAAAGATATGGCAAAGATAGTAACCCAAAATGCCAAGCAAAGAGATCAAACCCAGGACCCCATGATTGTGAAACAAAGTTCTTAATCACTCAGCCATTCCTGTGGTTAAATTAACAGCACAGTGGTAGAATAGTCCATAGTCATGTGCACCCTCAGGGAGATTCAGCATGAAACTGGTGTGGTAAGGGTGGTTCTTTGAATTACAGATTGAGCTCATTCAACGGACATCTACACAATTTCTGTTTACCACCAAAAAAATCCCAAGGTTTATGGAAAAAGAAAGGTACTTGTCCAAGTACACATTGGGATCAAACTTAGAACCTCATAACTGCAATGTGAACTTATTAACCTGTTAAAATAATCTACATCTGTTTTAGTAATGAAAGGGTTAAATAGGAACCCTTTAAAATCAGTGGTTTTGATTCAATGAACTAGAAGCAGTTTGGGTCAGGTTGTCAAAGAAAGGCTTTATTTTATTTATTTTGTTTTTGTAAATTTAAGATTGTATAAATATATGTGCTTTTGATTTAATTGGTATTTATTAAAAAAT
Organism: Eledone cirrhosa; assembly: GCA_964016885.1. Lineage (NCBI taxonomy): Eukaryota > Metazoa > Mollusca > Cephalopoda > Octopoda > Eledonidae > Eledone > Eledone cirrhosa. The sequence goes on along the minus strand of OZ024746.1, from coordinate 22,514,561 downwards.
TATAATTAAAGACAAACCCCAACTTCTACTTATGCTAATCTGAAGAGTACAAATTTGTTTCTATGTGAAATAGTAATTTTTAGCTATTCAGTCATTCATATTTTCATATCGACTTTCTCTCGTCTCAACAACTTGTGGTATAGCATTTCAAAAGTACTTTTTATGAAAATTATATTTAGACTTGTTACCATCTCATTTCATGAGTCTATGTAAATTATTTTGATATATTTATATATTGGATCAAGCAAGCTGTGTGTGTATTAGTATGTATTATCTCTGATTAACTCTATATTGACCATATTTCTAATAAAACATTGTCTAGGCATCTCAATTCATTTTGAAAATAATCAACAATTTGGAGAGATTTAGTAAAATAATTAACATTTTCACCAGTGACCCTTTTGTTACCATATAATGAAATACAGCACATATGTGAATTACCCTTTCAATACCATATCTCTAATGAATTACACTACATATGTGATTAACCCTTTCATTACCATATCCCTAATGAAATACACTGAATATGTGATTAACTCTTTCAGTGTCATATTTATAATAAAATGTACAGCATACAATTTTCAAATTATTTTGAAAATGATTGAAAATAATGAAAAATGTATAGGGATTTAGTAATGTAACTTTCTTATTTTTAAGTTGGTGTGTGGACCATAACTCAACAAAGGTTCTTACATAAAATTATGATGGAAGGTAATTAATTATAAACATTTTAAAACAAGACATTATTTTATTATAAAAATGGAGGCTGTCTTGGACAGTTTAGTATTTTCTTTGGCCACTTATTCCTAAGAGGGTCGTGGGGTAGAGTCCTCAAGCACTCCTTCCGGCTGGTCCTGTCAGAACCAACCATCTCTAACTGATCCAGCTGGATCACAAAGCTAGACCAGCCAAGCTCATGGATGTTATCCAACCATCTTGACCAGGTTCTTTCATCCCCTTTTATCCCTTGTGTGACCCCACTTCAAAACAAGAATATACTACTTTTGTGTTTTAATTATTGAAATATTCAACAATTATGAAAGGTTTAGTGAAACTAACTTTTAACTGAAACTAAACAAAAGACAAATATTTAACCACTGAAATCTAATATTGTCCAGTATATAATAATAACTTAATTTAGGCACAAGGCCAGCAATTTGGGTGGAAGGGAAAGTCGATTAAATCAACCCCAGTGCATTACTGGTATTTTATTTTATTGACCTGTGAGGATGAAAGCTAAAATTAACCTTGGCAGGATCTGAACTTAAAACAAAGGGCTGTAACTATATGCCACAAAGCATGTTCTCCAACACTAACAATATTGCCAATCCACCACCCTCCAGCCTAGTATGTAATAATGAGATTTAAAATCAAAGTTTAAATTTAAAATTGAACACTAACTCTTAACATCCTGTAACAATTTAGCAGAAGTTATCTAAAAACGGATTTGTTAATTCAAATGTTTATAGTGTCTTTAACTAGTGAACAGATGGCCATGAAATTGTGCAGTATTAAAGTCAAGACTTTAATTTTAAATATGATACAGTCATAATGTTTTAACCATACTTTTCAAGAATGACTTGCTAATGTGGGTTCTCGTGGTACAGGACATTAAAAGTTAATATAGGTGGTGTTTAGTGGGTTAGTGTTTAAAGGGTTAAAACTTGTGTTTATGTTGTAAACTAGAGACACCAGAATTGATTACTATGTCACTAGCAGCCATCCTTAGTCACATTATCTCATGAATTATTTTAAGATATGTTGTTAACGCAGTCTCTGGTCAGACTACTAAATAAAAATAGAAACAGAAAATAAAAATAAAATACAAGATTAATTCCAATCTGCAACTAATATATCCAATATTGATTAGAGAAAAAGACGGAAAAGAGGAACAACAACAACAACCATAGAAAGTTTCTATGTGTTCATTGGCTGAAGCATTTACGTTGGCACCCAATCAGGAAGACATCCAGCTTATAATTGTATCATGCCTACAATAAGATGAAGGATTGTAGAAGGATGGAGGAAGGAAAGAAGAGAAAGGTTAAACACAGCCTTTTATTTATTTTTCTCCCACGCATTTCCATTCCGTTACTAAAGTTTCAGGATTTGAAGTAACTTGTTGAATGTTAACTTGCGAACTGTTAGAAATGAATAAATCATTTTCATCAACACCACCACTGCCATCATCATTGTCACCACCACCACCGTTGTCATTGTCATGTTCACTTTCCAAGCTGGCATGGGTTTGATAGGTCATTACAGTCCGATACTAGTCAAATAGGAAAACCACATTTTGTTAATATATTCCAAATTTCGAAATGATTTCTACAGCTGGATGTCCTTCCTCACACAAACCACTTTCCAGAGTATATTAGGTGTATTTTATTGTGGCACCAACACAACCACTTTCCAGAGTGTACTGGGTGTATTTCATTGTGGCACCAGTACAACCACTTTCCAGAATATATTGGGTGTATTTTATCGTTGCACCAACACAACCTCCTTCCAGAGTGTAATTGAGTGTATTTTATTATGGCAATGTACTCTGCAAGACTGAAGGATCCTCATACCCTATGGTGTTTCTGTTTGGTGTTAACCACTTTACTGAGTGTCAGGGTACATTTTATTGTGGCACAAACAATAAAACAAAGAGTAAAGGGTCCTCTTTATAGTACTTTGTCTGTTTACTAGCTACATTCCAGTGTAACACCAACAATAAAGATTTCCTCAGAAGAATTGGTTTGCTGTGACCAGCTGAACTCCTCACTAAATATTTAGTATAGCAAGTAATTTGTTCCACATTGATGACTATGACTGTGTCATAAATAAACTATATGAAATCAAAGTAGCCAGCAGTGACCCAATGACAATGGCTTCTGTAGGGTTAACTACAGAAAATATCCCTGTTAGGTGGAAAATATCTAAACATAGCAATAAAATCTGTGCAGGCATGCATTATAAAAGGTAAAACTACAAGTGACAAACACAGTAAACATTTTAAGTGGTATGGGGACAAAGGAAACTACCTAGTAATTACACTTGGGTACATATGCACACTCACTCACAACCATGGTTACAAACAGTCATACACCCATACACATTCACACACCCACTTACACGACGTACACACATTCACTCAGATCCATTCCCACACACCCACTTACATATATTTGCACACACCCCACCCTACACACAAGTTTATACAGAAGGTCTGGGTAGGTGGTGTTGGGTAGCAAGGAGAAAGTTTTAATGTAAATATGAACCCTTTAACATGTGGTTTTGTTTCATAGAACCAGAACCAGTTTTGACTGGATTTGATATCAAAAGGAGTTAAACAATTCTAATTAAACTCAACAAAAGTAATTCTTAAATTACTGACTTTGTTAATAAATAGACTGATGATGGTTTTAATTAAGTCTAAAGCTGCATTGTTATGACATCAATGGCTTCTTTCTCCAGAGTATTAAAGTCAGTCAATGATAGATGCTAGAGTTTATTTTCATTCAGATATAAATAAAGAACATTTGTTATCAATGCAATCAACACAAAGTAAATCTCTTAATAATCATTGTTGTTACAAACCATCATGAATTATCAGATTTAAAACAATTCAGTGCGATTTAACCCTTTCGGTAGCAACCAGGCCCAAAACCAGCTCTGGTTCTGTGAAACAAAAAAAAAACAACCATATTAAAGGGTTTCCTATATAAATTATAATTCCCAGCATAATTTTATGTAAGAACCATACGTTAAATTATTATCTCAGAAATGAAATAATTTTAGTAAATACTTCAAAATTCTTCATTAATTAACTGAAATAGTGCCAACCCATTTCAGTATGAAAAAGTGATGGGGAAGTGTATTACATTAGAAAAGGGTTAAGAATCATCGTTGTTACAAACTACTATGGTATATCAGTAGATTTAACCCTTTTGTTACCATTTTTCTAATGAAAGATAATGACCATGATTTTCAACTAATCAAGAATTTGGAGGGATTTAGTAATATAACTAACTTTTTTATTATTAAGGAAGTGTTTGGAACAAAACAAAGGTCCTTGCATAAAATTATGATGGAGGGTTCTTAGATAAATATAAACACTTTAAAATGAACAGTTCTGAAATGAAGGTTTCAGCTGATTTGGTATCAAATGGGTTAAGACAGCTTAGCTATTTATATAGAAATCTAGTTGAAGTAGAGGCTAAGTCTGCACCAAGCACCAATGTCATTCATTAACTTTGAGGTAGGCATAATTGTTTAGAGAAGACAAGTAGTAGACAGAAGAATGACTGGTTTGAAATACAGCCATCATTAAATTCCTTCAGAACACACAAAAATTCCAATGTTAAGTTTAGGATTGGTCTGACTGTGTGTACCTACATAACTATGGTATGTATCATCATCATCAATTAATGTCCTCTTTCCCATGTCCCGACTTAGGGTGAATCTGTTATGGTTTCAGACTGAACTGGTTGAAGAACCTCATCTCATTCATACATTACATATTTGGCATAATTTCTACAGCTGGTTGCACTTCCTAATGATGCCAACCATTTTGCTTGGTGCTGTTGTCATGACACCAGCACTACTCCACTACATGGTGAATTTTATTGTGACACCAGAAATAGTGAGCTGAGTTTGTCTTGAAACTAGTAAGACTAAAAGGCACCACCTAACCTGTGTTGTCTCCATTCAATCAAAACAATGTGACCTAGAAGGTAGATAGGTGTATAAACAAAATTGATTTGATAATGGTTTCTGATTTAGGTACAAGGCCAACAATTTGGGGAGGAGTGGAAAGTCAATTAAACCAACCCTAGTGCATTACTGGTACTTTATTTTATCGACACCAATAAGGATAAAAGGCAAAGCTAGCTTTGGCAGGATTCTGCCAAGCCAATTGATTTAATAATGTATGCTGTTGCATTGTAATAATTCTATTTAAAGATTATTACTATACATTTTATTTTGAAAAGTTAATGATTAATTAGAAGTGAAAGTGGATGTTAAATGATGAGACACCATGGAGTTCGGTTTATTAATAGTAATTTGTTATAAAATTCTTCAGAAAAGAGATGGAAGGGAGGGGAGCATTTGTCAACTAGAAAAATAAAACTAACTTTGAACATAAACATGGTAAAAGATTACATAGTATGTTTTCAGTGAAATGAAAAGTAAACTTGGTGAGTCATTAAAGTGTGGTATTTATTCTGGCTCTGTGCTTTGGGTTACAATCCTACTGAGGTCAACTTCCAGGGGAAAGCAGGGGGTTGCAAACAATGCAATCCGACGCGAGATTGACAAAAGGTCGGATGCCTTCTAATATATGTTCCTACACTTAGCGTTCTTAGTAAAACGCCTGTCTCCTATCATCAAATGGTGATATGATAGAATTGGTGCCTCTATCATTAAAATATGCATGAAACCCATTACAGGGATACCTTGGTTTATTTGACAAGAATGACAAGTTTATTTATTAGCAAAATGGCCCTAGGAGGACAATAACACTGCAGAACAGGCTGACCATAACAACCTGTCCAGTCCAGCCCATGCCAGTATGGAAAGCAGACATAAAATGACGACCATGATTATAATGATTCATAAATGAAAATATTTAATTAAGGAAGGAATCCATTAGCTGTTGATTTTTTTTTAATCTTAGAACAAAAACATTTCCATAAAAAAATATTTTAACAAGTATTCTGTAGCATTGCACTTTTTTTCAAAGTGATTTGGTTTTCTTTTCTATTATGTAAGATGGTAAAACATTATACAACAAATCAAATATAGTTCTATATAATTACCAAAAATCCATTGAACAAAATGTTCATTGACTTGTGAAATGAAAACTATGTTACCACTTGCAAACAAAAGCCATGTTTGTTATGCATGAAAACATCCAGATTTTGTAAATAAGTAAAGTGATTTATATACATTTGTAAAGAAAACTGAATTCTTAATAGGTAATTGCTTTTGTTATATATTACCTGAAACCACCCCTAGTTTTATGATAGAAACTCTTTGTTTTAAAATGTTTATATTTATCTTTGAATATTTCATCATAATTTTATGTAAGAACCTTTAAAAGATGTTCCAAAAAGCAACTTAATAAAGAGAAAGTTACATTACTAAATCCCTCCACACTGCCCCTGGTTCTATGATAGAAACTCTTTTAAAATGTTTATATTTATTTAAGAACTTTCCATCAAAATTTTATGTAAGAACCTTTAAAAGATGCTCCAATTATTTGGAAATCATAGGCAATGTCTTTCCTTAGAAATATGGTATCAAAAGGGTTAACCATTTTAACAAGTTTTGAGTGTGTCAATAATCTGAATATATTGCAAAATAATGAATTGTGCTTTGGTTACAAATGTAAACAACTTTCTTACTAATATAGACCACCTTAACTTACTGTCATGGCTACTAACGTCAAACACCAAGGCTACTAACGTCAAACACCAAGGCTACTAATATAACCACAATTGTTAACATCTTGGCTACTAATGTAATCACCTTATCAGTGTTTAATACCTCAGCTACTAACATAAACAACCTGGCTATTAATAAATGCTGCAACCCTGGCTACCAACGTAACTACCTTTGCTATTAACAAACACTAGGACTATCAAGTGTTACACCTTCGTTGGTTCTTGAGTGTTCTAGTTGTTTGACCAACACCCTACACATGAAATTAATATGCAAGTAGCTGAGCATTCTACATTTTTAGTACATGATAAAACTGGCCCTCTGATTTACACGTACTTATTTTTTCTAGTTGAATGGACTGGTACAGTAAGAAATAGTGTTTTGCTCAAAGACAATCTGCCAAACACCTTTACTAAACCACATTCCTTCACAGTATGAATGTACATGCCTTGGCTTTTAATGTAATCACAACCTTTAACACCAGTGTTAACCTCAAAACTACTAACATAGCTTACTAGGCTACTAATGTATATACCCTGTCTACTAACATTTGATATCAACATACTAACACTTATCCTACCAATGTATATACCGTCTACATTTCCTATTGACACACCAACAATTAGGGTCCTAATGTACACACACTGTCTACTAAGGTGTTATTAACACACTAACACTTAGCATACCTATGTACACAACCTACCCTGCCTACTAACTTTGTACTTGTAACATCATTCACCCATGATGGATTGAGCCAGCTCCAACTAGTGAATCCACATATTTCATAATGATTCATATAAACTATACCAATATACAGGTGTCCCCCAAAAATGTATACACATATTTATTAGAAGGCTGCTGAAGTGTATATAGGTTGGGGGGGGGGGGGGGGGCACCCTGCATATTTCATTTAACGTCTTATTAAAATTATGGTATATATATATATATTTCATATAATTATATTAAAATTATGGTACAGGGGATTGTCCGTAAAATATAGGTATGGGTCCTGCAATTTTGGGAAAATCTTTGTACTGGACCATAAATACGTCAAAGAACGTAATAGAAAAAACAAATTTGCTTAACCTTTTTAGTATCAACATGCCCTTGGTTTTCCAAAGTTTATTTTAAAATCTTCCATCATAATTTTATGTAAGAACCATCGTTACTTTCTGCTCTAAACACCTTCATTCTTGAGCATTTTCAAAATTTATTTGAAAATCAGACAGGGTCTTTCATTAAAAATATGGTAACAAAAGGATTTAACCCTTTAGCATTTACATTACTCTATATTTGGTACTGTATTTTCACGGTAAATAATAATTATCTCACATAATATCGAATCTACAAGAGTTTGATATTTATTTATCAGTATGAGTAGCCAGTTATGGTTGGATTAAACAGAAAGAGGTGGGAGAATTCTGGTCGGATATACTGGTTTAAATGCTAAAGGGTTAAATATTTATCTAAAAACCTTCCATTGTCGGACGCCATGCTTTCCAGCATAGTTACGTCCCTTTACGATCTGAGTTCAAATCCCGCCGAGGTTGACTTTGCCTTTCATCCTTATGGGGTCGATAAAATAAAGTACCAGTAATGTACTGGGTAATTGCTGGCCTTGTGCCTAACGTAGAAACAATTATAATGTTATATAAGAACCTTTAAGTTATGTTCCAAACACCAGCTTAATACATAGAAAGTCATTTGAATAAATCCCTTCAAATATGATTATTTTGAAAATCTTTATAAGCTGTCTTTTATTAGAAATATGGTAACAAAACAGTTAACTTTTTTGTTTTTTAATTAACTTATTTTAATTCGAGACTAATGAGAAAAATATTACCAAACCATGGAAAGTTTAATGTAATGTGTAGTGTGTTTAAAATAGAAGTCAATAACAATTTGATGTAGTCTATAGATTCACTTAAAGACTGCAGTAACATCAGGTACAAACTTGCAACAATTAATATAATATTCCTTTCTAAATAAAACCATTTAAAACTACTGACCACCCGTCAACACCACATACATCACTACCAGTACCACCACTGCTACTATTACAATGACTATGACCAGTCATTATCACCACCACTACTACCACCACTGCTGCTACTACTACTACCACTGTCATCATAACCACCACAATTTCATGACCCACCACCACTACCAGTAGCAGCAACACCAAGATACCCCCACTCATTATCAGCACCATCCCCACACCACCAGTACCACTACCACCCCCTCACCACCACCAAACTAGTACCAAAATGAACATTTGTACATAAAACAATTGAACAATAATGTTTATTGAGCTTAAAGCAGCAGCTGACTTTTCTACCTGTTTTTAGTTGTATAGCTTCAGAACAGTTGATTTAACCCTTCTGTTAACATATTTCTAATGAAAGACACGGCCTATGTATTTCAAATAATTAAGGAAATAATCAGGTATTTGGAGGGATTTAGTAATATAACTAACTTTGTCATTATTGAGTTGGTGTTTGGAATATAAAGGTTCTTACATAAATTTTATCTTGGAAAGAAGAAAAGAATTCTTTTCATGTATAATCCTGGATATTTGCACTCCTAATAAATCAACCACCTATTTTTTTTTTTTAATTAGCTTTATTTTTCTGTTTACTTTTTGCATGCCTACAAACACACACACATTAATCAAAATCATTTAATGTATTTCCACCATACAAGTGATGGCATAGAATTATAAAATTCAGTTTTCTAAAATGATTTATTAAAACATAAAACATTTTAAAATGTATTTTGATAAGCTACTATAGATAGCTATTGTTAGAATAAAAATCCAAGTACCAAAAATACAATCCATTTTGAAATAAAAGCTATACAATCAAATAGGTTTATTAAATGAGATTTTATAAATATCTAAGAATTTAGCAAGATTTTGAAACCTTGAATAATGTAAGAACCATTAAAAAGAGAAACGAGTCCATGATGGTAGTGAGTGCACTCACAGAATAGAAATAAATCTGAGACAATTATTTCCTGTCTTTCAATTATTTCAGATATTCAACTTTTAATCTAGTTACAAGACAAGCTATATATACACATATATATACTTTATATATATATATACATACACATATATACACACACACAAATATATAAATATACATATACACACACAAATATATATATATATATACACACACATGCAGCTATATGTGTATATATATATATATATATATATATATATATACGAGGGGGATCAAAAAGTTCGCAGAATTTTATCGTAGTAAGAAAAAAATAAGTTAAAACACTATTAAACATGTCAGAACATTGTCACTGGGTGTTTACCTTGCTATTAGTCACTTGCAGTCAGTCATGCGTGGACTATTGTACAGTACTGACACACTTTAAAAAACCTCTTTTGGAACAATGGAAAATAGTTATTTTGTGATAAGATCGAATATCAAGTTTCTGGTGAAACTCAAATGGAAAGGGACACAGATTATGGAGGCTTTAGTTAAAGTTTACGGTACTACTGCTCCAAAGAAAACTGCTGTCTACAAGTGGATTCAGCGATTCAAACAAGGGAGAGACGACCATCGCAGTGGAAGACCAGGAACATCAAAAGATGACCAAAACGTTGAGGCTGCTCAGACTTTAATTGAAGAAGATCGAAGAATAACAGTTAATCAGTTAGCAAAGTCCCTAGACATTGCATATGGTTCGGCAAATTCAATTCTGCACGATAATTTGGGACTAAGCAAGCTTTCAGCACGATGGGTCCCAAAAGCGTTGCGCCCTGATCAGCTGATTCTTCGAAGTGATCTGTCTTTGGCGATATTAAACAAAATTGAAGTTGATGAAGAGCATTTCCTGACCAGAATCATCACCGGAGATGAAACCTGGATCTACCAGTATGATCCTGAATCCAAACAGCAGTCAAAACAGTAGCTTCCACGTGGATCATCGGGGCCAATCAAGTTCAAATCTCAAAAGTCGAATCAAAAAGTGATGGACACCATTTTCTGGGATTCAGATGGGGTGATACTAATATATTATCTTGAAGGTCAAAGAACTGTGACAGGAGCTTACTATGCAAATGTTTTAAGGAAGCTGAAAGAGGCATTAGTCAAGAAACGAAAAGGGAAACTTCATGGTGGGATTTTGTTTGATCATGACAATGCACCAGCGCATTCTGCGCGGGTTGCAAAAGAAGTTCTTTGAGAATTTCGATGGGAAGTGCTTCCTCACCCGCCTTATAGTCTAGATTTAGCCCCATCAGACTTTTTCCTCTTTCCAAAACTCAAAGAAATGCTAAAAGGAACCCGTTTTAGTGGTGTTGAAGAAGCTAAAAACACTGCCAACACATGGCTTCGAACAAGGCCTTCAACTTTCTTTAGAGACGGCTTACGAAGCTGGAAGCATCGCCTTGTGAAGTGTATTGACCTGGATGGCAACTATGTAGAAAAATAAATTGAAGGTAAATCATATTTTTTGAAAAATAGAATATTTTCTGAAAAATTCCGCGAACTTTTTGATCCCCCCTCGTATATATAGCTGTTAGGTTTTGTATGTATGTTATGTGTGAGTATGTGTATATGTATGTATGAGTATATATATATATATATATATATATATTTATGTCAGGTCACTCTTGAGTGCTACTGGTAACATGTAAACCAGTACAACCTGTCACATGGTCGGGTCGTCGGCGACTAAACTTGCAACCCCACCAAGTTTACTTGGTGAGAAGGGTGATTTGGGACACCATGCAGGACAAAAAACAAAACCTGACAAAGGGCAGAAAAACTGATAAGAGTCAACGGCTATCCAAAAATGTGTAAATATGTATATACACATGTACAAATGTATGTGTATGCGTGTGTATATGCCTGCGGTGTCAGGGAGGGGCATGTACCTCTGTAGGGGGGGGGGGGCTAGCCATGCCCTTTTCAAACAGCTTGTCCTGCATTGGGTCCCACCTGACACTCAGCTCTCACTTGTGGCCCCAAGAAGCTGTAGCATGCGACAGCGGCCACACCCCGGTAAACCGCCTTGGCTGGCAGGCCGAACCAGGTTGAGGGTAGCCGGACGGGTCCGAAACCCCACAGTGAGTTAGATAGGGGATGCCTGCCCCTGCATGCGAAGACTGGACCCGGCGGAGTGAGTGGAGGAGGACAACATCGTCCCAACTGTCACGAAGGCGGCGACAGCAAGCGGTGTGGAGCGCTAGGGCACGGTAAGGTACTACAGACGTCGTGGCCATCCACTGCAGCCAAGGAAGTCCCTGGTCATGACGGTCCTCCGTACCACCGGATTCTGGCTTCTGTGGCCGAGTGAGTGGGACCGTCACTGAGCACTGGTCCTCCCACTATAAACCTTTCCCGCACAGGTTTCTTCTTTAGCATGCACTCCCAAAGCCCTGCAGCGATAGGCAAGAGGCGGAGGTAACAGGTGGAGGTAACCTTTGGGAGTTGCCAGTCTGACTCTGGTCTCTTCCCCTGCCCCCAGACCTGCAAGTCAAGGATCAGCCTCCACAGCCACCTTCGTGCCCATGGCAGACGGGAACAACAATAAAGAAGATGTCATCATCATTTACGATGGACAACCAAGATATATATATATATAGCTGGTGCCACACACTCCCAGTCCACCCAGTAAGGTGAGAATGCTGGTGTCACTATAAACTGCTTTCATTACATGTTGTATAGTGGTTGACATTAAGAAAAGTATCCAGCCATAGAAGCCACACCCCAAAACAGTCATATGAGCAAGGAATAACCTAACCTGTCTAACTCATACAAGCAGTTAAAATAGATGTTAACTGATGATACACGCACGCGTGGTGTCACAAAGGCCATGCACCATTCTAATAATAAGAAAAAACTATATAAGAGATAATAAACTTTTATTTTATTTAATAAACATTCATTATCACAAAATTATTAACTGGTTCGCGACTTTTGTGCCACCCTTTATATGTAACTGAAAAGTTCATTTCTTTAGAAAGCCGTGCAATACAAGTGGGTTAGATTGCCAAGGTAATAAGTCAGAAGGGAATTGAGAGAGAAAGCAACATTAGGGGAAGGACAATACAATAATATAAAAAAGGAAGGAATAATTGTTTCTACTTTAAATGACTGAAAGTTACCTTAGCAATTTAATATGTAGCTATTAGAGGTATTTTATACGAGTGTGTGTGTATATATATATATATATATGTATATATACTATCTAACATTCAAGGTTGAATATTGTGAAGGAAAATGGAACAAGATGGTTGAGCCATGCTTTGGGGAAGAAAGGGACTGAATAAGGAAGAGTGAAAATGAATATGAAAGAAAGTAGAGGAAAAGGAAGACAAAGAAAGACATGGTTAAAGATGATGGAGGAGGAAATGAAAGCCGAGCGATTAATAAGGGTGGGTATACAGATGGTAAGCCAAAATGGAGAAGCTCTTAATTACATCCTGCAATGTTTTAGCAGAAAATCTAAAAAATTAGTTTGTTAATTCAAATGTTTATTCTTGAGCTCCGGTATAGCACACAGTATAGCTAGTTGAATATTCTCAGAATTTTACATCCTGTTAGAATAATTCTAAATTTCAGTAACCAGTGCTTGGGTAACCATGGTTTTCTACACAACAAAATATAGAAGTGTTATCTATACATAGGTATGTCAAAATACACAAATGAATATTAATTTTAAACTATACTAATGAAATAATAATTAAAAGAAACGGTTTCTCATTACACCTGAAAATTAATTAACCAAATTTAAAAAGGAATAATTTTATTGTAATGACATTGATTAATTAAATATATCTGTCATTCATAACTAATATAAAATATGACCTAGAAAAATGATAATGATATTTATAATTTTGGTTAGAACTAATGAATGAATGAATAAAGTGTGTATGAGAATTGATTTTTTTACCTTTCCAACTCAATCTGATATATAGACAGTTATTATAAGAGATTAATTCATAGTGATTCAAAACTCATTTGATAATTACATTATAATTTGATATATAGCAAGAATCACATCAGTTCAGTGTCTTAACAGAAAATGGCATATTGAAAATGAAATATGGAAATACCCTAACAAAATTAAATCACACACACACACACGTGTGTGTATGTATATACATTCATAAATACACATACACATCATTTTATGTGTCTTCCATATTGGCATTGGTGACAGCGAGTTATGGTTCAAGACTAGACTGGCGTGTGCGCATGTGTGTGTGCGTGCGCGTGTGTGTTTGAAAAAAAGAGAAGAATGACTTCGCTGGTGGTTGGTGTTCTTTAATAGTTCAAATCTTTACAGTAAGTCGTTATTGATATTAGTTCTGGTCCAATATCAATAACAACTTAGCAGAACTAATATCAATAATGACACAGTAAAGATTTGAACTATTAAAGAACACCAACCATCAATGAAGTCATTCTTCTTTTCTTTTTTTCAAATATATCTTACTGAACCGAGGAATTTTCTTCATTTTCCACTAATATACACACACACACACACACAGAAAAAGAAAGAGGGAGGCCATCATTTAATATCTGCTTTTCCCTGCCTGTATGTGTTGGACAGGTTGTCACAGACCAAATAATGACTTAATTTTGCTTCCATACGTTATGGTTTTGGCATGGGTTCTACAGCTATATGCTCTTCACATAGCAGGGAGGGCAGACATTAAACAACTAGGTATTTTAAATATTCCAAATATGGCTAGGTGGTTAAGAAGTTCATTTTGCAGCCACATTCCAGCTGAATTTCATCATGTGGCACTTTCGACAAGAATCTTTAACCATGATCTTAAGCTAACCAATGTTGTGTGTGTAAAATTTGATTGCTGAAAACTGTACAGAAGCTTATTGTATATATACATATATGCGAGCAAGTGAATGTGTATATCTTGGTTAACCAGTAATGATTGTGTCCTGCAACTCAGCAGTTTGACATGTGAAGGCCAGTGAAATAAGTAATGCCTTACTTAAAAACAAAAGGTTGGCTTCAGGAAGGGTATCTGGCCATAGAATACAATCTAGAGACTCATCCAACCCATGCCAGCATGAAAAGAGCAGCTGTTAAAATGGTGATGACAGTGGAAAGAAATGAAAAGAAATTTAGTTTTTGTGATGGTGGGGCTCAGTTTATGGTTTAACTGGCTTTCTATGAGACTATATCTCATAGGAGGTTTCTTGGATGTTTTTGTGATGGAGGCTTCAGTTTATGTTACAACTCATACCCCAACAGGTTTAACTGAATTTCTATGAGGTTATATCTCATACGTTTCTTGGATGTTTTTATGATGGGAGACTCAGTCTTGTGTTACAGCTTACACTCTTACAGATTTCACTGGATTTCTATGAGGTTGTATTTCATAGTAGGTTTCTTATGTGTTTTTATGATGGGGGCTTTAGACTTTATGTTCCTACAGCTCACATCTATGCAGGTTTAACTGGCCTTCTATTTTTTATGTGTTTTGATGATAATGGTCTTAGTCCTATCATGAAAAGCAGCATGAAATGAAGCATCTTGTTTAAAAATACAATGCTCTGCTCCAACCAGGAAATGAACTCACAACCTTATCATGAATCCAACATCCTATATATTAGGCCATGCAGCTTCATTATGATGACAATTATGATAATTTAGTGTCTCCACACTAATGTGGTTGGCCTTAGAAAAGGCTTCCACCTGTAGAAACCAAGCCAAAATACAAATCCGTATGAGCAAGACATGGTCTCCTGAACTGAGTTGTCTCAATGTGACAACCCATCTAACCCATGCAAGTGTGGAATATGGACATTAAACAATGATGATGATGAACAGTGTAGCAATAGAAGAATATAAAAACAAAGACAACATTATGTATACATGAACAATAAGTTGTTACATAAACATTGAAAACATTACATTGTCTACGCACAATAAATCAAGGCTGCTATTTTATATATATATATATATATATATACAAATGAGATCGTGTAGGTGTCACAACAAAAAAACACACAGTCCACGCTGTAATGTGGCCATGTAGGCAACACGGTAAAAACCTCCCAGCCCCACACTGTAAATGTGGTTGGTGTTAGGAAGGGCATCCAGCTGTAGAAAACCCGCCAGACAGTCCACGCTGTAATGTGGCCGTGTAGGCAACATGGTAAAAACCTCCCAGCCCCACACTGTAAATGTGGTTGGTGTTAGGAAGGGCATCCAGCTGTAGAAAACCCGCCAGACAGTCCTATGCGAGCAAGACAATCACTCTTGCCTCAAGTGGGAAAACCCCCGTCCAAACCCATGCAAGCGTGGAACACAGACGTTAAACGTTGATGATGATATATATATATATATATATATATATATATATATATACATATAAAACTTCATTTGTTAACATTTCCTTCTATTAGATTTCTCTATTCAGAAATATTCACTTTCTGACAAACTTTACCATAACTGATAGTCAGCCAATTCTTTATAAATTATTATAACAATATAAAATGTATTGTTAGTGTAATTGCTAGTTGGATAGTATGAAGGTGTGTATGTGTGTGTGTGGAGAGGGGGGGGGGGGCTCCTTGACAACAATCTAACCCTCAGCTTAGCAGTTTGACAAATGTCAGCAATATATCATTTAAGACTACTTTCCATCCTGCTCATGCATTCCATATTTGGCATGGTTTCTACAGCTGAATACCCTTCCTAATGCCAACCACCTTTACAGAGTGTATTGAGTGAATTTATTATACAGTGCAGGTTCTATGACAACCAGTGAGGGCTCCATGACAAGTGTGGGCCCTGTGACATCAAGTGAGAGCTCCATGACATCAAGTGAGAGCTCCATGACATCAAGTCGGGACCTACGTGACATATCAAGTCGGGACCTACGCGACATATCAAGTCGGGACCTACACGACATCAAGTCGGGACCTATGCGACATATCAAGTCGGGACCTATGCGACATATCAAGTCGGGACCTACGCGACATCAAGTCGGGACCTACGCGACATCAAGTCGAGACCTACGTGACAGCAAGTCGGGACCTGCGTGACATCAAGTCGGGACCTACGCGACATCAAGTCGGGACCTACGCGACATCAAGTCGGGACCTACGCGACATCAAGTCGGGACCTACGTGACATCAAGTTGGGACCTGCGTGACATCAAGTCGGGACCTACGTGACAGCAAGTCGGGACCTACATGACAGCAAGTCGGGACCTGCGTGACATCAAGTCTGTGCTCCATAACAAATGTAAAAATCCTATTTCAGCAAATGTGGGCTTCATGACAACAAATGTGGATCCCATTACAGCCAGATAACCGTCCAAGTGTTAACCTTTTTACTTTCCTATGACACACAATGCTACAAGGATACAGACACACAAATATTATACTATTGTTCAATACAATTGACCTAAAAAACAAACCACTTGATGCATCTAAAAGTAATAAACCTTATGAAAGATAACATTCATAGTGTAATGTTATAAGAAACAAAGCTATATACTCAGTAGAGAAAGCTATATACCCAGTAGAGAATCCTTGAAATGCTAATCTGATATCAGAGAAGAACAGACTTTAACCATGGTAGAACATTCTTAACATAAATAACATATATTCAGTATAGATATCATAAATGATACTTGTACAGAAATAGGATATAACATGTAAGAAATGTGAGCATTCAAGATAAAAATAAACAGCAGTAACACATGCATTCACAAGTTTACACACACACATGTATGTGTGTATTGTGGTGCGTGTGTGTATAAAATATATAAATATATATACATATAGAAATATACACACAACCAAGCACACACATACATGTTACAGCTCACACCTATGTAGGTATAGCTGACCTACTATGAGGTTGTTACTCTGGGATAGGGGAAGGGGGTTTAATGATAGGAGTCTTCCTCAGGCTTATTACATATAAAAAAAACTATATAAAATGAAGCATCTTGATCAAGAACACAGCATACCACCCAGTCCAGGAATTGAACCACAATCTTATGATCATGGATTCAACAATCTAACAACTAGGCCACACACTTTCACTATATACACACACACATGTGTCATTAATATCATTTGCACATTTACTTTACTATGCTAGGAGCATGGGTTGGACATCAGGTTTAGGGGTGTTTTATGGATGGATACCCTTCCTGGTGCCAACCATTTTAGTTGCCTCTTATATGGGATACATACAATGTAATCACAACACAAAACATATATTGTCCAACCCATGCCAGCATGGAAAACAAATGTAAAAACAATGATGACAATACACACACACACACACACACACACACACACACCATATCTCTATTAGGTTACCCTACTCCCTGATTTAATGAGCCAACAAATAAACAGCTATATAATTACAAAAAATGTTAGAAATAGCAGTCAAAACTCCCTCAAATTGTACTCCCATTAGAGCCAACAACTAAACAGCTATGTAGTCATACAACATGGTAGAAATAGCAGTCAAATCTTCTTCAAATCATACCCTTTAATCATCAGAAAAGACACATTGGATAATCTAGCCATAGCCATACACCTAATAGAACAGGATGTCCACAGTTGAAACATCCTTCATCATACTTCTGCTCAATCCTGATTAACACGATAAAAATAATCTAATAAAAACTAAGGGATAACACAAATTCCTGTACATCTTAAACAACCTGCTCCAAAACACTCACTAGCAAAGAACAATACAGGATTAGAATCAATACTTAGAAAAAAACCAGGACACCAAATCCATGTGAAAGAAATTTGATAAATGGAAATTATACAGAAGTTCGCTATATATATATATATATATATGGGTTGGGAGGACATTTTAGTTGTGTAATGACATGACAACCTCTCTAGTGTTGGTGATCTACATGATAAAAGCATCAATTACACACTGTAAAGTGATTGGCGTTAGGAAGTGCATCCAGCTGTAGAAAGCCTGCCAAACAAAGAGTTAGGAGGACCCTTCAGTTTCTGTCAAATAACTCATCAATGTAAGCATGATGCAAAACCCTTGGTCTGTCTGGGAGGTCAGTAGCCTCGCTTCAGTACTGACTTAGTCTATGTGGACCTGTCTAACTCTTGCTAGCAGGAAAAGTGGACATTAAACGATGATGATGATGTTGGTCTGAGTGCTTGTGCATGTGTTTGTGTGTGTATGTGTATGTCTTCTCAGGTAGCAGTTCAACAAAATGAGATTAATAAAATAAGTAGCAGAGCCAATATGATTGGTTAAAATCTCAAGCCCCCATTGCACCCCACTCCAACATGGCCACAGTCAAATGACTGAAACCAGTAAAAAAAGTAAAAAGCAAAAGAAGTTTGATAATATTAATGTAGATAATTAGATATTTTATCCAGGTAATACTAATCTTGATATTCCAGGTAATATTAATCCAGGTAATATTTATCCAGGTAATACTAATCTTGATATTCTAGGCAATAGTAATCCAGGTAATATACAGGTAATATTAATACAGGTAATATGTATACAGGTTACATTGATAAAAAAAGAAAAACAAAATGAGAATATAGGAACCCCCAATCTTCCAACAGAAATGTAACAATACTTAAGAGAGATAATTTTGGAAAATATCAATATATTTAAAAAATATACATATCATATTAATGCTAGATCAACAGAAATCAGAAAGAATGGCATTTATATGTGGATTGGCAGTGTGAGTAGAGCATCAAACAATATATTTTGCAGTGTTCAAATCCTACTGAGGTTAGCTTTGCCTTTCATCCTTATGTGGTACCAGTAACACACTGGGGTTGATTTAATCAACTTTCCCTCCCAAAATACTGTTGGCCTCATGCCTAAATCAGAAACCATTATGTCTGTGGATTGACAGTATCGGTAGAGCATTGGACAACGTGCTTTGTGGCATATAGTTACATTCCTTTACATTCTGTGTTTGAATCCCGTTGAGGTTAACTTTGCCTTTCATCTTTACAGGAGTTGATAAAATAAAGTACCAGTAATGCACTGCAGTTGAGTGGACTGGAACAATATGAAATGATGCGCCTTGCTCAAGGACACAATACGTTACCAGGTTCAGAAATTAAAACCCCAACTATATGATCCTGAGTCCAACACCCTAACTACTAGAACATCTGCCTCCCAATTTATGAAAATTAATATAGAGAATGGTATGCTCATGTGCGGAGCAGATCATTCTATATATTAACTTTACCTTCTTGGCGCTTCATAAAAGTCCAAGAGATCACATATATACAATGTTATTAAAAAAAAACAGTATCTCACCCAAAACTGCCTCAAACACTTACCTAGGGAAAAAAATAAAAAATATAAATTAATAAATTTTATTCAATACAAAAGACAAAATATGGTGGATATATATTTTTAAATCATTCTTATTTTTCATAATCAGACTGTATAACTTTTGCCAAAGATATACATACTCTTGGAGGGGGAAGGGGTTGAAGTAAGTGGTGGGTTGGAAAATGGATAATTTTTCTAGGTCTCCTTTCATTTTTTTAAAAACTAGAATTAGCTGTTTAGTTTACATATCGAGACTCCAACTCATCCTCCAAATCATTTTCTTGTAATGTCCTTTTTTTTTGTCGTGTATAATCTAAACTATAATAAAGTAAGGTCTGTGGGACTGCGTACAGTTTTTTAATTTTTTATCCCGTTAGTAAAATAAGTTGGATTACTTTGAATTGTTTCTTCTTTTTGGCACAAGGCCAACAATTACCCAGTGCATTACTGGTACTTTATTTTATCGACCCGGTAAGGATGAAAGGCAAAGTTAACCTCGACGGGATTTGAACTCAGAATGGCAAGGGAATGAATATTACATAATTTATCTACTAAATTTCGTAAACAAAAATAATTTCGTAAAAATAAATAATTTAAAATTTACTTCTTTTCAAAGAATAGATTAGCAAAATACAATACAGTTAAGAGGACCAGAACTAGTATATTAAAAGAGTTGGGGTGACAACATACAATACAGTTAAGAGGACCATAACTAGTAGTATATTAAATGGGTTAGGATGACAGGACTCAATTGACAACACCTGCTATATAACTCTAATTAATCACAATTGATTGAAGAGAATAGCTCTTAACATTTGGCAGAGGAGGAAGAAAATTATGAATATAAGTCATTCATTAAAAGGAATTATATACACCCACAGTGATAAACCAACTGAGAATTACAGTGAAATTACTGTTCCTAATAATTAGGTATTATATATACACACAAACACATATATACAAATACACACATGCACATTATGTATGTGTGTATATACACATGCATGTACAAACACATATACACATTAAACATAATACAATAATTGCCAAGGCCTGTACTTCATCTATCTTCAAATGTTATTGGTTATTTTAGACACAAAGGTAATTTAGATTGATGTTTTCAGCCATGTAAATATATTTGAATATCTTGGTTTTTAGAATAAGTATATCCACAAAAGACAACTTTGCCTTTCATCTATTCAGGCCGATAAAAAAAAGGACCAGTTAAGTACTGGGTTGATTCTTCCTTTATATCTCGTTCTCATCTCCTTTCTCTCACTTTCTATCCTTCTCTGGAAGAAATCTACTGTATTCAGACCTGGAGAGGAGATGGGCTCCGCCAGGTTTAAAAATGCCCTAAAAAGGCCATATGTCAATACAGCACCCCTATGACTCCCTCAGGAGTTACGGGATCATACCATACATATCCATGGGGCTATAAGGGTTAACAGGCTAATAACATTGTGCAAGTACAAGCCAAATTTATTACCAATAAATAATATAAACCATGTCAGAGGGGGAAATGAAAACCAGAGGCTTGATGAGGATGGGGCGAATTTAAATGAAAAATATGAAATATAGTTTCTTGCTCAAAAAGAGAATGTGACTGTTCCAGGAATGGAACACACACCCTTATGATTAGATTCACAATCTTAAGGTCGTGGGTTTAAAACTTTAGAAGTGTCAGTGTGGGGGCAAAAAATCTTTAAAAAACGGGTTTGTCAATTTAAATGTTTACAGTATCTTTACTAATGGACAGACCATTGTGAAAATGTGCAGTATTAGTGTTAAGAATAATTTTTAATGTGATGCAATCATAGTTTGTGTACGTATCTACATATGTATACTTATGGAAGTAAATCAAATCCACACACCACCACCATAGTTGAAACTTAAGGGTCAGTTCAGCTCGTCGTCCTTGCTCACAGGATGGAGAAGATATTGCCCTGGGGCTTGCACCTGCAGACAACCTCTGATAGCAGTCAGCAAGGATAGTTCTGTTTTGTACATTTCAAGAATGTCTTGCTATTGTAGTTTCATGTGGTACAGGATATTAAGAATTACATGAAAGTTATTTAGTTCTACCTTTAGGCGTGTATCTCTAACATATGTAATAGACTACAAAGAATTAAAACCAAGCTGCTGACAGATTAAAACGATAGCCAATTATACAACTAGTCAATAGGTCACAGTGACATTAAAATTATAGTAGTATAACCATATATATGAAATGTGATGAATCATTAAAAAAAATAAAAATAAAGAAATACTTAAATCCTAAATATCCATGGAAATCTCACTAGTTTAACTTGCTTAGTTGGTAAGTTTTATCAGCTATATTGGAAATGCAGTATACGAGAGTTATTTATAGTATAAAGACATACCAACACAATGTGGTGAAGGTACAGACTCTAGTGGTTAAAGTGTTGGATTCACAATTAAGGTGGTACTGTTAGAGTCATGGTACAATGCTCCCAGTACTCTCTGTAAAGTGGTTGGCATTAGAAAGGGTGGACATCCAGCAGCAGAAATCATGCTCCCAATGCATGTTCTAAAGTGGTTGGTGTTTAAAAGGGCAACCAGCAGTAGAAATCATGATCCCAATACACACTGTAAAGTGGTTGGTATTAGGAAGGGCATCCAAATGTAGAAACCATGCTCCCAGTTCACACTGTAAAGTGGTTAGCATTAGAAAGGGCATCCAGCCATAGAAACCAAGTCAAAATAAAGCATATGAGCAGGACTGAGCTTGTCATCTGACCAGTCTGGCCTCAGCACATGACATCCGTCTAACCCATGCAATCATGGAAAATAGATGTTAAATGACGATGGTGATGTTTATTCTCATTACATATATATATATATATATAATCATCATCATCATTTAACGTCTATCTTCCATGCTAGCATGGGTTTATATATATATATAGTGTGTATCCGAGTACATGTGTATAATCTAGTTTTTAGAATCATACTATGCATGTCATGAAAGCAACTAAAAATGTTTTTACCAGGAAGGGTATCCAGCCATAAAACACCCCTAAAACTGTGGATGTACAAATGATGATAATTATACATATATATATGTGAGTATATAATGAAGGTGTATGGCCAAGTGGTTTGGGTGTTGGTTTGATTCTTGGATTAAGTGGCATAGGTTCTTGAGCAAGACACTTCATTTCATGTTGCTCTTAATAATAGGACCGTGGGTCCCATCATTAAAACACTCAAGAAACCTCTTATGAGATAGGACCTCATAGAGCAGCTAAACCTACTTCAGTATGAACTGGAAATTTTATTTTTATTTCAACTAGAAGTGGCATGAACTAATTCTTTTATCTTTTGACTGGTTTTGGTCATTAAATTGTAGCCATGGTGAGATATTACCTTTAAGTCGATCATATTGACTTAAGTCTGATACTTATTTTATAAACCTCTTTGTCAAACTGCAGGACATAAACACATTCGTCAAGCAGGAAAAGATTCTCAAAGTAAAGCTATCAAACACTGAAGTTCTAGTAAGTAGGAGGATAGGAATGATACCATCAGGTAAATGGCAATACTCAATATACTGAAAATAGGTAGGAACTGCAGACTGTATACCCAGTGCAGAGTGGACACACAAGAAATACAGAGGGATCACATGTAGGCTGTCAGAGAAGGTGAACTTCACATGTGACAAGTGCAACAGTAAGAGTATTCGTGAAACAAACTCTTAAATGTTCAGAAAGAATATGATCACGAATACAAGTGACCGGCATGAGGTTCCTCTGAAGTGTAATATTACTCTATAGAGGTTCCTCTATGGTGTAATATTACACTATAGATTGCATAGCTCCGAGATTAGAGAGCCGCTTCAGAAAGAGCCACTACTTCTCTAGATTGAGAGATCACAGCTCCAATATTATAGGAATGTGGTTAGGATGTCTCAGGAAAGAATCGCTGGACAAATTTTATGGGTAAAACCAACTGGCAGGAGAACCAGGGGTAGACCCTGAGCAAGATGAGCTTGGCTGGTCTCACTTGGGGATCGAGCTGGATCAATTGGAAACAGTTGCTTCAGACAGAATCCACTGGAAGGAGTATTTGAGGATTCTTCCCCCACGACCCTCCCAGGGATAAATGGGGAAAGAAGAAGAAAAATAAAATGTTCAAAATGTTAACCAGAAACAGTAGAAAGCTTTCACTATCAAGCATACACTGCCATAGATATCACTAAACCAGCCTCACTCCAACTAGAATTTGGAAACATTTAATATAACTTTCTCCTTATTAAGCTGATGATTGGAACAAAACAAAAGGTTCTTATATAAAACGGAAAGTTTTTGATAAATATAAACATTTTAAAACAACCAGCTTTCTATTACAGAGCCACGGGTGGTTTCAGGCAATATGATGAAAAAATCCAAAAATAATATCCACATTTTTTATAAGATATTCATACATACACAAACACACATTATATATATATCATCATCATCATCATCATCAACGTTTAACGTCCGTGTTCCACGCTTGCATGGGTTTGGACGGGGGTAGTCCCACTTGAGGCAAGAGTGATTGTCTTGCTCGCATAGGACTGTCTGGCAGGTTTTCTACAGTTGGATGCCCTTCCTAACACCAACCACATTTACAGTGTGGGTCTGGGAGGTTTTTACCGTGTTGCCTACACGGCCACATTACAGCGTGGACTGTGTGTTTTTTTGTCGTGACACCTACACGATCTCATTTGTTTCGGCCTCGATGGCGCGGCACCAACATAACTTTACATAGAACGGGGTGGTGTGGATCGGGTGGGGGTGGTGGGACGGGGTGTATTTGTTAGAGATGCCTACTGGCTGGAGTAGGTTTTACTATATATTTAGGTAAGGCGGGTCTTCTCTGTTACTGAGTACCGCCAAAGGTCTCGGTCCAGTGACATTGTCTTGGAGAGGTGTAAGTGTGTGATGTCGGAGTTTATCAGCTCGTCCCAGGTTTTTCTAGGTCTGCCTATTCCGTGACTACCGTCTATCTTTATTGCCCTGCACTTTGTTATACAGCTATCGACTTTCATGCGCATCACGTGTCCATACCAACGTAGCCTTCTCTCGAGTAAACAACATCTGATCCCTCTTATCTCTAATTTATTCCTTAGTTCGTTTATGCTTTGCCGTTCACGTATATTACTGTTACACATCCAGCGGAGCATGCAAGCTTCGTTCCTCTCTAGTCTGCGTATATCCTCTGCACACAATGCCCAGGTCTCACTGCCATGCAGCATTGCTGTTCGTATGCAGGCATCGTACAACCTGCCTTTCATTTTTAGTGAGAACCCTTTAGCAACTAATAGTGGTATAAGCTCTCTGAACTTTTTCCAACCAGTTCTGACTCTAGCTACAGTACTTTCAGAGCACCCTCCCCCACTGCTGATTTTATCGCCCAGGTAACGGAAGCTGTCCACTATTTCTATAGAACCCTCTGCGCAATTGAAAGAGCTAGTAGTTTGTGGGCACTTGCTGCTACTTATTGCACCAGAGCACCGGCCACATGTAAAATCTATGTTCTTAGTTAGCCTACCTGTGATCCCACTACATCTTTTATGCACCCATACTTTGCATTTAGGACATAAAATGGAGTTTCTACCTATATATATATATATATAAACTGCCTTACATGATTTATTTTTACTGCAATAGTAATTATAAAACAATTTTAAAAATAAATCCTTAATGAAGTTTTCTAATTTCATTTAGAAACAAGCTATACTAATTGGCATTTTTTTTTTTATTTTCATTTACTATTAGTGACAAAATTAAATAATTTTTAATTCTGTTTCAATAAAAGCAAATAGAATGGCTTTTATTTATTCATTTGTGGAAATTGATGAATTTTTATTGATTTATTGAAAAAAGTAAAAAAAAAACCCAACTAAACATGATAATCACAGCAGTATTTTAATATTTGCTATTTCATGATGACATGGGTAGGACAAGTCTGCAAATAACAATTTCATGCAATTTAATCTTGTATTGTTGTCTCATCTGTGATAGCCACATTTGATCTAATTACATCTTTACTTTCCTTTAAGATAATTTTTTTTTTTTTTTGGTTGTCTTTTTTTTTTTGTTACATTTGTAGTCATGAGAAGTGACTAACAGGCTTAGTATGAGAAAGAGTATGGGAAAACATTGCTCTGAAATGTCCTGTCCAACCCATGCCAGCATGAAAAAGGCAGGCAAATACATACATATAATCATCATCACCATTTAACGTCTACTTTTCCACACATGCCTGGGTTAGATGGATCATCCATGTTATGATACATGTGCCACACCGTACTGTGTTCATATATATATATATATATATATATATATATATATATATATATATATATATATATATATATATATATATATATATATATATATATATATATATATATATATATATATATATATATATATATATATATATATATATATATATAGGCACATGGCTTAGTGGTTAGAGCATTAGCCTTGCAATCGAAAGGTTGTGAGTTCAATTCTCAGACTAGGTGATGTGTTGTTTCCTTGAGCAAGATCCTTTATTTCACATTGCTCCAGTTTACTCAGCTGTAGAAATGAGATGATAGGACTGGGGTCCATATCATTCCACTGCGAAGTGGTCGTGTAGGTGCCACGGCAAAAAAGCTCCTAGCACTCACTGTAAATGAGGTTGGTGTTAGGAAGGGCATCCAGCTGTAGAAATCAAGCCAGAATCAGTTCCCATCCCACCCTTGCAAGCAGGGAAAAAGCAGACGTAAAATGAAATGAAATGATTTATATATATATATATATATATATATATATATATATATATATAGATATATAAATCAAAGAATATTCGTAAGTTTCTCATTCCATTCATTCCAAGCAAATATCACAAGCCAAATGTTTGTATACATATTCAAATTTTCTGTATATAATTCTTTTGGTACCAAAGATAAAAGTGTAAACTTTTTTCTTTGTCTTTCACTCTTCAATTAAATGACGACTTCCCCTAGCTGGCAAGGAATATAGGCCAGACACTAAACATCAGTGTATTAAAGAAAGAAAATAGATTTTGTTGATAGTCAATCCCATATCATGGAGTTTGAATTAGAGATGTGGTGAGAGTTACTCTAGATAATATTTAAAGCGTCACAATTCATCATTTACAAACCTATCCTTTAACAAAGAGGAATGCATTTGACAGATTTATGAGGAAGTCATGTTTTCCCTGAATTTCAACATGTTTTAACTGTTATATCACAGGACAAAAAAAACTAAATAAAAAGAACTTGATTATGGCTAAGTGGTTCACTATAGTTAAGTTCTCGTGACCAATTCTGGTTCATATGGACCAATTCCACCACCCACAAATATGACTAGAAGAGAAAACAATTTAGAAACTAGTCACATGTTATTTCTCAGTCCAATTCAGTTATCACATGAAAACTGACTTAAGTCATGCAAATTTTTTTTAGATATTTACAAATATAATACAATGCACAATGGCAGCTTTATGAATGCTATTCACATGTTAATCAACGATAAGCAGAACTATTTTTTTTTGTCAAACTTACAGAACTTTCTAAAATCATATTTATAACATGTATACATGTTTGTCTGTGTGTATATATATACTTACATACACACAGAGAGAGAGAGAGAGAGAGAGAGAGTAAGGGGAGAGAGAGAGAGGGAAGGGTGAATGAGAGAGGTTCCAATGAAAAATGGTTACAGTGCACTCAAAGTTTAGACATTGATTTTTCTACAGAACAATCTATGTACAGGCACATAGAATATTTCCTTCTGTATATGCTTGTTTGAGAGAGAGATTTCACATTGATAATGCTTGGGCAACCAGTGATTTTTGTTTGTATCCTTCAGCTAAGTACTTTAGGACACAAAGATCAGTCCAACATTCAAGAAACCCCTCCTAGTTGACCTCCACCACTTTCTGTTTGGTTTTGGTAATCTCATGAGTGTATCCACACTCACCACACTTGGCCAATTGCAAGTTGGTGAGGCTATTTAACCCACAGTTGGGATGGATGGACATTAAAGAGTTTGTCCATTTTTTTAACAGCTCTTGTTTTTTGTGCTGCTGGAGTTTCACCCTCCTCACCAAACCAGGGTTTGATGGGTGACCAATTTAGTCACCAATCACTCAACCATGAAGCGGGCTGTACTGAATTACATGGTACCAATAGCAGACAAAAGCCTGACCTGACATCAGTACTTTTCATAAAAACAAGTAACCCTTTCGTTAATACATTTCTAATGAAAGATACTGCTTACAATTTTCAAATAATAAAAAAAATAAATAAATAAATTAAAAAAAATGAAGAATTAGATTATATAACTTTCTCATTATTTTTATCTGATGTTTGGAACATAACTTAATGGTTCTTAGATAAAATTATGATTGAATATGTTTTTAGATAAATATAAGCACTTTAAAACAAACAGCTTATCACCATAAAACCAGGTGCAGTTTCAGGCATTTTAGTATCAAAAGAGTTAATATAGGCAGTCTTGTTTGATAGAACCAGGGGTGGTTTCAGGTAGTTCGGTATCAAAAGAATTAATGACAACCTAATACCTACAAGAACAAAATTATACTTAAGTTTATGTTGCTTATCAAATGGTTAAGGAGGAATCAGAACAGACAATATTACCAGACATGCCAGTACATATTCAGCTGGAACTGTCAACTTGCCAACTATATTAAAACATATTCTACAAATAGTTGTTTCATTGCTTGCATAGTATCTATTCTCAAAACTGAACTGCTACAGCAAATATGGCCTTCCATACATAACAATTGTTTCTCCATACTGTCATGGGTTGGATGAAACTTTGAGCAGTGTTCTATCATCAGATTCACTTCTTGATGTAAATTCTCCAGTTTTTAAAGTAATATACTGATCTTTGCAAATTGAACCAAGTTACAGACATTATTTATGAGTGATATAAACAAATGTTACTGCTTGTGCAAGCAGTCTCAAATTTGAAGTGCTGACATGCACAAACATGCAGACAAACACAAACACACATGTAGACAAACACACACACATCACAGTTTTTACATCCATTTACTATGCTAGCATAGGGTAGGCAGGTTGTCATGTTCTGAGATTAGACAGGTCAGATGACAATGTCTTGCTCATACATTCCATTTTAGCATAGATTTTATGACTGGAAGCCCTTCCTAGTGCTATCCACTTTGCAGGATGTACTAGATGAATTTTAACTGATACCAGTACTATCACTGCGAGTGTATGTGTGTGCATGAACACACATACACACACATGTGAGAAAGAACAAATGTTAACTGATGATTATGAAGACAAGCTTTTGCACTGTTTCTGCATACCAAATTCACTCATGAAATATTTATCAATCCAATAGTAGACACTTGCCCAAGGTGCTAAGCAATGGGATCAAACCCCACAGAGCCATACTTCCAGCCATACTTCATTATTTGAATACTGTCAAAATATAACCACCATTTTGACAGTATTCAACTTATGAGCTATCAGTTCCCAAGTTTATCAGTTAAGCTACCTCCCTGTTCATTTAAGTTTAGTTACCTCCCCGTTCTAAGTTTAGCTAGCTCCCTCTCAATGTAAACTTCCACCACTTTTAATATGAAACATCATTGTAAAGTTCCCCTAATCCTTTGGGAAGATGAAGCAATGATGAAGCCTTCACTTTATAACTTTTTTTTTATGACTGCTTTCTTGCAATGAGTCACCACTTCTACTGTAAGCTGATACTATCTACTGGGCACAACTCCTGGCTGAAGGAGGTGGGATTTGAACTCAGAACACACAAAGTTGAATTAGGCACCACAAAATATCTCATCTGACTTAATTTCACTAATATAGCCCCCACCCTTGACTGGTACTTTTTCAACCCTGAAAGAATGAAAGGCAAAGTTAACTTCAATAGGATTTAAACTCAGATCACAGTGAGATGGAACTAATACAAAACATTTAACATGATGCCCTAACACCTTTGTCAATTCACCACCTATGAAGTATATCCTTCATTTAGTTACCATGCTTCTCATTTCTTATTCATCCTAGTATGAGGAATCTATCAGCAAGGTCACAAACCATATCAACATGGAAAATATCAAGCAAAATATTATATTAATACTTTCTGTAGATTATATAATATTCATGAAATATATAATGTATATATATATAATATATATATACAATATATACATACCTACATATACACACACATAGAAGTGTTTTATAGAGTTCCCCTTCCAATTAGAACATCAATTATTCAAAACACACCACCATAGATATGAAGTATTTCACTTCCTATCCAATTATTATTTAGCAAATTATGTTTTGCAAAAGAATTTAAAAAAAACTAGTAAATCATTCATTTGAAAAACTTTGCCATATATATATTCATACTTTTGTAACCTTCACACATTCACCCTCATCCTTCTTCTGACATAACTATTTCTCCTCTGGGTCAAATTGACTCGAATAAATGGAGACAATATAGGGTAGTGAGTAAACTTTAGTCTTGTTAAATCCTATGAAACTTCAGTATTGGTACTACAAATAAAATACCCTCAGTACACAGTGAAAATTGGGGGTGACGGAACACATTCTATGTAAAGTTGAGAGAAACCTTTTGTTATGTGGATGGCATAACCTTTCCGGTGCAGTGCTACAATAAAATGCACCCAGTACACTCTGTAAAGTGGTCAACGATCAGAGAAAATGTACAGTTGAAAGGACCCTTTAGTCCTGTGGAGGATATAATTTTTCTACAGCTCGTGTTATTATAAAATGCACTCAATACATCTGGAGAGTTGTTGTCATTAGGTAGGACATCCAATCATAGAAACCATGCCAAAAATAGAATGTATGAGCAAGCAAAATATGGTTCACCCGACCAATCTAGTCTCAAACCATGAAGACCCATCTAACCCATGCCAACATAGAAAGCTGACTGCTGTTGGTGATGAAGCTGAGTCATATATTAAAATTTAAAAAAAAAAACTTTAGCTTATAATGAATATTAAGCTGAAAAGATTTATTTTTGAAAACACAAAAAAATTTCAGGTTAATGAGGAGAAAAACTAGAAAACATTTGAGGCTAATAAATTGATATCTGACTTAACCTAATCTGGTTTAAAATGAATTAAATCTCCACCATTGGTGATACATGCTTAGAAGAGATTATTTTACAACATATCAGGTAGAAAAGACAATACAAACCAACATAGAATTAAATAAATTAGCCAGATCTACTTTGTGACATTGAATGTAAGATAATAAAGAAAACAAATAATTGCTAAGTCAGAATAAAAAGTATTTCTCCAAATCTTTCAAGTGAAAAGATAATATATGTGAGGTTTATCAAAAATTACCTAATTAACTGAACAGGTGAAAGGTGTTTTTGTAGACCTCCATCTGATGGGTGTGCAAACATGTCATAATTGACCATAGATTTGGCACACATGACTGGCTGACCATGGGTTTGTCTCTGAAGCACAAGCCTGGCCAAGGTGTTTTTTGAAAGAGCAGCAGCAGTTGCCCATGCATACCAATCTCCCCTCTCCATAACACCAATGTTGTCCAAAGGCCAATACAACCTAGCTCCAGTGTTGTCACAACTGAGTGAACTGAGCAATGTGAAATAAAGTGTCTTGTTCAAAGACAACCTTAAATTCATGAGCCCAACACCTTACCCATTTAGTCACATGTCTTAAAGCAATTCAAATACCAATTAATAAAGGAAAACAGGGCTAAAGATAATTAAGAAATTTACAGCTCACCCCTATGTATGTTTAACTGACCTATGAAGATGACTGACTGACCATTGGTTTCTTGGGTGTTTTAATAATAATAGCCCCAATCCTCTCATGAAAAGCAACATGAAATGAATCCTCTTCCTCAAGAACACAACATGCCACCTGGTCATGGAATCAAACTGGGTACCTTACAATCCTAAGCCCAGCACTCTAACCACTAAGCCATGCAGCTTATCAAGGTAATACAAATACTGATTAACAACAGAGGGTGGAGACAATAGAAACAGAATGATTAACAAACAATTGTCCTGAACCCACCATCATAATGAGTCTATATATTTCGTAGAACCATCACAGCAATGCATTAATACACTTTATTAGAGAAACATAGTTTATTGTTAAACAAAGATTTCTATTGAGAAAGTAGTTTAGTATAATAAACTCCACCTAGTTAAATACATTATGTCTGGTAATAATTCTATTGATCTTAATCTAGTCAGTTGTAAACAAACAGCACCACTGACACACACACATATATATATATATATAATCATCATCATCATCGTTTAACGTCCATCTTCCACGCTAGCATGCGTTTGGACGGGAATTTTCCCCACTTGAGGCAAGATTGGTTGTCTTGCTCGTATAGGACATATATATATATATGAGAGAGAGTTATATATATATATATAACTATATATTTATGGAGAGAGGGAAATAGATGTAGAAAGACAGACAGACAGATTATTAAGGTAATTCTCTCTCTCTCTCTATATATATATATATATATATATATATATATATATATATATATATATATATATATATATATATATATATATATATATATATATATATATATATATATATATATATATATATATATATTATATATATATATATATATATATATATATATATATATTATATATATATATATATATATAAGGGTGTAAGAGTAACAACAAAATATTCAATATTTATTGTAAAAGATTTCTAAAACACCTTTCTGTTGTCGATAAGCAATATAATCTACACAATATCTATATACATCCTTGCTTAACACATTATACATCTATATAAACAAACCTGATTATGTTGTCTAAATTGACTGAGCAACAGTAAAATGTAGTGGATGAGGTGGTTTTATTCATAGAACTAACAATAATGAGTAAACAATTTAATTGTTTAGCATGTGTTGGTTATATATTCAATATAATCATCATCCTTTACATCCACTTTGGAGAACAGTAAAGAGAACTCTTCAGCCTGGTCAGACATGGCCACCTCTCAATGCATCTAGTAGACCCTGTAAAGAGTTAGTGTTAGTGCTACAATAAAATACACCTAATACATTCTGTAAAGTGTTAGTGTTGGTGCCATGAAATGCTCCCAGTATACTCAGTACAGTGGTTGGCATTAGGAAGGGCATTCAGCCACAGAAACTATGCCACATATGGGATTTATGACCAAGATGAGATCTCTTTGACCTGTTTAAATGGTCAAATACTGGGAAGAGTGAGAGCTCGCTAGACAGTTTTAATTGAATATTTTTTTTTTTTTACTGATAATCTGATATAAACACTGGGCATAAGAGGAATCAGATGTAGTAGAGTGCAGGAAAGATGCTGGTATGGACATGTGATGTGTATTGATGATAATCATTGCATGAAGAAGTGCCAAGAGATACCAGTGGAAAGAAGCTGCAGTAACGGAAGACTGGCAAAGACCTAGACAAGTGGTGAAAATAGATATCAAAATGCTGAACCTCACAGAGAAAATAACAAAGAAATGCAATGAGGGAGGCTGTGCTGAAAAAAGCCTGTCCAGCTCATGCAAAGATGCAAAAACAGATCTCATGATAATGATAATTTTACATGGTTGAGGACTATATCTAACAGAGTCATAGTTGAAAGGGTTAAAAGAACAAAGCACTTAAAAGCTCTTAACATTAGATATAATTTATATGTAAACATGCAGCTGTTAGATAAGTTAAGAGGAATATATATCAACATCCAATAATGTTGAAAAAAAACAACTAAAACTTCTCTATATTTGTATTAAAGATATAGTCACTAATCACAAATAGATAGTTATTAATTCTGGAATATTTCATATCAATAATACAATTATACAAATAAAAATAACTTTACAGTCAATTACCTATATCATCTGATTGTCAAAGTATCCATTTGACCATCAATAGCCATCACATGATGGTTTAATATAGATACGTTGATCATCAATAACCAAATCTGATGGTCAGTCAGCAGAGAATGGGATATAACAAAGAAATCTAAAGTTTCATCCAAAATACAAAAAACCTTGACATTTGAATAAGAAACCAAAATTTAAAACAAAGCAGTTCATCAGATTGGACCAAGGAAACAAGGTTTCTATTGGGTTTTTCCATTGCTGATACTACCTACTGGTCTCTGACTAAATAATCATCATCACTGTGACCACAGTCAAACATTCCTGACAAAGCCTCTCCACAATTCACAATTTTCCATTGCTCCTAGCAACTGGTCCCTACTGAGGTTTGTATCATCTGCAAGTTGATTAATGAAGGTTCGAGCAGGTCTGCTTCTACTGTGTCTCCCATGACTTAGTTCCCACTATAGTAGCTTGTGTAGAACTTCCTGCTTACTTCTCTGACAATAACCTGTAAATCATAACCATCTTTCAACAATTCTAGTTGTTATCTTGGGCAAGTTTCCATATAAACTTTCATTTGTAATATGTTGATACCAGTTTATGTTTTGTACAGCCCTAAACACTTTAGTTTATGCACCATCTAGTTTCTTCTCAAGTGTCTTTGTCAGAATCTATGTATTTAATCCATATAACAACACTGAAGAATGACTAAATAGTGAAACTAAATTAGCCAATTATCAGATTGGACAAAGGAACTGTTTTCATTGCTGATACTATTTGTCAGTCATAACTTGTAGCACAACAAGGCAAGATTTGAACTCAGAAAGTATAGAGCCAGATCTGATACTGCAAAGTATCCTGTTTAACTTTTTAATAATTCCACCAATCCCACAACCCCAAAAATATAAAAGGCAAAATTGGCCTTAACTGGATTTGAACTAGAACAAATACTGAGGCAATTAATCTAACACTTTAACGACTCAACCAATTTGCTACCTCTATAAGAAAACTATCATCCTCATCACCATTTCACATCTGTTTTCCATGTGTGTGAGAGTATATATAATATTTATTATTAATAGTGACCGTTTTGTTGAACTTAGAAGCTTATCAAAACAGACTGTTTTAATAAGCCAATAACTTCAGTAAAACTTCAAAGAAATCAGTCAGTTTCAATAACAAATATTATATTGACTCTATAAATATGGGTCCTTAATTCTGAGCATTTATATAAAAGTACACATACATAGACATGCATAAACGTGCATATACAGTCAGACAGACATACATAAACATGCATACAGACAGACAGACACATACATGCATTGACATGCAAACATACATATACACATATATAAACATACACACACACACACACACATATATATATATATATATATACATGCATAAACATACAAATACATATATACACAGACATATATAAACATACATTCACATACATACATACTGAGATACATAAAAACTTCTTTGTTCAATTCCACCCACTAGACACTATGTCAATTGATAGATGCATTAAAAGATGACAATTCCTAAGTTATCAAGAAAAGCAGAAGAACATGAAATATAAAATAACATTAAACATCTAACAGACACTTGGAAGCACTCAATTGGAATGTGTGCCAAGACATCTTATAGTTCTCCACAACAGACGATCACAGCTGCCAATAGTGGCCATCTAGTAAAATCAATCAGTATTGCATATGATGATTATTAAAATCACTGAAAAGCCTGGCCAACTCAACAAGTAATACTTCCTGCTTGAGGAATCCTCCTAGGTAGTCGCAACAACAGAAGAAAACCTATCAGAGATCATAATTATGTTTACATTACAATCAATACTGGAGATAAAATATATATCTGTTGGTAAATATGTTCACTGAACAGCCAAGTGAAGCTATATAATAACCTAAACTCATTGCTATCTATCATCTATCTTCATAGCAGTACTTTCAATATTAATTCAGCAGCAGCAGTCAGCCGAGATCATCATCATCAACATCGTTTTTACGGCTGTTTCCAATAACATGGGTTGGATGAAATATTTTGAAGTAGTGTTTCTATGGCTAGGGGCCCTTCCTAATACCAACCCCAGATCATCATCACCATTAACGTTCACCATCCGTTTTAAATGATAGTGATAGGGACTGAGCATAGAAAAATTAATTTTCTCAAAATTGAATTAGCAGCAACCAGTTTACATCAGCAACATTGTTTTTACAAGTTTTTCTATGCTAACATGGGCTGGAGGAGACATCTTGAGGGAGAAGGCATGTGGCACAGTGGTTAAGGTGTTGAACTAAGAAGTATAAGATCATGGGTTCGATTCCTGGATAAGGCGTAATATTCAGTTCTTGGGCAAAGTACTTTATTTCTTTTTGCTTTTTCTGCTAGGAGTTGCAGCCAGCAGATAGTATCAACAAAGACTATTAACACTGTTTCTTTGGTCTGATCTCATAATTGGCTCCTCTCCTTTTCGCTTTCCCTCTACCTGGATGTCCTTCCAAACATCAACCTCAATTTGATTTGATTCTTTCAATACTAAGTTATCAGCAACCGCCAACTTCAATCATCATCATCATCATCATTATATTCACACGTTTTCGATACATGGCTAGACAAGACTATTTTGAGGCAGTTTTTCTAGGTCCAGAAGACCTAATGCCAACCAATGCACGTACATATATACACATACATATGAGTGTTGGCTGAAAAGTTCAAAGGCTAACTATGAAGGAGTGATGCTAGAACTGTGAAATCTTGCATGCATAAATTTCAACTCTTCTTAACTGCATTGTTTCTTTCCAAAAACTATGTTGAAAAATAAACCTCATTTAGTCATTTTATGAGAGTATCTTCGTTAGTTTATGAACTTTTCAGCCAACTCTCAAACAAGCTTCTAGTTTCCGTCAACAAAAGTCAATCATAAGACAAGGCTTTAGTAAAAGACACTTGGGCCAAGGAGCCATGCAATGGGATTGACCTTGAAATCCCCATGCATGCTAAGCAAACTTCTTAACTACACATGCCTGTATTGTTGAATAAGTATTTCAATATGAACATTTGATACTAGTAGCACCTCCATAGTTAATGATAGGATGTGACTAAAAGGGTTAATAGGAAAAAAACTGCTTTAAAAAATTCTCGAAACATTAACATACAAATGGGTTTAGGAATGCTATTGTTCAAACCTAAGCATAAATTTGATATTCATCAGTTGTAGACATAGGACATTCAGCTGTTGCTATGATACAGTGGAAGCAACATGCCTGAATGTTTAATAACCTCACTTCATTAAGATCTGGTTTCATTCCCACTGTGTGGCACCATGAGTAACTGTTATTTACCATTACCTCGAATAAAACCAAGTCTTATAGATGATATTGGGTAGACAGAAACTGGATTGTACCTGTAATTCAATTCAGAGTCAGCCATGTAATACACTGTGTCATACTGAATCCTGCTGAGAATTACCTTAAGAATACATGTGTCTATGGAATACTCAGCCACTTGCATGTTTATTTCATTAGCAGACTGTTTCATTGATCAAATAATTGGAACACTCAGCTAGGATTCAAAGAATATATATATAATGTCAATTAGGTCACCTAGACCAGAACACCCCTATTTTCTAGGTATATACAGTTTTATAGCTGGTTAAGAACAACCCTAGCAGACTGACCTGTTTCAAAGACAACTGACCTAAGAAATTCAATAGACTAGATACTGGAGTGTTAAGATAGTATCTGACCAATGAGGGGGAAGGTATATTCTTCGGATGCTTTGAATTTGTTCATTCTAATTTATATGCCACCAGTTCTTTGAGAAAACAACACCACACTTCGGAACTGGGCATATCAAAGGGCCAAAATAACGAGCTAAACTTTGTTCAACCATTGTTTTTCTGTTCCAGTTCTAGCTGCCTGATGAGGTTATAGCTGTTGAATAATGATTATCACCGAAATATATATTGCAGTGAATATGAATAAAGAAAGTTAATTTTAACCTGTTGACTTACACTTGTTTTATTTATATATATATAGGTCAAATTCCATTATAACGAATGTTTCAGTATAATGCTCAATGTGTTAGGTTGATCTCATAAAGAATTTTTCATTATAATGAATTTTTTTTATACTCTGAATTTCGTTATAACGAAATTTCATTTTATATATTTTAATTTAAAAAGTTAAACTTAAAATAGGCATTTTAAATGATTTCTATTCACGATATGACTGTGTGGCTAAGGCTAAGAAGTTTAATTAGGAACCATGTAGTTTCAGGTTCGATGCCACTCTGTGGCATCTTGAACAGCTGTCTGCTACTATAGCTTTAGGCTAACTAATAATTTGTGAGTGAAAATAATTTGGTAGGCAGAAACTATGCAGAGGCTGTTGTGTGTTTGTGTGTCTTCTCTCATGTCATCATGATATTATTTAAAAAAGCAAATGGCACTGTTCATTTATGTCCCACATAAACAATTTGTAACACAGCTCAGTGGTTTAACAGGTGAATAACAGTGGAATAAATACCATACTTAAAAATAAAGTATGGGTTGGTATCAACAAGGGCATCTAACATTATAATACTACCTAAAAAAGAAATGTCTTGTACAACCCAT
This sequence comes from Eledone cirrhosa, assembly GCA_964016885.1. Taxonomy (NCBI): domain Eukaryota; kingdom Metazoa; phylum Mollusca; class Cephalopoda; order Octopoda; family Eledonidae; genus Eledone; species Eledone cirrhosa. Next base: position 22,476,226 of record OZ024746.1, on the reverse strand, counting down.
GCTAACATGGAAAAAGTGGACATAAAAATGATGATGATGATGATGATATGGTCTTTACTTGGAAAATCGATTTGAAGAGTTATTTTGTAATTAATTTCATTCTTTTCTATGTAATCATGGTTTGTTAGAATTAATTAGTTTATAGAATTTTGATAATATATTATTAGTTATTCTACTCATTTTAGAAAGTTTGTGGCTGTGTATATTGAATATTGACTGCAATAATAATAAGGGGGTGGGATAAAATACAGAGAGTAGATCCTAAACAAAAAGACTCAGACCAAATTTAATATTCATAGGATTTCATTTAGGTTGTCAAGAAAATGTACATTTAATTAGTTTGATAAGGGACACCGAACTATAAAAAGGACTTCTGGATGAAAAGTCCAACCTCGATTTATGATACAAAACTGCTCATCTTAAAATATTTATTCTTAATGTGTGTGAGCCAAATTTTCGGACTTTTAAGCACCAAGGAGGAAAAAAGAGAAAAACTATATATATAAGTATAAAGGGTGATGTGCTCAAGTGCAGAGATGCTATAAGATGGAGTGAAAACCCTTAAAAGATGAAAAAAGATGCCATTGGCAACTTTTTCCGTTTTTTTTTAAAGGGTCTTCACTATTTTATAAGCTATTTTATATACTTATATTTGTTATTATAAAAATGCTTTTCATCATAAATAACATACTAATGGAAAAAGTTATTTTACTAAATTCCTCCAAATGTTTGGTTATTTTCAAAATTAATTGAAACACATAGGCCATGTATTTAATAAAAAATATGGTAATAACAGCGTTAACTTTTTCATTACCATATTTCTAATGAAACACACTAAGTTTTCAAATAATTTTGAAAATTATCAAGAATTTTGAGAGATAATATAATTAATGTTTTCATTAAGATGGGATTTGGAACAAATATTCATACAAAATGATGGAAGGTTTTTAGATAAATACATATATACATGTTAACCCTTTCATTATCATATTTCTAATGAAAGATACTATGATTTTCAATTCATTTTGGAACTAATCACAAATTCAGAGAGATTTAGTAAAATAATTCTTTAACTTGTGCAAGATTAGTAGTAGAAAGGTTTAACCATTTTTATACTAACCCACCAAAAAGACATTATCACAAAAAGAATCTAATTTTAAAGAGACCAAATTCAAATTGAAAAACCTTTTAAGGTATGTTTTAAACACCAAATGTAGCTAATAGATTTCATCTATTAGTTATATTAAGCAGGCATCTTCCCTAAACTATCAGAGTTATGACTAAACCCATGTTTACACACAACACTATTAAAATATGCATGTGTGTGAGATAGCATAAATAAAATTTCTAAATAGTATGTCGTAGATAATCTTTAGGTGTGTCACCAATAATTTCTAGGTGTGCCATGAAATTAGGTCAAATTGATATTTTTTATAAATATTTGGCTACAGAAATCTATTTGAGATCTGACATTTCTGTATTAGACATGTAACTAGTGACATGATATATTTAATTGCTTATTTACTAATTTTGTCTTGCTAACAAAACTAAGTGTTACAAAAAAATATATTTCTAAAATGTGTATAGGCAATGTTAAAAGTGAATAAGACAACAAAAACAAAACCTTTACCCATCCCAGTCAAAAGAAAGGCTAAATTTATTAATTCAATTAATTCTAATAACTTAATGCATGTTTTTTGGTAATGTGTGCGTGTATAAATATATATTATAGAAATGACTTCTATAGGACCAGAACTGGTTCATTTGTAAGAAATCGGGTCTTTCCTGATGATATCTTTCTTACGAATCAAACAGTTCTAGGAACGGTAGAAGTCACTTTTCTATTAAAAAAAATAAATAAAGATGCCTATTCTCTACTAACACATTGAGTACCTCTTTCTAACTGTGGTCACCTCCTGATATACATCGGGGAATCATCATCAACATCATTTTACGTCCCTTTTTCCCTGCTTTCTATATATAATAGGTCCAACCCTTGCTAACAGGGAAAGCAGACATTAAATGATGAGGAGGAGGACATACCAAATTCTACCCACAAGACATTGGTCAATCACAGGCTATGGCTGAAGACATGCTCATGGTACAGTGGAACAGAACCCAGAATAATGTGGGTGCAAAACAAATTTCTTATCCACACAGCCAACAAGCCAAGACTTGAAGCTTAAATTGATTCCAGCAGTTAGAATATTTATTTTTCAAAAGAAAAAACTTGTTTGTTAAAGAATTCATCATAAAAAAGACCAACAAGACATAAATCAGGACTACAGAGTTATAATACTAGATTGTTTCATAATCTTGAACGGCAGAACTAACAAGATTTTGGAAACAGACCAAATTGATGACTAACTGTAGTAGAGAGGCAAAATAAGGAGGTATTATTCTTCAATGAAGAAATAATTACTGGACACTATCATTAAATGTAACAAGTTGACAAGAAAATAATTAACACTTAAATGATAAATTGTCCAAACGAGCAATTGCCAATATGGGAAACTTTAAGGTGAACTCATAAAAGAAAAGAACCAACCATTACATCAGTCCAAGGAAACTATGTTTCCATTGGTCTTTCATAGTATTTATCGGTCAAAGTATAGAACCCAAGACCATGTGATTGCGAAACAACCTTACCCACATAATGCCTACACCTATAATGTGAAAGGTTATATTTTGAAGATTAACCCTTTTATTACCAAACTGCTTGAAACTTCTTCGTTCTACGATACAAAACTATTTATTTTGAAGTGTTTATATTTACCTAAATCTTCCGTTATAATTTTATATTGAAACCTTCCTTTTGTTCAATTGTATTACAAACACCAACTTCATGAGAAATTTGGTTAGATAAACACTATTTGTCAAAATTATTAGAAATATGGTGTATTTATTTTTTAAAAAAATCTATCATAATTTTGTGAAAAACATTTTAATAACATTTTAAATCCCTCCAAATTCCTAATTATTTTGAAAATGATTTGAAAATCACAGCCAGTATTTTTCCCAAGAAATATAGTAAAAAAAAAAATAACTGACCTCAATATACCAAACTAGACAGAATATAAGTAACAAATACATATGAGAAGACAAGCAGGTAAAGCTTATACAATAAGCCAATTGTGTAGCTAAAGTTTCTGTGGAGACATTACAATATGTTTGAACTTGGTACATCTCAACAAGTCAATATTTTAACAAAGAATCAAGTCTACATTAAGAGTTATTCTTCTAAATAATCAAAGTTAGACAGTAAATACCACCTCCAAACCATGCGATGTCTTACACAGAATAAGGTGTCAATGTATCGAATTGGCAGAGTTGTTAGAGCATAGGACTTGTATTTCTTCTGCTTTTCTGCATTCATAATCATCATTGTTTTTATGCCTTTTTCCACATTTGCATGGGTTGGACGGGTCCTCTTCAGTATAGCATCTCCTCACTTCCACTGTGAGTCTCAGTGATTTGAGATCAGCTATCACACCTCTGCCCAGGTCTTCCCTACTGTGGCTTCCTTCTTCTAAGATTTCCTGGCACTTTTTCCCATCATCCAACAGATCAAATTTGCCTTTTATCCTCCTAGGTAAAATAAAGTGGTAGTTTGATATAAAAACAACAGCAAATCATGTGTTTTGCCATGTTTCTTCCAGCTCTCTGCACTTTATGTTCAAATTTTGCCTTTGATCCTTTCAGAGTGTCAATAAAATAAAATACCAGCTGGCAAATTGGCAGAGTCATTAAAACATCAGATAGAATACTTTGTGGTATTCAGTCTGGCTCTCCGAGTTCAAATCCTGCTGTACTCAGGCCTGGAGAGGAGATGGGTTCTGCCAGATTTAACAAATGCCCTAGATACACTATGTCAATGTGGCACCCCTACGTCACCCTCATGAGTTATGGGATCATGCATACTTACAAAATAAAATACCAATTCAGGATAATGGATTGGTAGAATTATGAGATTAACAGCCATGATGCTTTGTAATATTTGTTTTGGCTGTCATCATCATCACCGTTTTACGTCCGTTCTTCCACGCTAGCATGGGTTAGACGGGTTGTCCTGTTGTGGGCAGTGTCTGGTCGGCTGACTATGCCTTGCTCATACAGGAACTGATTTGGCTTGATTTCTACAGCTGGATGCCCTTCCTAACACCAACCTCATTTACAGTGAGTGCTGGGTGCTTTTTCGTGGCGCCTACACATCCACTTTACAGTGTGGGCTGGGTGCTTTTTTGATGTGGCACCTCCACGACCACCTTGCAGTGGGAGGGTGTGGGGGCATATTGTCTATATGCTTCAGCTTGTACCCATGGGAGGTCGGGTATTCTGTATTACTGCGTGACGCCAGAGGTCACGGTCGTGTGTCATCGCCTTTGAGAGGTGTAATTGGGTAAGGTCGGCTTTTATCACCTCATCCCAGATCATCTTGGGTCTCCCCACTCCGCAGTTTCCATCGACTTCTAGTGCTCTGCACCTTTTTATGCAGCTGTCATCCTTCATACGCATTACATGTCCAGACCAACGCATCCGCCTCTCCGGCACACAGCATTTGATTCCTCTTATGCTCAGTCTCTCTCTCAATTCATTTATGCTTTGTCGTTCGCGTATATTACTATTACACATCCATCGGAGCATGCAGGCTTTGTTTCTCTCTAATCTACGTAAGTCTTCCACCTTCAGCGCCCAGGTCTCACTACCATGTAACATTGCTGTTCGGATACACGCATCATACAGTCTGCCTTTCATGAGGGAGAAGCCTTTTGCAGCTAGCAGTGGTAGTAGTTCCCTGAACTTCTTCCATCCCATTCTTACCCTAGTTATTGTACTTTCTGAACACCCACCTCCGCTGCTAATTCAGTCACCTAGGTAGCAGAAGCTGTCTACTGTCTCTACAGAGCCCTCCCAGAGATCGGTGGTACTTGTTTCCTGTGGCTGTTTGCTGTCCCAGTACAGCTGCTGCATGTGAAGCCTACATTCTTAATTAAGCTTCCTGAGATCCCGCTACATCTCTTGTGTACCCATTGTTTGCATTTGGGGCAGAGAATGGAGTTCCTACCTACACCTTTCCTACATACTGAGCAAGGCCGTTTCCTTGAGGGGATCTGGGTTCTGTTTTCTCGTCTACTTACAAGGACCTTAGTCTTTGAGGCCCTTTCTTTCTAGTCCCTGCTTCCAAGTTTGGAATTTATTCTCTAGTTCTACCATAGATTCAGCTATAAGTGCAAGGTCATCAGCATACAGGAGTTCCCATGGGCATCCGATCTTAAACTCCTCCATTATTGCCTGCAGGACTATGATGAACAGGAGAGGGCTAAGAACAGAGCCCTGGTGGACCCCAACCTGTACGCTAAATTACTCGCTATACTCATTGCTAATCCTAACTTTGCTGACTGCTCCCCTATACATGGCTTGTACAGCTTTCACAAGCCATTCATCTACTCCTAGTTTTCTAAGAGCCCACCAGATTAAAGCACGTGGAACTCTGTCAAAGGCTTTCTCGAGATCGACGAATGCCAGGTAGAGTGGCTTACTTTTAGCTAGGTACTTTTCCCGTAACTGCCTCACAAGGAAAAGGGTATCAGTGGTGCCTCTTCCTGGTACAAACCCAAATTGCATCTCATCTAGTTTCACCCGGTCCCTAATCAACTGTGCTATAACTCTTTCTGTTACTTTCATGACCTGGTCCATCAGCTTTATACCTCTATAGTTTCCTCTATCGAGTGCATCACCTTTACCTTTGTAGCAGTTGGCAATGATGCTACTGCACCAATCTTTTGGTATGACACCTAGTATTACCTGGTTAACAATACGTGTGGTTATAGTGTGACCTACAAACCCAGATGCCTTCAGCATCTCGGCAGCTATACCCGATGGACCGGTTGCCTTCCCCATCTTCATATCTGTGATTGCCTTACTACGCTGCTGCTGACTTGTACTGCTGGCCCCTCTATAGGGTCTACTTGGGGTAGGGTCTTTTCTTCCCATACATTCTCCTCATTTAGTAATCTATCATAATGGCTCTTCCACGCATCTTTCTTCTCAGCACTTGTGAGGGCAAGCTCACCTTTATCATTCCGGATACACTTCTCTCCAATGACATCACAATTCTCTCTGACACACTGCCTCACAATCTTGAATACCTCCTGTTTCTGGTCCTCACGCTGCAAAACATGCTTGAATTTTCTATCCTCTGCTTCCCTCCTAGCTAAGTATACTTGTCGCCTAGCTTCCTACTTGGTCTCTATGTAATGTACCCTACTCCCCCCATTCTTCCATTCTTTCCATGCCTGTCTCTTGGCCTTAACTGCCTCATCTACCTTATTGTTCCACCACCAAGTCACTCTCCTCCTGCTTGTGGTCTTACTCCAGCCACAGACCTCATCTGGCACCTCTAGCAAGTGTGTGTGCTGAAATCAAATCCTGCTGTAGCTTACTCAAATAGTAGTTGTAATCCATTGCTCAGTTTAGTACCACCTTCGAGTGACTTTAGCAGAGTGTTCAATCTGTTGCCATCATTCCTATTAGGTTTCCAGTTTGAGGATATCTTCAACCCTCCCACCAGTCTTAGAAGCCTTAAAAACAGGCCATGGGCATCCTTTTCTCCCTAACTAAACAATAAAAATTAAAAATTAAGTAGATGGTGAAACAATGTTGAACTATTCCCACCACCACTATTACTCCTGTTTGTATTTAATGAATTTTATAAATACAGTCTTTCTTGCAGGGAAACTAGAAACAGGCTTTGCCACAAGAGTTCTATATACTATAAACTGCAATCAATGCCATGAGAACACACAATCAACTGAGCTAAAGCAACAAAATCGGAATAAATTAGTCTATCTATAGGAGTATCAGAGGGAAACATCCCTATCCATGCAATAATATTTAATAATAAAGAACCTATATTAATATCAGCAAGAAACAGCCCTAATTGTACAATATATATCATGACAATAAAATTAGCTAAATTTAGATCATCTGTATAATATTACAGGGAAGTAGCCCTATCTGTACAATATGACAAAGAACCTACATTAATTAGAAGGATGCAGCTCTATGTTGTACAATATATTTCAGGACAAAGAAACTATTGTTAGTCATGCATAATATTGCTGTTACTCCACACTTCCACAACTGAGAGGAAAACCAATATTAGCTATGATGCTTTTGTAATTAACTTGGAAGATTCATTATTGCAGCATTTAATGGCTGTGTAGTTAAGTTGGCTTCACATCCAAGCTATTTCATGTTCAATCCCACTGCATGGTATCTTGGGCAAGTGTCTTCTAATGTATACCCTCGCATTGAACAATGCCTTGTGAGTGGAATTTGGTAGACACAAACTGTGCGGGATCCTGTTTTGTATGTGTAATACACACACACATATATATATATATATATATATATATATATATATATATATATTTGTGTGGGTGTGTGTGTTCCTGACTTTTGTTTACTTCAACACTGATGCAGTTTATGCCCCATAACAAAAAGACCGATAAAATACGAACGCCAATCTATGTGAACTCAGTATCCAATCCACCGAAGTCAGTATCCCAGCATAGCCACAGTTCAATGTGTGACACAAGCAAAAGAATGTTCTAGAGATAATATTTACATATGTGTTAATTTTAAGATCCAAATGATCAAAGAGAAAAAAAAAATGAAATTTACAGGTCACACATATGCAGGTTTAGCTGATCTCTTGAGTGTTTTAATAATGGGGCCCCAGTCCTATCATAAAAACCAATGTGAAATGAAGCATTTTACTCAAAAAGCACAATGCCTGGTTCACGAATCAAACCTATAACCATCAGTCCAACTCCCTAATCACTAGGCCACACACCTTCACAGGATCAAATAGTCAATGGTTTCCTCAATTCATCAACAAATACTTTAATGCCATATTCCTGGCTAAAACCTTGCAGGCCCCATGACAAGATTCTCCATTTTGTCGTAGCAGCTGAGGAATTAGGAAGTTGTGCAAGAGTTCATCAACTACATCAGTGGGTGGCCCCAAGTAGCTCTGGTGTTATGGAGGAAGGGGCCCAAAACACCTACAAACTTATATCACCGCCTGATTAGACTGACTCCTCCAATTGGTTGACAGAGTACAGCAGCACCCTCAGCACAGACCCATGTTTACTAAGCAGCATATTGATCAACCAAAACACTATGATCAGTATAATGGTTCCTCTATTCAAAAGCTGCTGTACCTTGCTTCCATAGCTTATGAATTAGATTGCCAGAATCATTAGAGCATTACACAAAATGCCTTATGGTCTTTAATTACAGCTGTTTATGTTCTGTGTTCAAATCCCAGAAGTTAATTTTGGTTTTCATCCTTTCAGGAGTTAGTTGATAAAATAAAGTTAAATACAGAGGTTAATTATTTAATTTAGCAACAACGCCAACCTCCAAATTTCTGGACTTGTGTCTATGTAAGAAATTATCAGTGTCTAATGTATTTATGGCAATCAATCTTACCCATGTGTGTGTGTGTGTGTGTGCATGCGTTGGTGTGATTGAATGTGTAGATATGTGTGTGATTGGGTGTGTGCATGTGTTGGTGTGATTGGGTGTGCGGATATGTGTGAGCGCGGATGTGTGCGCGCGCTGATATGTGTGCGCGCTGATATGTGTGTGTGCGGATATGTGTGTGTGCGTAGATATGTGTGAGTGTGTGCGCGGATATGTGTGTGCAGATGTGTGTGCAGATAAGTGTGTGCAGATATGTGCCTGTGGATGTGTGTGTGCATGCATTGGTGTGATTGAATGTGTGCATATGTGTGTGGGGATGTGTGTGTGGATGTGTTTGTGATTAAATGTGTGTGTACATATAGATACTATGTTAAAACAGATCAGACACACACTATCAAAAGATAAACTCCACACAAACAAAATCAATCAAAAACAAATTGTCATGTCTTAAAGTAGTAGTAGTAGTAGCAGCAGTATCTGCAGTAATAGCAGAGTGGCCAAAGGTTGCTTAGTAAAACTGCAAAATCATTAAACTATAGTTAGAACAAAGACTTTAAAACCATGATGTAGCACATTGATAGTAGTTGTATATAGTCATACATTAGTACTTGTTGTATATAGTCATACATTAGTATTTGTTGTATATAGTCATACATTAGTACTTGTATATAGTCATACATTAGTACTTGTTGTATATAGTCATACATTAGTACTTGTTGTATATAGTCATACATTAGTACTTGTTGTATATAGTCTAACACTGGTAGTAGTTGTACATAGTAATGCATTAGTACCTGTTGATCCATATAATTATACACTGGTAGTTGTGGTATATAGTCTAACATTAGTACCTACTGAATACAGCCATACATTGGTAGCTGTTGTATGTAGTCATACATTGGTAAATGTATGTAGTCATACATTGGTAGCTGTTTATGTGGAATCTGTGCTGCTGTACAGGTCTGAGACTTGGACACTGACCAAGAAACTCACTCAGATGGTGGATGGGTGCTACACGAGAATGCTGAGGATGGCTCTGAAGATTAATCAGTATACACTGAGGATGAAAAACTCAGAGCTGTATGGGAGCCTCCCAAAAGTCAGCTCAAAAGTAACAGAGGAGACTGAGGTTAGCTGGACATGCTCACCGACATCCACAGTTGACATTGCACTCAGTGCTCCTGTGGGAGCCCCTACATGGACACACTGGAAGAGGAAGACCAAGGTTAACGTATGTTGATGCCCTAAGGACAGACACTGGTCTGTTGGAGACGCAGGACATGGCAGCGATAATGAGGGACAGAGACCGCTGGAGAGAACTCGTCCATGGATCTCGGGAATTTTACCCTCCCTAGAAAAATACATTAGTAGCTGTTATATGTAGTCATTTATTAGTAGCTGTTGTATATAGTCATATATTAGTAGCTGTTGTATATAGCCATATATTTGTAGTAGTATATATAGTCATACATTAGTACCTGTTGTATACAGAATCAGTAAAGTGTCCAACAAAATACCCTGTAATATATTTAGATGTATCTCCTTACATTCCATACCACAGAAGACATAACTGTCTTTCAACGTTTCAGAATCAATAAAGTACCAGTCACATACTAGTGGTTTCAATATAAGCACCTATATAATATGACTGGGGCCCCTAACATTAACACTTTAGCATTTACATTATTCTACAATTATTTTTTCATGGTAAAGGCTTTATCTCACATAATATGGAATCTATGAGATTTTGATGATGTTATTTATTTTGAGAACAATACCTTAATGTCAGTATCTGTGTCTGGTTATGGCCGGTTTTAACAGAAAGAGGTGAGAGAATTCCGGCCGGATACAGCTGGTTTAAATGCTAAAGGGTTAAACAGCCAAGAAACCCATGAGATGCAACCTCAAAAGAGTCCAGCTGAACCTATACACAAGTGTGAGCTGAAACAATTATACAGTCTCCCAAAATGTGTGTGTGCTTGTGTGCATGTAATCAATATTTCTTGACAGCAATAAAAGTTTAGCGTTGTTTTACAACAGAGAGTTAAGAAATAATGATTTATAGATTCCTTTATGTTCTAAGGTGGTGGCTTGCTAAAACATGTTACAGTAATGATAGTGACACAAACAGAACATTATATATATATATATATATATATATAAAGTAATAATAAATAAAAAGGCCAAAAGAAGATCCCGCATAGGGTGAAAGTAGAATTCTTTGCTTAATCTTTAATCTGTATTAATTATATATATATATATATATATATATATATATAGATATAGATATATACACACACACACACACATATATACATACACACACTTCAACCTCTTCTGTAACATTAACATGAGATGTAAAATAATTTAAAAGTGTCTCGATTTGTAGAATAGGTAGCTCTGTTTAAGTACTGTCATGGTCTGTGATGATTCGTGCAGCCCTTATGATAACAATGAGGATGATACTCTGTAGCTCTGGATGCTGTAAGGGGGTGGGGTAAATTAAAAGGGTTGGCATCAGGAAATATATCCAGCCAATGGAAATGCAGACTAAGATGTCAATGTAGCACTGCACGCCAGTCAAAGTGACTAAAATGGTTGGAATCAAGAAGGACATCTAACCATATAACACTACATCAGTCCCATCCAACATGGAAAAGCAGTTGTAAAATGATGGTGAAGTTGTTTATAAACAAATGCACATCTTTAGCAGATTTATACCATAACAATTACCATTTTCAGAGCTTGAAATATAGAAAGCTATTGTTTTAATCAATTTGTTTTAACCATTGAAACCAAACAAACCCTGGTTCTCCTATACAAAGAAAAAAAAAAATTAATTTACAGCTCACATCTATACAGGTTTTACAGGCCTCCTAAGCAGTTGGTATTTTAATGATAGGAACTTCAGTTCTATCATGAAAAGCTACATGAAATGAAATGTTTTGCTTAAGAACACAATGTACCACCCTGTCTAGTAATTGAAGCTATAATTTTATGTACACGAGTCCAACACCCTAACCACTGCACCTTTGCTATTCTACAAAGCTCTATCTTTATTAGAAAAATTATTTCAAAATTGCAAACAATGTCTTTCCAGAGAAATACGGCAACAAAGTGCAAAGTTACATCTATAGACCTCTTGGCATAACATCTAAGAGAGATTACATCAACTTCAAATATCTAGGTGCTTGGATAGAGAAAAAGCTGTGAAAAAGATTTTCAGGTGAGAAAGGTGTTTACTTGGGCAGTGTTCCACAATTTGAAGAGAATATGGACATCATAGATGAACAGAAGGCTTAAAGAAATGCTTTTAATTGCAATAGTAGAATCTGTTCTCTTGTATGGATAAGAAGTATGGAGCATAAATGGCTGCTTTACAAGAATGTTGCATATGGCACTTAATGTTTCATGGAAACAGAAACTCACCAGTAGCAAATTGTATCAGCAGCTTCCATGGTAATGGAAAAGATAAGGCAGAGCAGAATGGAATTTACAGGTCACTGTGTTCATCACCATGGGAAGATAGCAAGTGATTTCATTAGGTGGGAATCATCATATAGATACACAAACAGGGGTAGTAGGAAAAGAAATTACATTGATACTGGAGTGGATAGTGTAGGGGAGTTCAGAATGCTGATGATCGATAGAGAGCTTTGGAGGGTAGTGTAAAGACACCTGGGCAACATGGTGGGTTCAGCATAGATAAAGAAAGGGTTAAATATTTTATTACAAGCTAAGTCCTGTCTACTTGTAACTACATAAAACAAAAGTGCAACAAATTTCATTGTATTTCTCTTCTTATTCTAGACATAGGAAAACAAGACTCCGAAATAAAAATAAATTATTTAGCTACAAAACCTTGACCTCAATTACACATACCCAGGTGGATGTTTAACCAAACACTATTTTCATACACATTTTTTTTTCATGTGACATTGTCAAATACCACAGAATAAAAGCCATTTAAAGTAGAGAGAGAAAGAGAAGACAGTATGAGCCTAAGATCTCAGTTAGTGTCAAAGATCTTTCACTCTCACATTTCAACAAATAAAAAAAATTTACATTTTATCAAATTTTACATTTGTTCTTTTTTTCCTCCATTTCGTTTGGTTTTTATTTCTATTTGAATTACAGAGATACTGATTTTACATAGTTCTGTTTTGGGATTTCTCAATTTATTGAAAATATTTAAATACTTATAGAATACTTAAATAGTCATAGGCAAAGGTATGGCTGAAGTTAAGTGGTTTGCTATAAAACCACAGTTTCGAGTTCAGTTGAACTGGGTGTCACTTTGGTCAAGTATTTTCTACTATAACCTTGGGTTGACCAGTGCCTTGTGACTGGATTTTGGTATACATCCAGTGACGCCTCCAGCCCAGGCTGTAAAGTGGTCATGTAGGTGCATACTATATATTTAATATATGCTACAGCTTCAGCCTGTGGCCATGGGAAGTCGACGATATATATATATATATACTGCATATATATAGCTATATGTGTGTGTGTTTGCATCTTTGTCCCATAAATTAGTAGTTCTATAAAATAAAGAGATCGATAAAATAAGAACTAGCCCCAGCATGGCCGTAGTCTAATGAATGAAACTAGTAAAGGAATAAAGGTTGTTTCAGTGGAGGAGATGGTGACGTTTTTTTTTCAAGAGCTTAATTACAAAATATACAGAGAATGACAGTTTAATAGAATCCTAATTCTGAGAGAGCCGTTCATTTATAAACCATGACAACACAATCTATAAAACTGAAATCGCTATTTATAGACAGTTACATAATGTTATGAGAATATATATATATACAGGGTGTCCCCCAAAAATATATACACATTTTGATTAGAATGCTGTTGAAGTATGTATACATTTTTAGGGACATCCTATATGTATTAACATTTTAGACTAATATATAATATATATATATATATATATATATATATTATTAGTCTAAAATGTTAATACAACTTGCTTTGGTGTTGGTACTTTATCATGAGCAGGGTCTTATGGAAGTAGAAGTGTTTGTTTATATGTTGTTAAAGCAATGAGGTAAGTGTTTGCCTTGGCCAAAAACACGTGTTTTCATAGATGAATTTAACCTTTTCATTACTATTTTTTTAATGCAATACACTACCTGTGATGTTCAAATAGCTTTGAAAATAATCATGTGTTAGTTATATTACTAGTAAGAAAATCGGTTATATTACTAAAAATTCTTATGATTTTAATTTAGATATCTTAAGAATCCATCGACAAGGCCCTAGAACACAATCACTTACAGTGTGGAGTGGAGCTTGTTAAATCGGACCAAGGAATCGAACTTGCAGCTTCACGATTACGAATCCAATTCTCTAACCACTAAGCCACACACCTTGACTTTTTACTTTAAATTTAGATATAAACCCTTTAAAATGGGTAGTTTTTGTTTCACAGAACCAAAGCCGGTTTCGAGTGGATTGACATAAAAAATGTTAAGATGGTATTTCTAACATAACAAAAGGTTCCTATATAAAATTATCTTGGAAGATTTTAATTTAAATAGAGACCCTTTAAAATGGATGGTTTTGTGCCATAGAATCAGAGTGCTTTCATATCAAATCTTTCAGTTTTATTTCTCTAAGCTTCAGGAAACCAATAAAAACCTTGATGTTTACAAATAAGCATCAAAGATTGTTTTGCTATATTTACAAAGTAGTGATAACAATAGATGGATATATATATATACACACACACACACACACACACACACACACACACACATATATATCTACACACAAATATATAAATGTATAGTTATCTTCAACATGGTTTTGTTGCTACATTGGTTTCTAATACTGCAGGCTTAGTTTGTGCATTTGCATTTCCACATGCAAGATCTTATATATATAGAGAAAGAGACATTATACATGAGTATTAAAGGTCACAGGAATGAGTACTCAATACCTTAGTAAATATATTCTATGTAAATAATTTCTATGTAGTCACAAGATTGTCAAGTACACAGGAGAAACTCCAGAATAACAGGATTCAAACTTGGCCTTTATATATATAACAATGTTAAATGGGAAGGATATTTAAAGCAATTGTTTATTTCAAGAGGAAATCCAAAAATAATTTAAACAGTCACAATAACAATCAATATTGTCATAGTTATTATTAGTAACATTTTGCTAGAAAACTGGTATGTATTCCGTTCAATAGTTCAATTTAATCAAATAATTGTATTTAATTATTACATACAGTTCAATTTACAGTCGAAACATGAATGACTGGTGAAGTTAATGTAGTTTTGTTTTTTTACTGTAAATAATCAGCTATGTCTTCTGCTAAAATGTAAATATATGCTTTAATGTCCACCATACAAATGTTAAATTACTACATATCTAAATGCAGGGCCATATTTAGACCTTGAGGGGCCCAGAGCAGTTCCGGTTTAGTGAGGCCTTCATATAACAAACACTTTAAGGCCATTTTCCCCACTAATAGTTGACCTTGCAGGCCCCATGACAAGCTTCTACACTTTGCCATATTAACTGCATTCTCCCTCCATAATAATCTGGCTTTCACTTTCTCTACCATCATCCCCAATCATGTACTTTTTAGTCTTCCCCTTTTTCTACCTCTCTCCATTGCTCCTCTCACCCAGTCACTTTCATCCTTCCTCAACACATGACCCAACCATCTCATTCCATTTCTCTTCAGAACATCCATCACTGGTTCTATTCCTCAACCTCTACAATTCACTGTTTGTTATCCTCTCTCTGAGAAATACTCCACTCATCCACCTTACCATTCTCATTTTTACTCTATCTTTCTCTGCTGCTCTACATTTGGGGTGATGAACATAGAGCCCTGTTTGACAAGGGATTCCCAGGGCTGTAGTCCCCTCCATCCCTGCCTAAATGCAGTTTTATATCTCAGTAGAAATTTGTTTAGGTTTAAAAGAAAAACAATTTCTTGTTTACCAATTTTGAAATGAATCTGAAAGGGTTTAGTTATATAACTCTTTGTCATTATTAAACTTTGGACTGTAACATAGGTTCTTATATAAAATTATGATAGGTTTCTAGATAAATACAAATACTTTGAAATAAGCAGCTGTGTATTGTTGTAAAAACAAGAGCAGTTAGTATAAAAAGGGAGCTTTCAAATGAAAAACATTAAAACATTTTTTTCTGGTTAATTTCTTTTGGTTTGTCAGTTTTATGAATCATATTGTCTTTAAAATAAATGACATCAAGAATTTGGAGTGATACAGTAATATAACTTTCTCACATTCTACAAACTACAGATGGATTTAGAGTTAATTCAAGATGAAATTATAAAAAAATACTATTGTTTGGAATTAATATATCACATCCATAAATTGCTACCTATATTTGGGGTGGGTGATAGAATAAAATGGATATTATTGGCATAATTGATCCAGTATATTGATGGAAAGTTTTAAAATAAATATAAATACTTTATAATATAAACCTTTGCTTCAGCCAGTTTGGTATCTAAATGATTAAAGGAGTGTTATTAATATTTCCAAGCCTCAAATTTGTGAGTTGAAAGATATATCTTATGTAGCTAAACCAACCAACTCTAGTGACCTAGTAAGGAGCCTAATTAATATTTCCCAAGCCTCAAATTTGTGAATAGAAACATACATCATCTGTAGATCAACCAGCCAGCTCCAGTGTCCCTGGTCATGATACTTACTACCCCCTTCCATTCCAGTTAGCCTTTAAAAGATGAACAGGCAAGGCAATAATGCTATAGCCTCCTGCTCCCAGTGTCAAAGTCAAACTGGGTTATATATAAGCTAGGGTTTAAAGCTGTTATAGTGTCAAACTAAATTAAAGGTTTTCAAATTATAGCTGTCATCTGTCTCCCAGTTCGCCCCCTAATATTACTAGCAACCGTTTTTTTTTTTGTATCCTTTCTCTGCTGTCATTGCAATTCATAATAGATCAATGAAATTCGTATCTTAAATAATTGTTTCTACTTTAGGCACAAGGCCAGCAATTACCCAGTGCATTATTGGTACTTTATTTTATCGACCCCATAAGGATGAAAGGCAAAGTCAACCTCGGCGGGATTTGTGAAATAACAAGACTAAAATCAATAGAGTAGAATTAAAATTTTAGAAACCAAATGAATATGACTAAAATTTAAAAGCTGAATATTATATTACACATTAATAGTCAATATTATAAATAGCTTAGGGCGTTTTATTTTTCACAAAATAACTTGGTTTTGCTTACAAAATTCCAATTTTCTTTTTGTAATAAAATGAAATTAGAAAATGTAATAATTTGTTTTTCAAACTATTTTCAACTAAAATTAGACCAGAATACAATACATAATTAAAGGAAAGTAATATATATATATATATATATATATATTATTTAATGGGTTGTTCTGAAAGAAATATAGCCAGATTTCATAAACTTTGTTGATATTAGGCTACTAATCTTCCAAGTAGTTATGTCTCTCTCTAAACAAAGAAATTCCAATAACATAATTGTTCCTTTATTGAAATAAGAAAGCTATACTGCCATGTATAAAAAGTGAGCTCCTCACAAGTTGAAAGAAAGTGACATAAAACCAATAGCAGCCAGCTTCTATAGTATATTTTATTGTAACAGTGATGAGTGTAGTGGTGGTGGTATTAATGTCACAGTGGCAGAACTGTGCTATAGTGACAGTGGTGGTACAGCTGTGATGGTGGTGCTGTAGTGGTGGTGATGGTGGTGGTACTAATGGCACGGTGACAATATTGTGGTGGTGGCAGTGGTGGTATTGTAGCCGTCATGATGGTGTTGTGGTAGTGTTTTAACTGTTGTAGTGGTGATGATGGCATGGTGACAGTGTAGTGATAGTGACAGTGGTGGTGTTGTAACTGTGCTGCTGTTGTGGTAGTGTTTTAACTGTTGTAGTGGTGATGATGGCATGGTGACAGTGTAGTGGTAGTGTTGTAACTGTGACGGTGTTGAGGTAGTGTTTTAACTGTTGTAGTGGTGGTATTGTGGTGATGATGGCACGGTGACAGTGTAGTGGTGGTGTTGTCACTGTGACGGTGTTGAGGTACTGTATTAACTGTTGTAGTAGTGGCATTGTGGTGGTGATGATGGCACGGTGACAGTGTAGTGGTGGTGTTGTAACTGTGATGGTGTTGTGGTAGTGTTTTAATTGTTGTAGTGGTGGCATCGTGGTGATAATGATGGCACGGTGACAGTGTAGTGGCAGTGTTGTAACTGTGACAGTGTAGTGGTAGTGTTGTAACTGTGACAGTTTAGTGGTGGTTTTGTAACTGTGATGGTGTTGTGGTAGTGTTTTAACTGTTGTAGTGGTGGCATTGTGGTGGTGATGATGATGGCACGGTGACAGTGTAGTGGCAGTGTTGTAACTGTGACGGTGTTATGGTGGTGTTTTAACTGTTGTAGTGGTGGCATTGTGGTGATAATGATGGCACGGTGACAGTGTAGTGGCAGTGTTGTAACTGTGACGGTGTTATGGTGGTGTTTTAACTGTTGTAGTGGTGGCATTGTGGTGATGATGATGGCACGGTGACAGTGTAGTGGTGGTGTTGTCACTGTGATGATGTTATGGTGGTGTTTTAACTGTTGTAGTGGTGGCATCGTGGTGATGATGATGGCACAGTGACAGTGTAGTGGCAGTGGTGGTGTTGTAACTGACGGTGTTGAGGTAGTGTTTTAACTGTTGTAGTGGTGGCATCGTGGTGATGATGATGGCACGGTGACAGTGTAGTGGTGGTGTTGTCACTGTGATGATGGTGTTGTGGTAATGTTTTAACTATTGTAGTGGTTGTGGTGATGATGACATTGTGACAGTGTAGTGGTATAGTGACAGTGGAGTGGTGATGATGCAATTGTGGTGTAGTAGTAGTAGTAATAGTAGTGGTTGTGGTAGTTTTGTAAGTATCATGGTAATAGTATAAACGGTGGCATTGTAAATGCACTGGTTGTGGCGGCAGTGGTATTGTGATGGTATTGTAATATTGTATTAGTATTATTCTAGCTGTGGTGGAGGCAATGTAACTGTGGCAGTGTGATGGTGGTGGTAGTGTAACTGTGGCAGTGTGATGGTGGTGGCAGTGTATCTGTGGCAGTGTGATGGTGGTGGCAGTGTGATGGTGGTGGCAGTGTGATGGTGGTGGCAGTGTATCTGTGGCAGTGTGATGGTGGTGGCAGTGTGATGGTGGTGGCAGTGTGATGGTGGTGGCAGTGTAACTGTGGCAGTGTGATGGTGGTGGCAGTGTATCTGTGTTCAAATGTTGGCACAATGCCAGCGATTTTTTTGCAGGGGAAAGGGGGGGGGGGGTCATTATATCGAACCTAGTACTATATCGACTCTAGTACTTTAGGATGAAAGACAATATTGACCTCGGCGAGATTCGAACTCAGAGCATA
>OZ024746.1:22414805-22449805 GCA_964016885.1 Eledone cirrhosa | reverse complement strand
CACAACAACAATGATAAAGGTGATGGAGAACGTAGCGGGAAAAGGGTTCCTGCAACAGCAATTATCGCGATTTAGCCCCAGGTCAGCCCTGTTTGAGCAGACTGTATGATCAATCAATGAAGACATTTAAGTCATGACAATCTCAAATACACACACATATATATATATATAACGGACTACATTGTTCCTTCGTAAGGCGTAATTTGATAGCAATCTGGCTGCTATTTCAAGACGAGTGACAGTGTAGAGAGGTTCCCTCGGTGAGTATTCAGCAATAGGAAAGCCGGTTAAGGGAGAAGCAGAAAGATAAAGCTACAAAAATGATGTAGGAACAGGCAACTAATAAAAGACTAAACGTTCTTTAAAGGATTACAATAAAGGTTCCATAAATATTCTAGACAAATAAAAACGGCGACGTGTTGACTGCTATGGTGGGGTTATAAAGACTAAGATAAGAGTGATGATAACCGATTTCGTGATCATTGACATCGAACATATCGATACTCAGTGAACGGAAGACGAAATCACACCGTCATATATCAAGGTTTGTACGAAGCTGGTGCTTTACTCTGTTGCTACTCAGAGTTTCAGGAGACAATAGATGGAGTGTCACCTGTAAGAGAAACAGCGAAATCGCTAGCAAAGTACACACACACACATACAGAGAGAGAGATTTGTGTGTGTGTGAGTGTGTGCGTGTCTGTGTGTAGCGTAGAGTTGTCTTTCTCACGTTTGCGAAACAAAAAACATGTATATAATCACACACCTCTTTTTCTCGTTTGTGAATCAGCGTATAATATATACATTTATACACACACATACATATATATTTATATATATATATATATATATATATATATATATATATATATATTAGGAGTAAGTTTGGGATTTCTATATATTTATACATTCATATGTTACAGTGTCAACGAATGATGAGAATACTCAATATATAGATTACATTGAAATTGAATATCACACACCCATTTTATATATATGTGTGTATGAGAAGTGTCATATATTGTTTAAAGACAGATTGAAATGATAGTGAAATGGAAAGTTTGTCTGTAGAAAGACGTATATGTATGTATGTATGTATGTATGTATGTATTCTCCTACATGGATATAAACTAGTGGCCGTACTCTAAAACGAGTTGGCAGCCACCATGTATGTATGTACACATTTTTATATCAAGAATATATAAGATACTTACCCGTATATAAGAGCGCACAAATGGATTAACCATACAAAGCACCATCCACATAGGGTGATGATAGATATACCTGTAGCAACTAGATGAACTATGGTCATCTCGACATGTTGGCCTATGTCTTAAGATGAGTTATTGAATATATATATATATAAATATATATATATTTTTATGATTATATTCTTCTATAAAAATAATTATATATACATGTATGTATATATAATAGTTGTGTGTATATATATATCTTTTTTTTTTTTTAATTAACAATTTCCCGTTTGGTGAAGAAGAGAGAGCAAGTGCTTGGAGAGGAGGTTCGTTCGTTCGGAGAGGAAGGGTAAGAAAAAACCGGTAATGTGTCTCTCTCTGTCTTTAAACTGTTGGATTCTACCAGCAGTGTTAGTGTTAGGTTGATGTTGTTGTTAGTGTTGTTGTTAGTAGCCGCAGCTACCTACCTCCCGTGTAAGCAGCTACTAAAAGGGAGCGGTATAGCAATAGCTCCGTGTCTTTTATCAAACAACATAACACTCCCTCGAACAACTTCGGGGGACGACCAGGCAAAAAAGCGCCTGCAACTTACTGCCTCTTTGCGCATGCGTAGGCGGAAGATTAGCGGTTTCAATGCTTCTCTTTCGCTCTCATTATACTTCCCTCCCTTTCTATCGCTCTTTTGCATTCTCACTATATCTCTTACTCGCTTTCTCTCTCACTTTTTTTGTCACTTTCTTTCTCTCTCACTTTATCTTATACTCGCTCTCTCTTTTTCTCTTACTTTTTTCCCTCCGGCTCTCTATCACTTTTTTTTATTACTCACTTTTACCCTTTCTTTCTCACTTCTCTGTCACTCTCTTCTTCCCTTCCTTTATTTTTACCTCCTTTCTCTCTACCTCTCTTTCGCTTTCTCAATTTTTCTTTTGCGCGTTTTTTATCTTTATTTCTCTCTCTCTTTTTTCTTTGCTTTCTCTCAGTTTGTCACTTTCTCTCCTTTTCTTGTGTTTACCTCTCTGTCACTTTCTCCCTCTTTATAATTTTTCACCTTGTCACTTTCTTTCTCTCTTTGTCACGTTCTCCCTCTTTCAGCTTTCCACTCTCTCTCACTCATTCTCCTATACATACTCTTTCTCTATCATCAATCAATGCTATTTCAATTACACCCTCTCTTTCCTCTCTCTCTAATATCTCCCCCCCCCCACTTCTGCACTCTCATTCTATTGTCATACTTCTATCACTCTCTATCTCTAATAATCACTCTTCTCTCTCCCACTCATTCTCTAATCACACTTTTGTTTCTTCCTCTCTCTCCCCCCTCTCTCTCTCTATCAATCTATCAATCTCCTATTGTCACACATTAGTCACAGTTTTCTCGTTGTTTCTGTTGTTTTATTTTTTGCTACCTTTCACATAATGTAACATTTTTTCTCATTCTTCTTCAACATTCCTCAGCTTGATTGTTTTCTTTTTTGTTTTATGTTTTCACGAAATAACATTAACCCTAATAATTAACATTGGAATTAAATACATACTAACTTCCTGTGTCTCCCCCCCCCCTCTCTCTCTCTCCCCCTCTCTCTCTCTCTCTCTCATATATCTATCTATCTAAGGCGGGTAAAATTCCCGAGATCCATGGACGAGTTCTCTCCAGCGGTCTCTGTCCCTCATTATCGCTGCCATGTCCTGCATCTCCAACAGACCAGTGTCTGTCCTTAGGGCATCAACATACGTTAACAAAAGTCAGCTCAAAAGTGACACAGAGGAAACTGAGGTTAGCTGGACATGCTCACCGACATCCAGAGTTGACATTGCACTCAGTACTCCTTTGGGAGTCCCTACATGGACACACTAGAAGAGGAAGACCAAGGTCATATATATATATATATATATATATATATATATATATATAATTGTTTCTACCTTTGGCACAAGGCCAGCAATTACCCAGTGCATTACTGGTATTTTATTTTATCGACCCCGTAAGGATGAAAGGCAAAGTTAACCTCGGCGAGATGTTGCTCTCTTTGTACCTATATATGTAGGTGTCGTTTCTGCCTCTGCTCACTTTCCTCAACCATTCTATTTCTTCTTTTATTTCTCATTCTAACATCTGAAACGTTAAGACCTTTTCCCCACTATATTAAGCGTGAAACTAATATATATCTTCATTGTACTTCATTGTCTGTTGCATTCTTTCCACTTACTTTTCACTTGCATGCATGCACACACACACACACACACACACACACACACACACACACACATATATATATATATATATATATATATATACCATGGTCATTCGTGACTGTAGGGGGCCTACAATATATATGTATATATATATTACTTTTTTTTTCTGTTCCTTATTCTGCTTACTCTCCTCTATCTTTCTATTTGTTCTTTTATTTCTCATTCTATCATCTGATGAAGGATTAACATCTGAAACATTAAGACTCTTTTCCCACTATATCAAATGTAAAACTAATATATATCTTCATTTTATTGTATTGTTTGCTGTGTTGCTTTCTTGATAACTTTTCGCATACATACACATGCTCACATATTTGTATATATGTATATATATATATATATATATATATATATACCTGGACGACTTGATAAATTCCGACCTCACACACTTACACCTCTCCAAGACAATGTCACTGGACCGAGATCTTTGGCGTTACACAGTAATACAGAAGACCCGCCTTACCTAAGTACAAAGTGAAACCTACTACAGTCAGTAGGCACCTCTAACAAAAATACACCCCCGTCCCACTACCCCCACCCCATCCACACCACCCCTTTCAATGTAAAGTTATGTTGGTACCACAACATTCAGTCCGAAACAAATGAGGTTGTGTAGGTGTCACGACAAAAAAACACACAGTCCACGCTGTAATGTGGCCGTGTAGGCAACACGGTAAAAACCTCCCAGTCCACACTGTAAACGTGGTTGGTGTTAGGAAGGGCATCCAGCCGTAGAAAACCCGCCAAACAGTCCTATACGAGCAAGACAACCAATCTTGCCTCAAGTGGGAAAACCCCCGTCCAAACCCATGCAAGCGTGGAAGATGGACGTTAAACGATGATGATGATGATGATGATGATGATGACTATACGAACATGCTAGACAACAACATGACGGTAACATAGACAACATAGAAATTAGAATAATATCTAAACATAGGAATGACCCAGCAGATAGGCAAATCAGAGAGGCCAGTGAAATAGAAATTAGAAGACCAAAGCTAAACAGAAAGAATGAGTGGAACAACAACAACACCCAAACAAACAACACTGACCTAAGAGAAGTATAAATAAGTAAATAAATAAAATAAAATAAAATAAGATAAATAAATACATACACAAGCACAATAACAACAAGCACATAAACACACACTAGTCACCCAGCAGACACAACACTATACACACTAGTCACACAGCACACACAACACTGTACACACACGCAAACGCATGCGCAAAGAAGACAAAATAAAATAAACAAACAAGCAAATAAATAAATAAATATATAGACAGACTGAATAAAAAATGGCGTAGACATACAACACAACAGGAGGAAAAAATATAACACCACTGACGATGTTGCAGATGTGCAACGAAAGATTTATGTAAATTATGTAAACTATATATATGTGTTTGTGTCTATATTGTATCTGTATTATTTTTGACCGTCGGTCAGTCAATGGCAACATTGAGGACCGATTAAGTTAGGTCGCAGATATAAAAGACAGCGAGAAGCGAAAACCAACCAAACAGTGAGTGTGTTCTGTTATTAATTCTGGCAATATTACACAAATATGACCCTCCCCAAGTATAACAATATATATATTTATATATATATAAAATTGCAAATCTGAAGAACTATTAGATAAAATATATACAGTATTTCCTCTCCTAATCAGTATAAATCAACCACATAAAAAATCATTTAAACGGGGCTTTAAAATGTACTTATGAAGAAATAATAGACAAATGATACAGATTATATATATATATATCATCATTTCATTCATTTCATTTTACGTCCACTTTTCCCTGCTTGCAAGGGTGGGACGGGAACTGATTCTGGCTTGATTTCTACAGCTGGATGCCCTTCCTAACACCAACCTCATTTACAGTGAGTGCTGGGTGCTTTTTTGCCGTGGCACCTCCACGACCACTTTGCAGTGGAATGATAGGAACCCCAGTCCCTATCATCTCATTTCTACAGCTGAGTAAACTGGAGCAATGTATATATATATATATATATATATGTACCAATTGTGTTGTTATTTCTGTTTACCCTTTACATATATATATGTGTATATATATATATATATATATATATATATATATATATATATATGTGGGAGAGATGACCCCTTAGCCTTTGTCAAGGCAGAATTCTAGGAGAAGGAAAACTCTGATATAACACCTGCAACTCTGATGGTATCCAATGATGTTGACTTGTTCTTCTCTTTGGTAAATATCATCTTGGTTAAGAGAGTGGGACTGGCTTTGTGCAGTGCCTTTGCTCACTATAAAAGCTTCACGGCACAGGCATTGCTTTATATCTGGAGATCTCTCTGCACTTCTCGTCACATGGTACCATGGGCCCAGCACTATGTGTCAATAATTGTCACAAGTGTAGTGTTTGTACCAGAGTTTTCAAGTCGCTGGCTGGACTAAAAAGTCACACTCGTTCAGCGCATCGGTAGGGGTTCTCCTACATGGATATAAAGTAGTGGCCGTACTCGAAAACGAGTTGGCAGCCACCATATGTGTGTATATATATATATATGTGTGTGTAATATATGTGTATATATATATATATATGTGTGTGTAATATATGTGTATATATATATATATATGAGGGGGTGGGTGTGTGACTATAACTGTCAATTGCCTTAACTTCAACATAAATACATTCAGAATTATGTAACCAAAGCCAACTACAAATTCAAGGAAGTATAAACCGGTCACACACCTACATTCGACGTCATTTACTTGACATAAATCACTCAAATATAGTTAAACCCTACCCACACATCCTTCTAAACCACGCTCTGACCGTCACGCTAAACCAATCACTGACCTATTATAGCGTTTCCACATAATTATAATCTATGTATAGACATACACACCCATTCATACATAGATATATCACTTTAACTGACCAGTCTGTCAGGCATCATTCGGCGCCGCTGTTCACAGCACACCCTGTTTTAGCCATACGATGACGCCATCCCACTGCCTGGGCGGGCAGGCCTTAAGTCTAAAGTCCGTCTTAAGCCAGAAGGCTCATTTGGCCGGTGCTTATCCCGGTTTCATGGCGTGAAGTGACTGAGAGTACAGGATACCCCCTGGACAGGACGCCAGTCCATCGCAGGGTTAAACCTCCAGCTATTGGTGGTACTCATTTTCAACTGAGTAAACTGCTGGAGCAACGTGAAATAAAGTATCTTGCTCAAGGAAACAACACATCACCCGGTCCGAGAATTGACTCACAACCTTTCGATTGCAAGCCTACTGCTCTAACCTAACCACTAAGCCATATATATATATATATATATATATATATATATACGGATGTAATGCGCATGTGTGACAGTATTGGTAGAGTTGGATACCATGTTCTGTGGCATACAGTTAAGGCCCTTTATGCTCTGAGTTTAAATCCCACAGAAGTTAGTTTTGCCTTTCATCCTCACCAGGTCGATAAAATAAAGCACCAGTAATACATTGGAGGTGATTTAATTAACTTTCCCCACTCTCCCCAAATTTGTTGGCCTTGTGCCCCAATCAAAAACCATATTATGGAGTTTCTATTTAATAATTGTTTCTACTTTAGGCACAAGGCCAGCAATTACCCAGTTCATTACTGGTACTTTATTTTATCGACCCTGTAAGGATGAAAGGCAAAGTCAACCTCGGCGGGATTTGAACTCAGATCGTAAAGGAAAGGGACGTAACTATGCTGGAAAGCATGGTGTCTGACCCTCTACCGATACTGCCAATCCACCGCCCTTATTTAATAATATTATATATATATATATATATATATATATATATGTATATATATATGTAGCGAAATCTGTCCACGCCTTGAACCTTGGGTGACACCTAAAGGTCAAACTCTAGGTCACCACCCTTTTGGTGTGAACAGATTCATGTGTGGGCTATCCCCTCAAGGTGGGAGACAGAAAGCGACAGGTATATAAAGCCTGTATCATCCCACATTTATACAGAGAGATCGGAGCACCACGATACAGACCAGCTATGTGAAAGATTCACTGCTATCTACAGGCCACAGAGGTCTACAGACATACAGAGCGATCAGAGCAGTACGCTATTACAAGCTATGTGAAAGATTCACTGCTATCTACAGGCCACAGAGGTCTACAGACATACAGAGAGATAGGAGCAGTACGCTATTACAAGCTATGTGAAAGACTCACCGCTATCTACAGGCCACAGAGGTCTACAGACATACAGAGAGATAGGAGCAGTACGCTATTACAAGCTATGTGAAAGATTCACTGCTATCTACAGGCCACAGAGGTCTACAGACATACAGAGAGATAGGAGCAGTACGCTATTACAAGCTATGTGAAAGATTCACTGCTATCTACAGGCCACAGAGGTCTACAGACATACAGAGAGATAGGAGCAGTATGCTATTACAAGCTATGTGAAAGATTCACTGCTATCTACAGGCCACAGAGGTCTACAGACATACAGAGAGATAGGAGCAGTACGCTATTACAAGCTATGTGAAAGATTCACTGCTATCTACAGGCCACAGAGGTCTACAGACATACAGAGAGATAGGAGCAGTATGCTATTACAAGCTATGTGAAAGATTCACTGCTATCTACAGGCCACAGAGGTCTACAGACATACAGAGAGATAGGAGCAGTACGCTATTACAAGCTATGTGAAAGATTCACTGCTATCTACAGGCCACAGAGGTCTACAGACATACAGAGAGATAGGAGCAGTACGCTATTACAAGCTATGTGAAAGATTCACTGCTATCTACAGGCCACAGAGGTCTACAGACATACAGAGAGATAGGAGCAGTACGCTATTACAAGCTATGTGAAAGATTCACTGCTATCTACAGGCCACAGAGGTCTACAGACATACAGAGAGATAGGAGCAGTATGCTATTACAAGCTATGTGAAAGATTCACTGCTATCTACAGGCCACAGAGGTCTACAGACATACAGAGAGATAGGAGCAGTATGCTATTACAAGCTATGTGAAAGATTCACTGCTATCTACAGGCCACAGAGGTCTACAGACATACAGAGAGATAGGAGCAGTACGCTATTACAAGCTATGTGAAAGATTCACTGCTATCTACAGGCCACAGAGGTCTACAGACATACAGAGAGATAGGAGCAGTACGCTATTACAAGCTATGTGAAAGATTCACCGCTATCTACAGGCCACAGAGGTCTACAGACATACAGAGAGATAGGAGCAGTACGCTATTACAAGCTATGTGAAAGATTCACTGCTATCTACAGGCCACAGTGGTTTACAGTCAACTACAGACCATTCAGAGGTCTACAGACCATTACTCTCTCTCTCTCTCACTATGGTCTCAGACTACACCAGCCTCATACATCAACAACAAAATAACATTGTCAACCTTCGCAATTCGTGGTAACTTGTTTATTGTTCTTTTTGACTGAAGTGAAGTAAACCTTTATATATGAAGTAAATCGGCCATTCTTGTTATTTCATCTAATAACCATGTTAATCCCATCTAACAAATATTACTAATACCCTTCGTTAAATATATGTGTGTGTTGTACCCCAGGTTCTATTGAGGGTAACCACAGTAAGGAAGGTACTCAATACATACCAGAGTATACATTTTTAATATAGAAATGGCTTCTGCAGGACTAGAACTGTTTCATTTGAAGGAAATTATCAGGGCTTTCCTGATGATTTTCTTTGAATGAAACAGTTCTAGTCCTGTAGAAGCCATTTCTATATTAAAAGAATATAAATATGCAGATGTGATGCACATGGATGAAGAAATGCTACGAAATCCTGGTGGAAGGAAGCAACAGTTGAGGTAGTCCAAGAAAGACCTGGGTAGAGTGATGCAAGCATGGAAAAATGGACACTAAAAATGATGATGATATACAGTATTCAGTGTATTACTGGTCATGGTATCAATATGAGCACTTGATACACAGGCAGAAAGTATATAGTAAAATAAACAACCTGTTACATACATTTCACAGATGATTGGGCTCAAGGTCACCTATGGAAGCTATGAACCTGACACCAGCATAGATCTGTTCCTTAGACTTGGTGATTCAACAATATATATAAAATAAAAAATAAATTGTCGATCGACTTTCGTCAAATCGGACCGAGGAAACAATGTTTCCGTTGGTCTTTCCAATTGCTAATACTATCTATCGGTCACAAGTCCAGGTAGGAGGAAAAAATGTGAAATAAAGTGTCTTGCTCAAGGACATAACGCATCGCTCGGTATCGAACTGACAGCCTCATGACTCTCAGCCACACGCATATATTAACCATGTCACCCGAATTAATGAATAACTAAAACAAATGAAAAAAAAAGCATTTCATTATACTAGTATAATTATTACAATATATATATATATATATATATATATATATATATATATATATATAACGAAGGAGGTGTGGTGAGGAACCAGATGGACCATAACGCACCAGAGTACTCAATACTTAGAGTAGTAGAGTGGGTAATAGGAAAAAGTTTAACCCCGACAGCAGAGCTCAAGCCGTTTCGGCGGGTATTTCTGGACTCATTCTGGACTTTTTTCCTATATATATATATATATATATATATATATATATATATATATATATATATATATATATATAAGACTAAGGTCCTTGTAAGTAGACGAGAAAACAGAACCCAGATCCCCTCAGGGAAATGGCCTTGCTCAGTATGTAGGAAAGGTGTAGGTAGGAACTCCATTCTCTGCCCCAAATGCAAACAATGGGTACACAAGAGATGTAGCGGGATCTCAGGAAGCTTAATTAAGAATGTAGGATTCACATGCAGCAGCTGTGCTGAAACAGCAAGCAAACAGTCACAGGAAACAAGTACCACCAATCTCTGGGAGGGCCCTGTAGAAACAGTAGACAGCTTCTGCTACCTAGGTGACCGAATTAGCAACGGAGGTGGGTGCTCAGAAAGTACAATAACTAGGGTAAGAACGGGATGGAAGAAGTTTAGGGAACTACTACCACTGCTAGCTGCAAAAGGCTTCTCCCTCAGAATGAAAGGCAGACTGTATGATGCGTGTATCCGAACAGCGATGTTGCATGGTAGTGAGACCTGGGCACTGAAGGTGGAAGACTTACGTAGATTAGAGAGAAACGAAGCCTGCATGCTCCGATGGATGTGTAACAGTAATATACGTGAACGACAAAGCATAAAGGAATTGAGAGAGAGACTGAGCATAAGAGGAATCAAATGCTGCGTGCAGGAGAGGCGGTTACGCTGGTATGGACATGTGATGCGTATGAAGGATGACAGCTGCATAAAAAGGTGCAGAGCACTAGAAGTTGATGGAAACCGCGGAGTGGGGAGACCCAAGATGACTTGGGATGAGGTGATAAAAGCCGACCTTACCCAACTACACCTCTCAAAGACAATGACACACGACTGTGACTTCTGGCGTCACGCAGTAATACAGGGTACCCGACCTCCCATGGGTACATGCTGAAGCATATAAACAATATGCCCCCACTCCCCCCACCGCAAGGTGGTCGTGGAGGTGCCACGGCAAAAAAAGCACCCAGCCCATACTGTAAAGTGGACGTGTAGGCGCCACGAAAAAGCACCCAGCACTCACTGTAAATGAGGTTGGTGTTAGGAAGGGCATCCAGCTGTAGAAATCAAGCCAGATCAGTTCCTGTATGAGCAAGGCATGGTCAGCCGACCAGACACTGCCCACAACAAGACAACCCGTCTAACCCATGCTAGCGTGGAAGAACGGACGTAAAACGGTGATGATGATGATGATGATGATATATATATGAAAACAATGTTGTTTCTGATCAAGACGAAGTGAGAGTGTATTTGAATGCATATATAAAAATGAGAAAACTCATTGCTAGAACAGCTAAATGCTGTCATGTCCACTGGTCTCTGTACTCTGAGGCATTTTTGCCCATCACAGTCTTTGACAGCATTTAGCTGTATATATATATATATATATATATATATATATATATAGAGAGAGAGAGAGAGAGAGAGAGAGAGAGACCTGCCTTCCCATGTGCACGAAATGAAATGAAACAAATATGTAGAAGACACACTAGTCTGCACCAATCTTCTCTTTACCTCTCCTTATTCACTCTCCACACTCTTAATACCCCACCCTCACCAGTTAAGTATCCCATGCACCTCATTCATGTCAAACTTACTTACTTGTACCCCCCTCCAAACCTTCATTCCTGATACACCTCTCCTGTCCAACCCACACAGACAAATATAAAAGCTGGACATGCTCTACATCTAATTTCCCACAATGCTGTTGCCATGATAAAAAGTACTATATTCACCCTGTATGCTGATCCAGTGACACAACAACAAAAGTACCCAGACGTTCCAGTAAGGTGATCATGCTGATGACACAACAAAAAGCACCCAGTCCACCCTGTTAAGTGGTCATTTTGGTGCCATGATAAAAAGAACTTAGACCACGCTGTAACATGGTTGGTGTTAGGAAGTGCATCTAGCTGTAGAAACCATGCCAAAATACAGATCCATCCTTGTAAGCAAACCATGGTCTCCGGACAAGTCAAGTTATGACACGTCTCATAGCATGACAACCCTTCTAGCCCATGCTAGCATGGAAAATGGACATTAAATGATGATGATGATGATGATATAAAGGTATATGGAGAGAGTGAGGTTATGGTGTGATGTTACATACATTTAATGCTGTCAGCTGGAATGATTCTGTATGACAGTCAATCTACTTTATTTACGTAAAATACTTTAAACTCACTCAATGATGGATAATATACATATTTATTTACAAATCTAAACTGTAAACAAACTCAAAATAAATAATATTATTCTTTTAGTAGTTTCATTCAAAAGACTGTGGCCATGGTGGAGCACCAGCTTGATTTAGTTGATCATATTGCACCCAGTACTTATTTTATCGAACTCTGTTTGTCAAACCACTAAGTTATGGGACATAAACACTGACACAAGGTAAACATAGTCACTGTGACACACAAATACAACTCACACACACATAAAGGGTGACCCAAAAGTCACTAAGCCATTTAAAAAATATAATAATTGAAATTGTCTAGTGACTTTTGGGCCATCTAGTAGATAATATGTTGGTGTCAATAAAATGCACCTAGCCCATTTGTAAGCTAATAGTGCTGGTGCCACACAATAAGATGCATCCAGCCCACACTGTGTAAAGTGGTAGTGCTGTTATTATGATAAAATGCACCCAGCCCACACAGTAAAGTTGTAGTACTGGTCTTATGATAAAATGTATCCAGCCCACACTGTAAAGTGGTAGTGCTTGTGCCATGATAAATCCAGCCCACTCTGTAAAGTGACAGTACTGGTGTCACAATAAAATATATCCAGCCCACACTGTAAAGTGACAGTACTGGTGTCACAATAAAATACATCCAGCCCACACTGTAAAGTGACAGTACTGGTGTCACAATAAAATACATCCAGCTCACACTGTAAAGTGGTAGTACTGGTGTCACAATAAAATACATCCAGCTCACACTGTAAAGTGGTAGTACTGGTGTCACAATAAAATACATCCAGCTCACTCTGTAAAGTGACAGTACTGGTGTCACAATAAAATACATCCAGCTCACACTGTAAAGTGACAGTACTGGTGTCACAATAAAATACATCCAGCTCACTCTGTAAAGTGACAGTACTGGTGTCACAATAAAATATATCCAGCTCACACTGTAAAGTGACAGTACTGGTGTCACAATAAAATACATCCAGCTCACACTGTAAAGTGGTAGTACTGGTGTCACAATAAAATACATCCAGCCCACACTATAAAGCGGTAGTAGTGCTGTCACAATAAAATACATCCAGTCCACTCTATAAAGCGGTAGTAGTGCTGTCACAATAAAATACATCCAGCTCACACTGTAAAGTGGTAGTAGTGCTGTCACAATAAAATACATCCAGCTCACACTGTAAAGTGGTAGTAGTGCTGTCACAATAAAATACATCCAGCTCACACTGTAAAGTGGTAGTACTGGTGTCACAATAAAATACATCCAGCTCACACTGTAAAGTGGTAGTACTGGTGTCACAATAAAATACATCCAGCTCACTCTGTAAAGTGACAGTACTGGTGTCACAATAAAATACATCCAGCTCACACTGTAAAGTGACAGTACTGGTGTCACAATAAAATACATCCAGCTCACTCTGTAAAGTGACAGTACTGGTGTCACAATAAAATATATCCAGCTCACACTGTAAAGTGACAGTACTGGTGTCACAATAAAATACATCCAGCTCACACTGTAAAGTGGTAGTACTGGTGTCACAATAAAATACATCCAGCCCACACTATAAAGCGGTAGTAGTGCTGTCACAATAAAATACATCCAGTCCACTCTATAAAGCGGTAGTAGTGCTGTCACAATAAAATACATCCAGCTCACACTGTAAAGTGGTAGTAGTGCTGTCACAATAAAATACATCCAGCTCACACTGTAAAGTGGTAGTACTGGTGTCACAATAAAATACATCCAGCTCACAATGTTAAGTCATAGTGATGATACAACAAAAAAAGTACCCAGTCAACCCTGCAGCAGGTATTACTGGCTGTTCTCTTTAGCAATACCTTCGCCATTTTGTCTGCGGGTACAGTTAAGATATACCATCTAGACCATCTGCGTTCACAGATTGATTTTTTTAGTTTCAGAAGATCCCGTTAAGGGTGAAAGCAGCGATTCTTTGCTTAAACTTTAATCTGTTATTTTAATATATATATATATAATTATATATTCGTGTACAGATATTTTTGCATACACAAAAACAAAATATAAACAAACGTATTTATTTCACAAAAGCACAGACGGCTTATCGTTATTGTCACTGCTGATATGCCACCCAAAAAGTCCCAGCCTGGCCGCAAGATCAGAGCAACAGAGAGACTAAGCTTCGCGATTACCATCAACAAAGCTCAGGGTCAAACCCTAAAGTGGCTGGCCTTCATCTGGGAAAACCATGCTTCTCCCATGGTCAATTGTATGCAGGAGGCTCTAGGGTGAGCTCGCCAAACAATCTCTTCATCTTTGCTCCTGCAGGCCGAACAAAAAATATTGTATACTCTGAGGCTCTAACAATGTAATTTATGTATTTTCTGTTACTTGGAATTTCCATTATGGTTGTACAAATTATTGTAAAGTTTGTTAAAAAATGTGTTCTCTGTTCAGCCTTTATTGTTGTAACTATCAATTTTCTTTAACGTACTGGCTGCTGAACTGGAGAATACTAAAAACTATTCAAACCCAACATCAGAGCATGTTAACCCCCCTGCCTCGCTGACTTGAGAGGGTGTGGATCTTTGCACTGGACTGGAGGGGGGATTCCTGAAAAGATAAAATGCCGGTATACCTAGCCAGGTGCCAGTCGGACGGGCCAGCTAGTTAACAATAAAAATAAAAACAAAATTATAAAGTAACTTGACTTTGTTCTTTTTATTTTCATTGTTAACTTGATAACACACACACATATATATATATGCGCAGTGTGACAAGAAGCTTGCTTCCCAACCACATGTTTCCGGGTTCAGTCTCACTGCCTGGGCCGACTAAAGCCCTGTGAGTGGATTTGATAGACCGAAACTAAAAGAAGCACGTCGTATATATGTGTATATGTCTGTGTGTGCCTTTGCATTTGTGTTTGCCCTCCCACCAATGCTTGTTCGTTTGTTGACGTCCCCATAACTTATCAAGGTGATGCTCCAGCATAGGCGTAGTCCAGAGACAGAAAAAAAGTAAAGAGTATATATATATATGTGTGTGTGTATGTAGAAGAGGGGTCTCAAACTCAAGGACATAAAAGGGCCATTATGTCCTGGAGGAGAGGCACTGGGCCAAATATGGTGGTGGTTGATGATTTTCACCAGTTATAATCATTTCTACTATAGGCACAAGGCAAGAAATTTAGGGTTTAGGGCCTGTCGATTACATCAATCTCAGTTCACAACTGGTACTTAATTTATCGACCCCAAAAGGATAAAAGGCAAAGTTGAGATCGGCGGAATTTGAACTCGGAACCGAAGAAGTACTGCTAAAACATTTCACCAGATGTGCTAATGATTCCACCAACTCACCACCTTATTTTCACCAGTTATAATGGAATCTGAAATATTGGTTCTACCACGGGCCATAGAAAAGTAGTTCGCGGGCCGTATGTTTGAGCCCCCTGTTGGAGAGATAAATAGATAGGTAGATAGACGTGAACGAAACACACACTCACACACATTTCTTACTCTCTCTGTCTCTCCCCCCTCTCTCTCTCTATATATATGCAGGCTTCTACATAACCTGGACATTATTTTCCCAATTTGTAGAAAACTTATAACGAAACAATCGTTTGGAAGGAGAGATG
This sequence comes from Eledone cirrhosa, assembly GCA_964016885.1. Taxonomy (NCBI): domain Eukaryota; kingdom Metazoa; phylum Mollusca; class Cephalopoda; order Octopoda; family Eledonidae; genus Eledone; species Eledone cirrhosa. The sequence continues at coordinate 22,433,931 of OZ024746.1, read as the reverse complement.
TATTTAATTATATCTCATATAAAATAATACAGCCGGTTATCTGCAAAATACAATATAGTTAGCACCCCAAACATATAATTAGGGTTATACTCAGGTATAACCCGTTGTTTTTTTTACTAAGAAAAATAGCCTAATAAATTGAGCCACAAAAGCTCCTGGGTGGAAAAAAAGTTGACAACATTACCTGTGGGAATCAAACTTATATGGCCAAACAATGCTGTCAACTTTTTTTTCTGTCCAGAGGCTTTTATGCCCAATTTCTTAGCCTATTTTTCATAGTGAAAAGATATGAGCATTGAAACTTCTAACTCTAGGTTAATTTTAAATAAATACATATCATACATATCTGCTCAACATTTCTAAAAAAAGATGATTGATTATATAATAAATTAAAATTTGTTTCACCAGTGACTTCTTTATCAAGTTTCTGAACTGGAGTGGAAAATATTTCCATGAAATAACATAGGTGGAGGCATAGCTGTGTGTTTCAATAGTTCTCTTTACAAACACAGTTTTAGGTTCAGTTTCATTGTGTGGCACTTTGGTCAAGTATTTTCTATAATAGCCTCAGTTAGACCAGTGCTTTATAAGTAAAATTTCAGAGACAGAAACCATACAGAAATCTGTCATTCATATATGCTTATGATCAGGTCAGGCGTCTGCCTACTACTGGTACAATATAACCCAGTGCAACCTGCTTCATGGTCGAGTTGTTGGGACTAAACTAGCTCTCCCACCAGACCCTGGTCTGTTAAGAAGAGTAAGTGGAACCTGAGCAGCACAAAAAAAATCAAGAGATGTTAAAAGGGTGGATAAACTCCTCAGAGTCAATGGCCATCCATCCACCCCAATTATGGGTTAAATAGCCTCACCAACCTACAATTGGCCAAACATGGTGAGTACAGCTACACAACTGACATGACCAAAACCAAACAGAAAGTGGGGTTCCTCTAACAAGAGTGAGAAGGCCCTGGATTGATGTTCATGCGTGTGTTTATGTCTCGTAACTCAGTGACAAATAAAATAGGTACTTGGATCAAAATGATTAACTAAACCCCTTTATAGAAGTGCCCCAGCAAGTAAAAGAATAAAGAATATACGTGACAAAAGTCATGCATGAAAATATTTATAAATTCACCCAGATCTATTTAGTTTTTACAGTTGTTCAACAGCTTTCTTCTTATTTTCCTTTTTCATTTCAATTTTAAAGTCAATTCATTATAAGGGCCTATTTGCAGCTGATGTTGTTCAACATCCGTTCAGAAATTCTGCTCACTCACTAAGTACAGAGATGGAGGAAGGTAAGGGAGGAAGAGGAGAGATATGGTAATGGAAATGGTACTTTTAGTTGACGTTAAACAGCAGTAATAGTGACAGCAACAGTAACAATAACAACACTAATAACAACAGCAGCAATAACAGTAACAGCAGCAGCAGCAGCAACAACAACAACAACAACAGCAGCAACAGCAACAACAGCAATAACTGTAACAGCAGCAACAACAACAGTAATAACGGCAACAGCAGCAACAACAACAACAGCAGCAACAGCAGCAGCAATAGAAACAGCTGCAGCAGCAACAACATCAGTAACAACAACAACAGTAGCAACAGCAGCAGCAATAGTAACAACTGCAGCAGTAACAGCTGCAGCAGCAACAACATCAGTAGCAACAGCATCAGCAACAACAACACCAATAGTAACAGTAGCAGCCATAGTAGTAGTGACAGCAGCAGCAAGTGTTTTAAGTCCATTTGTCCCTACTGAAGCAGAAATTAGTAATTAGTCTTACAGGCGCCATGAAAGACTTTGTGTTTCTTACTGGGGGTCATTTTTAGAAGCCATAATTTATGGCTGGATACCTTTTAGTCATCTTTTATAATACGCAGGGATATGCAAAGCTGGCACTATAATTTAGGTCAACTTTGCTGCAGCCATCTAGGATGTAGACCACACAGGGATGCATTACTGAACCTTAAAGGATCACATTTTTATATAAATATACAAATTTAGTATAATTTAATTAAATATATAATAAATTCCTGTGATCAATAAATAACTCCCTAAGCATCATATCTACATAGTATGTATGTATGGACCCTTAACTCCCAGGGGAGTGGTAGGGGTGCTGTATTGACATACAGCATTTCTAGGGCATTTTAAAACTTGGCTGTGACCATCTCTTCTCCATGTCTGAATACAGGTGATTTCTTCCAGAGAGAGATAGAGAGATAGAGAGGGAGAAAATGGAAATGAGAAAGAGATGTAGAAGAATCAACCCCAGTACCAGACTGGTATTTTATCAACCTTGAATGGGTGAAAGGCAAAGTTGACCTCAGTGAAATTTGAACTCAAGGAGCTGATATCAATAATGCAAAACATTCTGTCCTATGTTCTAATGACTGTACCAATTCACTACCTATAATCATATATCTAATTCACTCTTATTTAATTAATCAATTAATAATTTTCAGGGATTTACTAAAATCATTAATTATTTCATTATACTAAGATAATGGTTTCTGACTTAAGCACAAGACAAGGCAAACAATTTTGGATTAAATCTACCCCAATGCGTTACTGGTACTTTATTTTATCAACACTGTAATCATTATACTATGATAATCTAACATATGGTTCTTATATAAAATTATGCTGGGAGATTTTAATTTAAATAAGAACCCTTTATAATGGGTGGCTTTATTTCATAGAACCATGGGTGGTTTTTATTGGGTCAGTATGAAAAGGGTTAAACTCCTAGTTGGCTCCATGGAATGTCAGTTATGTACAGGATATCTCATATGATAAAGATATCAGGAAAAAAAAGAAATGTCACACTATCACATTTACATCATTGATATCATATGTATTGCTACCACTTCTGTTGTGAGCATCATCATCATCATCATCATCATCACACCCACCAACAACAACAACAACATCATCATCCTCAGAACCACTCCCATGATCACCACCACCACCACCACCACCAAGAACAACAACACCATCCCTAGAACCACCACCATGAATAAATCCCACTAGCACAACCACCACCATCACCACCACCCTCACCACCATCATCATCATTATCTATACTATAGACCTGATCTTCAATATCACATAGAAAACGTAGCATCCAAATATTTGGTTGGAAAGTATTTGTATACATAGTACCTTTTGATAGTCATACACACCTTAATGTAGAACACCTGATAACATAATGAGGTGTGTGTGTATATATACTATTACGTTTATTGAGGTGGGTTTGGCAATTGATCAGCTCAAGGTTCGATCTGTATCGATCAGGTCCGACTCTGGAAAAAAAAGCTCATTGAACTTCTGTTAGCGCAATGGTGGAACGATTCTCTTTCAGTGTTAAGAAAATATATATCTGTTCTCATTCATTTGTGGTGGTCAATTTTACTTTGTTTTGATTATTAGTTTTGTGAGAATAAAATGTGTGAGGATATAGGAGAGGGGAGAGGAAGAAGTAGAAGGAAGAAAGGGATTGAAAAGATGAAAGATTGATGGTGGGGTACATAAATTAATAGAGGTGGGGATGGTGTGATGCTTTGATCATTTAGTAGTGGACAGGTTAGCACTTATGTGGTGATGTGAGGGTGTCGGGGTAAAATTTAAGGGATGAGGGTGGCAGATTGGCAGAATTGATAGTGCATCTAATAAAATATCATTGCAGTATTTGTTCTGGCTTTTTACATTCTGAGTTCAAATCCTGCCAAGGTCAACTTTGCCTTTCATCCTTTCAAGGTTGATAAAAAAGTACCAATCTAGTACTAGGGTCGATTCTTTCTCACTTCCCTTCTATCCATCTCTGGAAGAAATCTACTGTGATAAAACCTTTAGAGGGATAGACTCCACCAGGCTTAAAATGCCCAAGAAAGGCTGTATTCCAATACAGCACTCCTACAACTCCATTGGGAGTTATGGGACCATACCATACCATACATTTTCCTTAACTTTGCCTCTATCAGAAATCAATATTTGTGTTGTATCATCATGCAGTGAATTGGCGAAGTTGATAGAGTGTTAGATAAAATCCCTGTCTGTGATTTGGGTTCAATTCTCACTGAGGCCAACTTTACTTTTCATGCTTTTGGGAGGTGTTAAACAAAATAATAGTTCAAAGAATCTTAGACGAGATTATCTTGCAATATCTGCTCCAGCCCTTTTTGCATTCTGATTCTAAATTCCACTTTGGCATTGCTGACCAAGCCTAGTCAATCAATAATGGAAGCATCCTCCTATCCAACCCACACTACCAATATAGACAGATCTATTACCAACATACACAGGTCAATAAGGGTTGGCTGAAAAGTTCAAAAGCTCTGTCTTTCTATCACACTTACATTGCACATCAAAAGGAGCATAGTTGCTTCATTTTTCCCAGTCTACACATGTCCTCTGCAGTCACAGCCCGAGTTTCACTACCATGCAGCATTGCACTTCACACACAGGTGTGTTATAAAACTCAACAAAACTCTGATACTGATGTAAAATGAGATACGAGTGTCGGCTGAAAACTTCATACTGAAAAGTTTATAGGCCAACCAAGATGCCCTCATGGAATGACCAAACGAGGTTTAGATACAATGTATTTATTAATAAGAAGAGTTTAAATTAATAATGCATGTAAGATATTTCACAGTTCTAATATCACTCCTTCAGCCAATGAACTTTTCAGTCGACCTTTGTACTACTATATAGATAAGCAGGTAGGTTTAAACCCAATATAGTTGTTGAGGCTTCATCCAGCAATGAATTGAAAACAGCTGGCTAGAAAAAAAAAAGCATGCATCACCTTATAAATTTTTAAAGATTCTAAAGCTAATAAAATAAAAAGAAAAGCACCTTAATGTTAGGATTCCTTTTGAATGTTCATTTAAAGAAAAATTAACAAAAAAAGAAACCACTTAAAAGACATTTATTTATAGTTTTACAAGTATTATTTATTCGGCAAATGTATTGTTTACATTATGGTGGCAACTTGGTAGAATCATTAAAATGTGGGAGAGAATGCTTTTCAGTATTTGTTCTGGCTCTCTGTATTCTGAATTGAAATCCTTTTGAGGTCAGCTTTACCTTTCATCCTTTCAAAGTTGATAAAGTACCAGTTCAATATTTCCTTATTCCCTGGCAGTAAATGTTTGTGTTTCAGCCAGGAGAGAGACAGGGCTCTGGTAGATTTAAATCAAAGCTCAAGAGCCATGACTAGATTGCTTACATTTTTTCAAAAAATGTAACTAAATGTGTTACATTGTGGATTGGTAGAGAGTCGGACGCCATGCTTTGCAGCAAAGAGTTACGGCCCTTTATGGTCGGAGTTAAAATCCCGCCGAGGTTAACTTTGCCTTTCATCCTTACGGGGTTGATAAAATAAAGTACCCGTAATGCACTGGGATAATTGCTGGCCTTGTGCCAAAAGTAGAAACAATTATTAAGGAAAAAGGTGTGGTGGCTTGGCAGTATCGGTAGAACATCAGACACCATGCTTTGCAGCATAGTTATGGCCCTTTACGTTCTGAGTTCAAATCTCGCTGAGGTTAACTTTGCATTTCATCCTTACAGGGTTGATAAAATAAAGTACCAGTAATGCACTGGGATAATTGCTGGCCTTGTGCCAAAAGTAGAAACAATTATTAATGAAAAAGGGTGATGGATTGGCAGTATCGGTAGAGCGTCAGACACCATGCTTTGCAACATAGAGCTCCGTCAATTTACATTCTGAATTCAAATCCTGCTGAGGTTTGCTTTGCCTTTCATCCTTACAGAGTCGATAAAATAAAGTACCAATAATGCACTGGGTTGGATTTAATCAAGTTTCCCTCCCCCAAATTGTGGCCCCGTACTGAAATCAGAAACCATTATTAAGGAAATATTAGAAAAAAAAAACTCAAGAAATTTTAGTCATGCACTAGTCTAAAAAACCAGCTTTTCTTCTACTTACAAATCTGAAAAATAATTTTCTAATATTAAAAACAATTTAGCTATTAGTTGTAGAATATCTGAGAAACATGTTTACGCATTAATGATTAATTCCAAAAATGCTATGAAGAGTAATAGGATAGTATAAATCGGTAAGAAATTTTACTACTGAGATATAGAAGAGCAAATTCACAGCCTGGCACTGTGAATCGGATTTTCTCAAAGGATTAATGCAAAAGTAGATAAATACAGAGAAGAAGAAGAACAAACAGTCTGTGTAATTTGATTCATTCACAAATTGGCTGATGAAGAAGATAGAGAATTAGACAGTTCCAATTATTTTTCCACTATGAAATACCACAAGGAAGAGGAGTGCCACCAGCATGGTCTTGTTTCACATATTTCAGAATGTAATAGGAACAGTTCTAATCTTATTCAGCATACCATATGTGCCTATGTGTGTCTATATGTGAGTGCCTGTGTTTATACATATATATCATCATCATCCTCATTTCATTTTACATCCGCTTTTTCCCTGCTTGCAAGGGTGGGACAGGAACTGATTCTGGCTTGATTTCTACAGCTGGATGCCCTTCCTAACACCAACCTCATTTACAGTGAGTGCTGGGGCTTTTTTTCCGTGGCACCTACACGACCACTTTGCAGTGGAATGATAGGGACCCCAGTCCCTATCATCTCATTTCTACAGCTGAGTAAACTGGAGCAATGTGAAATAAAGTGTCTTGCTCAAGGAAACAACACATCACCCGGTCTGAGAATTGAACTCGCAACCTTTCGATTGCAAGGCCAATGCTCTAACCACTAAGCCAGTATATATATATATATATATATATATGTGTGTGTGTGTGTGTGTGTGTGTGTGTGTGTGTGTATGCAAAAAGTAAACAGAACCAACAACGCAGACAACACAATGAGGAAATATTTTAGTTTAATTCTTGATATAGTAGGAAAAGAGTAAAAAGACTGACTATATATATATATATCATCATCATCATCATTTCATTTCATTTCACGTCCACTTTTCCCTGCTTGCAAGGGTGGGACGGGAACTGATTCTGGCTTGATTTCTACAGCTGGATGCCCTTCCTAACACCAACCTCATTTACAGTGAGTGCTGGGTGCTTTTTTGCAATGGCACCTCCACGACCACTTTGCAGTGGAATGATAGGGACCCCAGTCCCTATCATCTCATTTCTACAGCTGAGTAAACTGGAGCAATGTGAAATAAAGTGCCTTGCTCAAGGAAACAGCACATCAGCCGGTCTGAGAATTGAACTGACAACCTTTCGATTGCAAGGCCAATGTTCTAACCACTAAGCCATGTGCCTCCATCATTCCTAACACCATATGTGTGTGTGTGTGTGTATATATATATATATATATATATATATATATATATATATATATATATATGTATATATATATATATATATATATATATATATATGTGTATGTATATATATATATATATATATATATATATATATATATATATATATATATATATATATATATATATATATATGTATATATATATATATATATATATATATATATATATATATATGTATATATATATATATATATATATATATATATATATATATATATATATATGTATATATATATATATATATATATATATATATATATATATATGGTGTTAGGAAGGGCATCCAACCAGTGTATTAATGCCAAAACAATTATGAGCACAACAACAAAAGCGGACGGAAAATAATGATATATATATATATCATCATCATCATCATCATGCAGCTGCATTTAACGTCCACCTTCCACACTAGCATGGGTTAACCGGATTATCCCATTTGACGCAGGTTGGGTCAGGTGACCATATCCTGCTCATACAGAACAATTTCTGGCTAGATTTCTACAACTGGATGCCCTTCCTAACATACATACATACACACACACACACATTTATATATATAATATATATATATATATATATATATATATATATATATATATATATATATATATATATATATATATGCAAAAGTTCTATTTAAAATTGTTGGGATACAACAAGTAAATATTTTATAACTGATATAAAGCACTCGACAAGTTTTTGGAGTAGATATACGATATTAAATAAATGGAAACTATATTTATAAAACCATATTATTTCATTATACATATTTCAGGGATACCAAATTAAAATATCGTATGCCTTCATCAGACAAAATACAATATATAAACAGTTCTTTTTATTTCCTCCTATCTATTTATCTCTTTCTTTTCTACATACATTTCTCTCCCTCTCCGATATTTCTCCAGGTTTTCTTTTTCTCTTTCTCCTTCTTTCCATCCATCAGTCCATATGTCTGTCACTCCATCTGTCTGTCTGTCTGTCAATCCACCCATCAGTCCGTATGTCTGTCACTCCATCTGTCTGTCTGTCAATCCACCCATCAGTCCATATGTCTGTCATTCCATCTGTCTGTCAATTCACCCATCAGTCCGTATGTCTGTCACTCCATCTGTCTGTCTGTCAATCCATCCATCAGTCCGTATGTCTGTCACTCCCTCTGTCTGTCTGTCAATCCACCCATCAGTCCGTATGTCTGTCACTCCATCTGTCTGTCTGTCAATCCACCCATCAGTCCGTATGTCTGTCATTCCATCTGTCTGTCAATTCACCCATCAGTCCGTATGTCTGTCACTCCATCTGTCTGTCTGTCAATCCACCCATCAGTCCGTATGTCTGTCACTCCATCTGTCTGTCTGTCAATCCACCCATCAGTCCGTATGTCTGTCATTCCATCTGTCTGTCAATTCACCCATCAGTCCGTATGTCTGTCACTCCATCTGTCTGTCTGTCAATCCACCCATCAGTCCGTATGTCTGTCACTCCATCTGTCTGTCTGTCAATCCACCCATCAGTCCGTATGTCTGTCATTCCATCTGTCTGTCAATTCACCCATCAGTCCGTATGTCTGTCGCTCCATCTGTCTGTCTGTCAATCCACCCACCAGTCCGTATGTATGTCTGTCACTCCATCTGTCTCTCTGTCAATCCACCCATCAGTCCATATGTCTGTCACTCCATCTGTCTGTCTGTCAATCCACCCATCAGTCCGTATGTCTGTCGCTCCATCTGTCTGTCTGTCAATCCACCCATCAGTCCATATGTCTGTCGCTCCATCTGTCTGTCTGTCAATCCACCCATCAGTCCGTATGTCTGTCACTCCATCTGTCTGTCTGTCAATCCACCCATCAGTCCGTATGTCTGTCACTCCATCTGTCTGTCTGTCAATCCACTCATCCGTCTGTATGTCTGTCACTCCATCTGTCTGTCAATCTATCATTTTTTAATATTTTTATCTCTCTCTTCTATCTATCTATCTATCTACCAGCCTACTTTTCTGCTTCTCTATCTGTTTATATGACTGTCTATCTGTAGTTATCTATTTATGAATATTTACCAAAGAAAAACAATAACAAAGCACAAATGCCAATGGCAGTCCAAAGATAGATAGATAGATAGATAGATAGATAAAACAAAGTAATCATAATTTAGTGGATATATGTTTGATAATGATTAAAGAAAATATGGAAGAAAATTATTGTAATTGGTTTAAGTGAAAGCAAAATGAAATACAGCAATGGCTGAAGTGACAAGAGGGAGAAGGTCAAGGAAAATGGAGGATTTAAGCAGCTTTATATGGAATGTTGTAATTAAGGAATTAATCAATTAAATATTTATTACTATAAACCCCTTCATTTTTACGGGTATTATGCTAGTAATAATAATAATTTAGAAAAAACTGTAACAGTTTCTACAATAAATATTTTAGATGTATGTAAAAGTTCAAGACGGATGATCAGGTATTTGTTATTCTTGTTTAACCCTTGGTCATAACCAAATTAACTTCTGATCAAGCAAACATGACCCAACCTGCCTTTTATATCACTTGCTGAGGCCTTAAGCTATATGAAATTTGAGGCCCTTCTCTAAAAAAAAAATTGGGGTAAAAAAATGTTTAACTATACATGATTATTATTTATTAATGATTACAAAATTAATTAGTTACATAATGTTACTTTTAACTAATTAAATGATTTATTCTATTTGCTGCATAAACAAAAGAAATTAAATGAGGCCTCCGAGAATATGCAGTCCTAAGCTATAGCTTATTTAGCTTATAGGTAAATCCAGCACTGAGTGCAGGACTTCAAGAAGTATGTGAAGGTAGATGTTGTTGTTGTTATAGCTTAGCTTTCAGACATATCCAGGTCAACTTTTGATCAAATAGATCTATTATCAAAAGAAATTCAGTCTTATCTTTATAGATATATAAACATTGTGATAATATACACCCAGTAGTAGTGCTGGTGGCATGATAAAATACACCCTGTACACTCTTTAAAATTGTAGTGTTGTGCCCCAATAAAATACACTTGGCCCACACTATGAAGTGGTAGTGCTGGTGCCGCAATAAAATACACCCAGCTCACTTTGTAAAGTGGTAGTGCTGGTGCCATGATAAAATGCACCTTGTACCAGCTGTAACATTGCTGACATTAGCAAGCTGTAGGAATGATGCCAAAATGGAATGCATGAGAAGGACATGGTCATCTGACATGTCTAGTCTCATAACATGACAACCTGTCCAACCCATGCCAGCAGAGAAAATGGACAAAAATGATTATGATGATGATGATACGAGGGTTGGCTGAAAAGTTCATAAGCTGACCAAGACACTCTCACGGAATGACCAAATGAGATTTATTTTTTTCAACATAGTCCCTGGAAAGAAACAATGCAGTTATTAACAAGAAGAGTTGCAATTAATGCTTGTAAAATTTCACAATTCTAGCATCACTCCATAGTCAGCCTATGAACTTTTCTGTCAACCCCTGTATTTGAGATTCCAAGAAAGATGTTCAGGTATGTAAGATATAATATTGGCAAGGTGTAAATGAGGTGCTGTAATTAACAGCTAATTAACTGTTAATTGACCGTCAATTAACACTGTAAATGATTCAGATTTCATCAGTGAGACTGAATATATAAGGCAGGTGTTGATTGAAAGTCATTGGTAAATATATTTAATAGATATTGGGATTTGAGTATACATACATATCTATATATTTGTATGTTTATATGTGTGTGTGTCTATGTATATATGTGTATGAGAATGTTGCCACAAATACCAACGTGTTTTACATATTTATACAATATAATTATCTGTGAATACTATCAGCTCATCCCGCCCCATTTCCACCACCACTATCACCATCATCACCACCACCACCACCACTATCACCACCACCACCACCACTAACACTATCACCATCACCACCACCATTACCACCACCACTATCACCATGACCAGCAGCAGCAGTAGCAGCAGTGAGTTCCTTTAGTAAGAATCAACATTCCTATTTGTTGGGGCAGCAGAACATGTAGTAGTAGTAGTAGTAGTAGCAGTAGTAGTAGTAGTAGTAGTAGTAGTAGTAGTAGTAGTAGTAGTAGCAGTAGCAGTAGTAGTAGTAGTAGTAGTAATGGTGCGGATGGTAGTATTAGTGGTGGTGGTGGTGGTGGTGGTGGTATTAGTGGGGGCAGTAGTAGAAGTGGGGATAGTGGTAGTAGTAGTAGTAGTAGTAGTAGTAGTAGTCAATCTGTGAAACACCACCATCACCATCACCATCACCAGCATCGTTGTTGTCTCTCATATTTCTTCTAGCAAAGAGGAGGAACACAATACAAGCCAAGAAAGCTGAATTCATCACAACCTGTCATCTCCAAATATTCCTGATACCAACTCTGGTTTCACAAATCTATTCCACTCTCAGCCATCTATTGACATTTCAATAAACACACATTAACAGCCATTTAAGAAATACTAGTTAATTTTACTATATATTACACACATTAACAGCCATTTAAGAAATACTAGTTAATTTTACTATATATTACCTACTGTATAGTAGAATATATAAGCAGTAGTGACATGTGCTATGATAAAATACACCCAGTACATTCTGTAAAGTGATATTGCTGGTGCTAAGATAAAATAGTTGAGGTCTGTACCATAATGACATGTCCCACCCATGGCAGCAGGGAAAGAGGCTGAAAAATAATTGTTTCTACTTTTGGCACAAGGGGCCAGCAATTATTCCAGTGTATTACTGGTGTTATATTTTAACGACCGACCCCCCGTAAGGATAAAAGGCAAAGTTAACCTCGGTGGGATTTGAACTCAGAATGATGTTGATAACGATGCATGCACCATCTTCTACTATACACACATCATTATAGGCGGTGGATTGGCAGTATCGGTAGAGGGTCGGACGCCATGCTTTCTAGCATAGTTACGTCCCTTTACGGTCTGAGTTCAAATCCCGCCGAGGTTGACTTTGCCTTTCATCCTTATGGGGTCGATAAAATAAAGTACCAGTAATACACTAGGATAATTGCTGGCTTTGTGCCAAAAGTAGAAACAATTATATGTATATATCATCATCATCCTCATTTCATTTTACGTCCGCTTTTTCCCTGTTTGCAAGGGTGGGATGGGAACTGATTCTGGCTTGATTTCTACAGCTGGATGCCCTTCCTAACATCAACCTCATTTACAGTGAGTGCTGGGTGCTTTTTTGCCGTGTTACCTCCACGACCACTTTGCAGTGGAATGATATGGACCCCAGTCCCTATCATCTCATTTCTACAGCTGAGTAAACTGGAGCAATGTGAGATAAAGTGTCTTGCTCAAGGAAACAACACATCACCCGGTCTGAGAATTGAACTCACAACCTTTCGATTGCAAGGCCAATGCTCTAACCACTAAGCCATATGCCTCCATATATATATATATAAAAAAAAAAAATTTGTTGATCGACTTTCGTCAAACCGGACCGAGGAAACAATATTTCCGTTGTTCTTTCCAATTGCTAATACTATCTATCAGTCGCAACTCCAGGTAGACGGATCAACGTGAAATAAAGTGTCTTGCTCAAGGACATAACGCATCGCTTGGTCCAGGAATTGAACTGACAACCTCATATATATATATATATATATGTATACTAGTAACTGGCCTCTATATACCCTCATTAATATGTGCACTCTGCAACATCCCATGTAGTGGTCCTCATACTGCACACACACACACACACACACACACAGACACACACACACACATATATGTATATATATATATATATATATATATATATATATATATATATATATATATATCAAAATGAAAATCCGAAGGCAAGGTAAAATTTCCAATCATTTTAATCACGACACATGTTTCAATAAGAGATTGATTGATCGTGAAGCCATGATCAATTATCACTGATCTCATCAGGTGAAAATGAATTGTCTTCAAATTCTTGATATGAGGGAGAAAATTACCGATGTTCACTTCCAGAGTTTATTCCCTCATATGAATATCAAGCAGTCAAAATACTACTATCAACTTCAGTTAAGGTCATAAAACTATCAAGTTTCTATATAACAACTATATATATATATATATATATATATATATATATATATATATATATATATGTAGGAGTGAGTTTTATTGTAGTACAATAAAGCAATGCAGATATCGGATAAGAAGCACTCTACAGTTTGTGGGACTGGAGCATACATAATATATAAGAACAAAAGATGGTTAAAGGAGTTCCATGTATTTTATTATGCGCATTTCAAAAATGTTGATTTAAAACTGAACTATCCACAAGTGTTTTTTAGCCTTCATATCATGTCCTCCTGTTTTATCTGATGAAAACACAAATATTATTGCATGATGATATTTGTTTTTGAAATGCGCATAATAAAATACATGGAACTCCTTTAACCATCTTTTGTTCATATATATTATATATATATATATATATATATATATATATATATATATATATATATATATATATATAACACTACTGCGCTTCCTTTCCACTAGGATTACTTGACATTTCTTCACCCACCGATCTTCATCTGTCACATCACATTTCCATGCCATATATATATATATATTGAAAATTAACCTAGAAGAAGTTAGAAGTTTCAATGCATATGTTTTTTTATTATGATGATGATATATATATGCATACATATATATATGTATGTTCATTATAGTCCTCCAAGCCATAACAGAGGAGTTTAAGACTGGCTGCCCATGGGAACTTCTCTATGCTGATGATCTGGTTCTTATAGCAGAATCAGTAGAGGAGCTAGAGAAGAAATTCTGGCTATGGAAACAGCAGTTGGAATCAAGAGGACTGGGAGTGAACATAGCTAAGACAAAAGTGTTGATAAGTAGAAAAGAGGACAAAACTCTGATTCCATCAGGGAAATGGCCATGTTTGATATGGAAAAGGAACTGGCATAAATTCTATAAAATGTTCACAATGCAAATCTTGGGTACACAAGAGATGTAGTGGGATAGCAAGCAAACTAACATGTAGGGAAAACTACGTATGCAGTAGATGTACAGGGAAATTTGACAGTAGTAATCGCAGTGATAGACACATTTTTCAAATGCAGGTGGGTTCTATAGAATTGGTTGATAGCTTCTGGTACCTAGGTGATCAGATTAGCATGGGAGGGGGTGTTCTGAGGCCATAATATCTAGAATAAGGACAGGTTGGAAGAAGTTTAGGGAGCTGCGTCCTCTGTTGACAAAGAAGGGTTTCTCCCTGCCTAGGAAAGGACGGTTATATGATGCCAGTGTGAGATGGCAGTGATGGTGGTGGTAGTAGCAATAGCTAAATATGGTTATCAAAGGTCATACAATATCAACAATAGTTCACTTGAGAATCTAAATTATAGGAACATGACATGTTTTCTTTAATAATAATCTTTACATAGGAAAACAAGTAAAATATTTACATAAATATTTTTATAATAATATCACTATGACAGACGTTTGCAGAATTGAACAATTTCAAAACAATTTCTCAAAATAATAATTTAAAAAAAAATTATATATGTAAACATTATGATGTTGATCATCACCATCATCCTCATTTTGTGTTCACTTTCCACTTGACCCCTTCTTGCTTATATGTTCTACATTTGGCATAGTTGCCATGGTTTCCATGGCTGGATGCCCTTCCCAATGCCAACACTCTTACAGAGTGTACTGGGTGCATTTCATCATGGCACCAACACTAACACTTTATAGGTGTGTGCATTAGGTGCATTTTATCAGAGAACCAGCACTAAAGAGTTTGTCATATTCATGGCCATCAAACTGAAGAGTTCTCTCAAACTCTATATTCGTTCTGTATACAAATATACAAATATACAAAAAAGGGATAATATCCTATAAACATGGTTTTGTATTTTTGTTGGGGGAGGGGAGCTACATTTTTACATGTAACCTGGGCCTGTTGCCAGCTGTGAGAGGGGTAAACATTTTACACTTAGCCTGAGCCAATTGCCACATTTAGAGGCTTACATTTCACTTCTGGCCTGGGCCTATTATGAGTTTTGATGGTGCAGAAATGCTACGAAAGGCCTGGGCTTGTTACCAGCTGTAGGAGCCTACATTTTACATCTGTCCTTGATCTACTTACCAGCTTTGTGCACAATCCTATGTGTGTGTGTGTGTGCATGTTTGTATTTGTTTCTGTGTGTGTGTGGATGAATAAAAAAAAAAATATAAAAGTACTCAATATTTCTCCATAAGTGTACTTGATGTCCCAAGGCTATATAGTTGTCTTGACTGAACTGAAGTGAATTCCAACAGAACTGTCACACTCAACCTGTCTAAGTAAAAACAAAAAACACAATGGATTTATTAACCTCTACATTATATTGATCAGAATATTATAGGTAGTGGCAGTGGTGGTGATGGTGGTGGTAGTGGTGATGGTGGTGGTAGTGGTGGTAGTAGTGGTGGTGGTGGTAGTGGTGGTGGTAGTGGTAGTGGCAGTGGTGGTGGTAGTGGCAGTGGTGGTGATGGTGGTGGTAGTGGTGATGGTGGTGGTAGTGGTGGTAGTAGTGGTGGTGGTGGTAGTGGTGGTGGTAGTGGTAGTGGGCAGTGGTGGTGGTAGTGGCAGTGGTGGTGATGGTGGTGGTAGTGGTGATGGTGGTGGTAGTGGTGGTGGTAGTGGTGGTGGTAGTGGCAGTGGTGGTGATGGTGGTGGTAGTGGTGATGGTGGTGGTAGTGGTGGTGGTAGTAGCAGTGGTGGTAGTGGTAGTGGTAGTGGTAGTGGCAGTGGTGGTGGTAGTGGCAGTGGTGGTGATGGTGGTGGTAGTGGTGATGGTGGTGGTAGTGGTGGTGGTAGTAGCAGTGGTGGTAGTGGTAGTGGCAGTGGTGGTGGTAGTGGAGGTGGTAGTGGCAGTGGTGGTGATGGTGGTGGTAGTAGCAGTGGTGGTAGTGGTAGTGGCAGTGGTGGTGGTAGTGGAGGTGGTAGTGGCAGTAGTGGTGATGGTGGTGGTGGTGGTGGTAGTGGTGGTGGTGGTAGTAGCAGTGGTGGTGGTGGTAGTGGCAGTGGTGGTGGTGGTGGTGGTGGAGATGGTAGTGGTAGTGGTGGTGATAGTAGCAGTGGTGGTGGTGGTAGTGGCAGTGGTGTTGGTGGTGGTGGTGGTAGTGTTGTTGGTAATAGTGCTGGAAGTGGTGTTGGTGTGGTGGGGTGTTGTGGTGGTGACGGTGGCAGTGGTGTTGGTGGTGGTGGGGTGTTGTGGTGGTGACGGTGGCAGTGGTGTTGGTGCTGGTGGTGGGGTGTTGTGGTGGTGACGGTGGCAGTGGTGTTGGTGGTGGTGGTGGGGTGTTGCGGTGGTGACGGTGGCAGTGGTGTTGGTGGTGGTGGTGGTGGGGTGTTGTGGTGGTGACGGTGGCAGTAGTGGTGGTGGTGGTGGGGTGTTGTGGTGGTGACAGTGACATTGGTGTTGGTGGTGGTGGGGTGTTGTTGTGGTGGGGTGGCAGTGGTGTTGGTGGTGGTGGGGTGTTGTGGTGGTGTTGGTGGTGGTAGTGAAGGGTGGGGGTGGAATGTCATTGATGGTAATAATACACTGAATGACATGAGAAATAGCATCTCTACAGTTAGAAGTTGCTTTGAAAAGATGTGTCCACACACACACACATGCATTCACACATGCACACACACACATGCACACACACACATGCACACACACACATGCACACACACATGCACACACACACATACATGCACGCACACACACACACATGCACACGCACATGCACACACACACATACATGCACGCACACACACATGCACACACACACATACATGCACGCACACACACACATGCACACACACACATGCAAACACACATGCACACACACATATGCACACACACACACATGCACACACACATACGCATGCACACACACACATGCACACACACACACACATACAACTACACATAGGCATACTCTTTCTTACACACATACACACGATAATGATAATGATGATGATGATGTTGATGTGTTTGTATGTGTGTATGAAAAGAGGTAACTGGCGAGATATTAATTGTTTCTACTTTAGGCACAAGGCCAGTAACTACCCAGTACATTACTGGTACTTTATTTTATCGACCCCGTAAGGATGAAAGGCAAATTCAACCTCGGCGGGATTTGAACTCAGAATGGCAAGGGCCGTAACTCTTTGCGTCAAAGCATGGCGTCCGACCCTCTACCGGTACTGCCAATCCAGAGAGACAGACAGATAGATAAATAGACCAGACAGACAGACAGACAGACAGATGCAAACAACTAGATAGGCAGATAGACAGACAGACAGATAGACAGACAGACAGACAGACAGATAGACAGACAAATTTCTGTTTATTTGCCACGAGGGCACAAAAGAAAGGGACATGTACAGGGGGGGGGGGGGGGTACATATAAATCGAGTAAGAAAAATGTAATAAATAAAATTGTAACAAGAAGGTCCTCAATAGGGAGGGATCGTTTTGGGGTCACACACACCCCCGAAAAAAAAATGTGCAGATAGACAGAGAGATAGATAGACAGACAGACAGATAGATACACAGATAAACCAACAGAAAGACAGACTGACAGACAGATTAGAGTGGCAGATAAATAGACAGATAGAGAGAGAGGGAGAGAGAGAGAGAGAGAGAGAGAGAGAGAGAGAGAGAGAGAGAGAGAGAGAGAGAGAGAGAGAGAGAGAGAGAGAGAAACAGATAGACAGACAGATCAGACCTCTTTCATATCAAATCAACTCTCAGACCACCACCACCACCACCACCACCACCACCACCACCACCATCATTATCATCATCCAACAGCTGATGGTATATGTCTGGGAAATAGTTGAAAACCAGTGTAATTGTTGCATTAAACATTTTCCAATTCACAATTAATGAGGACTTATTAATTGTCAACACTACAACAATAGACACTCAACTACAGAGCCATAACTGAACCTACCAAACAGCCACACCTAGATCGATATTTCCAAAAGTAGGTTCAACAAAATAACTGTCTTCTAATTAAATTTAATACCAAATTTAAAGATATGCTTTATTCATATAAATGCCTAAAATAAACGTCTAAAGTCTGTCTAGAGCCTTAAAGCTCATCAGGCAGGTACTTATCCTGGTTTCCATGGCATGAAGAGTCTGAGAGTACAAGACTCCCCCTCCCCACCTGGATAGGATGCCAGTCCATAGCAGGGCTAAACTCCTAGCTACAGCTGGTACTCATTTTCAGTTGAATATACTGGAGCAATGTGAAATGAAGTGTTTTGCTCAAGAACCCAACATACAACCCAGTCCAGGAATTGAGATCATGACATTATAATTGTTAGTCCAATACACTTACCACAAGGCTGTGTGCCTCCAGCTTTATATGAATTAATTCACTCTAAAACAATTTTGTTTCATTTAAACCCCATCACTTTTATGTCTGATCTTCTATGCTGGTATGTGTTGGATAAGATGTTTTGAGACAATGTTTTACAACCACATCCCAAATGCATTTCCTGATGCCAACACATTTAGTTGTCTCATACAACATGCAGGGATACAGTGCACCTATTCTACTACCAGGATATATATTTTATTGAAATTAGATTAGTGAGGATTGTCTGTAAAATGTAAGTATGGGTTCCATAACTTTTGGAAAATCATATAAGGATTCCACAATAGAATATGTTTTTGGAATTGCTGACCTAAAGGAAA
>OZ024746.1:22404805-22409805 GCA_964016885.1 Eledone cirrhosa | reverse complement strand
TGAGAAAAGTCTTGGTGGGTTTCGCAAGTGGGGCCTGCTATTATAGGTCTTAATTTGAGATCATTGGGTGAGGGGACATTGATGACTATGTCTGTGGCTTCCTTGCATACCTTACTTATTAATTCGCTTTTATGTACTTTAGGGATACCGTAGAAAAGGCTGGATTTACTTGTGAAGTCTGTGATGAAGCTGAATTCCTTGTTAGTGAGTCCTTCTTTGTATTGGTTGATCAGAGTTTTTAGGTTTCTCATAATTTTCTGTTGATTGTAGTGTTCAGCCTTTTCGTAGTATGTTTCGTTTTCCAAAGTGGAGAGCGGTAAGTTGATATAGAATTCTGTCTCCATTAGGACTACTGTACTCCCTTTATCAGCCTCTTTAATTGTAATGGTTCTGTCGGTTTTTAATCTATTTAATTCTTCCCATTCTTTCTTGTTGAGGTTTGGCTTGTGTTTTTGTCTGTGCAAGAGTTGGTAAGGGAAGTTTGTGATGTGTTCACAGAATTCGTCCAGGATTTTATTTCTACCTTTTGATGGGGTGTAATTGCTTCTATTTCTGGCTAATGATTCATCCTCATTGTACTGGTCGAATAGTTCTTCACTGAGTCGTAACTTTCTACAGATGTCTGTGATGTCTTCCTTCATTTCATAGTAGTTAGGACGTAGTGGGGTCGGTGTGAATTTAAGACCTTTGGAGAGTAAGTTGATAAGGTTGGGTGTTGGTTCTGCACTAGTTAGATTGATAATTTTTATTACTCTCGGTTTCTCCTCCCTGTCTTGTGTTATTTTGTTTGCCTGTATCTGTGTACTGTGTCTAAAAAATGGTTGGGGTAGAGGGGTTGTCTGCTGATGTTAAGTGGTCTCCTGTGTTTGTTATATTCCTTGTTGTTGTAAAATGTGGTTCGGGTTCGTGGTTGTAGATTGAATGGGGTGTTCCAGTATTGCGAGTATGGATGTGTGTTTCTATGTGCCATGTTGGATTGTGGTGTTATAGGTGGCCTACGTTGTTGGTTGTATCGTGTGGTGTGGGTTTGTTGTGTATTGTGGAAGCGAGAGTTGAGAAAATGGAAATTACCTTGCTGTCCCCTTGAAGCGGGAAAGTTGTTACATCTATCATGGTGGTGGTATCTTTTCCCTGTTTGACGATGAGGCATAGTAGTTGAGTGATTTGGTATGGTGTCTCCTTGAAGGGGGAAAGTTGTAAATGTCATTCTGGGGGAGATGATTTCTAGGGTTTTTGTTCCTTCTTATGGTAGCGAGGTTGGGAAGTTCATCTATCTATATATATATATATATATATATATATATATATATATATATATATATATATATATATATATATATATATATCATCATCATCATCATCGTTTCATTTTACGTCCGCTTTTTCCCTGCTTGCAAGGGTGGGACGGGAACTGATGCTGGCTTGATTTCTACAGCTGGATGCCCTTCCTAACACCAACCTCATTTACAGTGAGTGCTGGGTGCTTTTTTGCCGTGGCACCTCCACGACCACTTTGCAGTGGAATGATATGGATCCCAGTCCCTATCATCTCATTTCTACAGCTGAGTAAACTGGAGCAATGTGAAATAAAGTGTCTTGCTCAAGGAAACAACACATCACCCGGTCTGAGAATTGAACTCACTGCAAAGTGGTCGTGGAGGTGCCACGGCAAAAAAGCACCCAGCACTCACTGTAAATGAGGTTGGTGTTAGGAAGGGCATCCAGCTGTAGAAATCAAGCCAGAATCAGTTCCCGTCCCACCCTTCCAAGCAGGGAAAAGTGGACGTAAAATGAAATGATGATGATGATATATATATATATTAGAAAGAGTTGGAGCCTGATGGGTGAGCTCTTGCTGTTTCAACAGCTAGCTGGAACTAGCTGTTGAAATGGCAAGGGCTCAGCTATCGGACCCTAATATAGCCATACTCTACTATCCCAACTATTGAGTACTCTGTTGAGTAATGGTCTAACTAGTTTAACACTGGTTCTATCCTGATATATATATATATATTATATATATATATATACATGTATATATATATATATATATACATATATATATATATACATGTAATAGAGTTATATTTGGAAACAAGTTGAATTGCCTATATATATATATATATATATATATATATATATATATATATATATATATATATATATATACATGTAATAGAGTTATATTTGGAAACAAGTTGAATTGCCTGGGCATGCCATCGAGATTCTACCTCTTCAATATATGTACAAAAGCACGCGCGCACACATACACACACACGTGCGTGCACACATATATATATAATATATATATATATATAAAGAGAGTTCAAAGTTTTAGTTTTTCATATTTTATTTATAATCAGACATGAATATGTGTTTTGGAAATGACCAGCTCAGAGCTTTAATCGGTTACAATTAGCTCAATTCTAGGATTGATTTTCTCCTCAGACACAATGGAGATTAGAATCAGGAATATCAGATGAATATATTCCAGTACTAATCTCCTTTGCATGTCATAAGTAAATCAATCCTAGAATCAAGCTGAATCTAACCAATTAAAGCTCTGAGCTGGTCATTTGTGAGACCCCTTGTAAGTGGGAAAAATAGTCATGGTGATGATGATGTTACACATAATTACAAATAAAACATATTGAACTGAACATCGATCTTTCTTTCTTAATATAAATACTCTACAATAAAGCGACCAGTCCTCTCTGTAAAGTGGTTGTGTTGGTGACATGACAAAAAGCAGTTAGTTCACACTGTAAAGTGGTCATTTTGGTGCAACAATAAAATGCAGCCAATCCACACTGTAAATGTGATTGGCATTAGGAAGGGCATCCAGCCATAGAAACCAAGCCAGAAACAGTTCTGTATGAGCAAGATACAGTCATCTGATCTAACTCGTCTAACCCATGCTAACATGCAAATGGACAATTTGCCTAACTCATGCTAACATGCAAAAATGGACGTTAAACATTGATGGTGATATTACATCAGACGTCAGTATTAATCCACATTTTTAAAACGAAAAATGTAGTCTGGAGTGAAACAAGTTGTTTGACCTGAAAAGTAATGTATATATGATGGGCAGAGAAAACCCGCCAGACAGTCCTATACGAACAATACAACCAATCTTGCCTCAAGTGGGAAAATTCCCATCCAAACCCATGCAAGCATGGAAGATGGATGTTAAACAATGATGATGATGATGATGATGATTTTGGGAGTCATACTGCCAATAAAAAACTCACATGCCAGTTGATTTCTACCCTGATTTATGTTATTAGTTGGGTGAATAATCCTTACAATGGTTGATTGGTTTAATAACCAAATAGTTATTTATTTGTCAAAGTTGTTTTCTCACACTTTCTGTGACCTTCTCCATTACTATTTTTATCCTTTGTGTCTCCACTCTATTTCAATTTTGTCTTAGTTACTTTCTAGTGTGTATGTGTATGTGTGTGTGTGTGTCTGTGTGCATGTGCCTGTGTATCCATATGGGTGTGTGTGCCCATGTGTACATGCATGTGCATGTGTCGCTTTGTATATTGCTACTCCCACAATTTTCAGTGTTTGTTTATCTTTATTTGCATATGTTATATATTTATGTTTACCTTTGTGAACCACCAGCAGCATCCATATGTCCTTATCTATTTATGTGGAATGTGCATTTACATTTCTACACTCATTGCTCTGTCTGTCTGTGTTATCCTGTGTATGCATTCTTATATAATATAAAATTTTTGTCACCTGTCACTAGGTGACTGCTTTCTTTTGTGAGTGGGTTTATATCTGATTATGCACTTCTGTGTACCTATTCTTATGTTTTGTAATGTTTTTATCATCAGTCACTAGGCTGTGAGATTGTTACTAATCCATTCCTGCTTTCTATTGAGGATGGGTTTAATTTCTGTTATATGGGTGCCTTCCTTAATCTGACTGTGTGTGGATATTATTTTCATCTTGGTGTTTTCCAGCCGCCATGTTCTAAATTTGGTAGAACACTGATAATTTTTTTTTGTCTTTGAATTCCCACCAGTGGTCCTTCAATGTTTTTCAATGTTTCTGAATTTGGTGCAAAGAAGGGAGAAACACATAATTAAACTGGAGACATGATGTGTGTGAGTGTGTGCACATATTTTGATACTAGCATTAGGCCCTTTACAGAGTATACTGGGTGTATTTTATCATGACACCAACACTAACGCTTTATAATGTATACTGAGTGCATTTATCATGACACCAGTACTACCACTTTACAGAGTGCACTGAGTGACACCAGCACTACCAGTTTACAGAGTGTGTTGAGTGCATTTAGCATCACTCCAGCACTATTACTTTATAGAGTGTACTGAGTGCATTTTATTGTTATGCCAACATTTGTCAGTTATGAATTAATTTTTGCAAGCTAAGGATAGTGATCAATCACAACAACAGCAAATAAAAGCTGATTGACTAATCATGCCATTGATCATCGATTTCAGAATCAACATAAAACTTAATTGATAGAATATCACTCAATAAGATGAAGAGATGGAACATATGAAACAGTTATTCAACCAAGCATATTCAAAATATTCACCAGTAGGCTGACTACGCCTCTAACTTTACTTGAAGTAATTCATCCCACATATTGTTATATATACACAGGATATTTGTCACTAAATCTGTAACTGATTATTAGGTCATGAGCTGGCTTCTTCTCTTGGCTTTAATCATATAAACTATGTCAACACTTTATCAACAACAGAAGATGATTAATTACTAAACAATTCCCTCAAGTATTCAAATGTATTGATAAGTTGAAAGTCTTTATGTGAAAATGATCAATCAACTATGAGGAAAAAATAACATTTTCTTGAAGAAATAAGTAGAGGTTTATCACAATGTGAATTTAATCAATTCATTATCATATTTCTAATAAAAAACACAATGGAGCCTGATTGTGCTGGAGAGGGCTTGTCCAACTCATGCAATTATGGAGAAATAGACATATG
>OZ024746.1:22389805-22399805 GCA_964016885.1 Eledone cirrhosa | reverse complement strand
TACATCCACCGCCGCTCGAACCATCCTAGAAACATCACCAGTTCGGCTATTTATTTACCAGGCTAAAAATTCTTATTTAGTCCAGAATTAGCCGTCGAAACGGCTTGAGCTCTGCCGTCGGGGTCATACTTGTTCCTATTACCCACTCTACTACCCTAAGTATTGAGTACTTTGGTGCGTTATGGTCCATCTGGTTCCTTACCATATTTCCTTCGTTATATATATATATATATATATATATAACAAAGGAATTGTGGTAAGGAATCAGATGGACCATAACGCACCAAAGTACTCAATACTTAGGGTAGTTGAGTGGGTAATAGGAAAAAGTATATATATATATGAATGAGCTGGATGTTTCTGTAAAGATCATCTAGTTTCCTGAAACCTTTGGTAATGGAATAATTATATTGTGTTGTTTATTATGTAATTGAATAGCTCTGTACTATACATAGAGCACTCTTCTTTCCTTTACCTTTTTCTACGGAAATATTTAACATATATATATATATATGTATATATTTATGGTTGTATGGTTAAGAAGTTCCCATTGCAACCACATGTTTCCAGTTCCATGTTCAATCCCACTGCACACCACCTTGAGCAAATATTTTTACGTTTTACATTATGGCCTGAGCCTTTTACCAGCTTTGCAGACCTACACTTTACATATGGCCTGAGCCTTTTACCAGCTTTGCAGACCTATACTTTACATATGGTCTGAGCCTTTTACCAGCTTTGCAGACCTACACTTTACATATGGTCTGAGCCTTTTACCAGCTTTGCAGGCTTACATTTTACATGGTCTGGACCTATTACTGGCCTGGTGGGTCTATATTTTACATATGGCCTGGGCCTTATGAGTGAATTGTAGATGACAGGAAGGCTAAAACCTGGCACTGTCTGAATGAAGTCCTTGGTAATTACACTCCCTCATCACTGTTGCTGTCAGAAATTCAGCAAACCAGTCATTGGCCTGTTGAAACCTATAACCAGCAATACAAACCTATAATTAACTGAAATATAAAATAAATCATCAGCATTATTATTTTACTACCACTTTGCATGCTGGCAATGTTATTCACTGTGATGATATTGTGGTTAAATTGTTAACTCATGATCATAAAGTCATGGGTTTGATTCCACTATATCTGCATTGTGTTCTTGAGGAAGAAGCTTCATTTCCATGTTGTTTCAGTTCTCTTACTGTATATACTCTAATATAAGCTGAGGAATATTTGACCCAAAAAGATCGATGTTAAAATTAGGTTATATTAAGTTGTATTGAAATATATACAGTAGCAAACATTTTAAAAAGAAAGTATGAGGGGGTTAACTCCTGCAATCTCTTTTTATAAGATTGAGGATAACTGTCATTAAAAAACCAGAGATGCAACCTCATAGGAAGTCAGGTAGACCTACATAGGTGTGATCTGTTACAGCAACATGATAGGATTGGGGACCACTATCAAGAAAATATCTCGAAAAACCCCAATGAAATTCAATCACATAGAAGGCCAATTAAATCTACATATGTGGAAGCTGTAACAGAAATATGATAGGATTGGGGAAATATGATAGGATTGGTCCACTATCAATAAAAAAAAAAGCCCCCAATGAGATTCAACCTTAAAGGCCAGCTAAGCTTACATAGGTGTAAGCTGTACATTTCATTTCCTTTCACTGAGAAGATTTGTTGACACTGGTAAAGATTTGCTTGGTTAAGACTGAAACCAACATCTGTTGTGCTGTAGACATAGTCTACCACAGAAATAAGTTTCATCTTTACTGCGCAATATATGTTGGATAAGGAAGTTATTCCTTATCTCATAAGACTGCACCACTTTGAATAAACTTCCTTGGTGAAAAATACACCAAAAAGCTACTGAGTACTTAACGTGTAACCAATACATAACCTTTAACTAAGGGTAACAAAGCAGCAGAATCGTTAGTATGTCAGATTAAATGCCTGAAGAGGTTTAATAAAAACAAAACATGTCTAAAATTGTCAATGTACAGCAAACATCAAATTTCTTCACCATTGCAATGTCTTTATTCTATATTTTTTTAAAATTGATTTTAAATAATTACAATGTTCAATGTACTAAGCACATTAGCACTGACCTTACAAATAATTTTACTAACAATGTATAATTGATCATTTTTTTTATTATTGATACTTGAGAAATCAAATGTTCAATCAACCATGTCAAAATTGTCACACATAGCTGTCAACTATTAAGCTGTTCATTGATTACCCTAGTTCTAGTCCGACATTGATCTCTAATTCCACCCTGTCTTTATTCATGTGCAGAGTGGCTTGTGGTATTAACAGAAACACTACAACACATCATTAATCAGTCATTAACTCTTTCAGTAACATATTTCTAATGAAAGATACTGCCTATGTCATTAACCCTTTCATTACCATATTTCTAATGAAAGACACTGCCTATGTCATTAACCCTTTTATTACTATATTTCTAATATCAGACACTCTCTATGTTATTAAACATTTCATTACCATATTTCTAATGAAAGACACTGCCTATGTCATTAACCCTTTCATTACCGTATTTCTAATGTCAGACACTGCCTATGTCATTAACCCTTTTATTACCATATTTCTAATATCAGACACTGCATATGTCATTAACCCTTTCACTACCATATTTCTAATGTCAGACACTACCTATGTCATTAACCCTTTTATTACTATATTTCTAATGTCAGACACTACCTACTCCGAAATAAACACTTTAACCTTTTAATTACCATATTTCTAAAAGATTCTACCAGTGACTTTTAAATAAATTTGAAAATCATCAAGAATTTGGAAGGATTTAGTAAAATAACTTTTTCATTATTAAGTTGGTGTTTGGAAAATCACTTAACAAAGATTTTTACATAAAATTATAATGGAAGTTTTTTTAGATAAATATAAAGACATAAAAATAAACAGGGTGGCTTTAGGAGGTTTGTTATGAAAAGGGTTAAAGAGGAACAATTAAGATGTAGAATGGGTGAGAGTATGGAGTGATAGATAACAGATGGTATGTGGCTTTAATATCTTAGTATGACAAGAGACATCTCAGAAACTAGTTTAAATAATACCTGTGTGGGAGACTTAGTCTTTTGTGAGCCAACCAGGAAGACTCTTCATGGTCTTTTAAAATGTTAGAAATAGCAGTCAACTTCCCCTTATATCATACTGAGTACATTACAGAATGGAGATTTAAGAAAAAAAAAAGACAGACAGGATGGTCACAGATGGAATGCATTTGATCATTAGTGTTTTTTAATCATTGTGTGTCAATAAAGGAGTTTCTATGTAGTCACTCTACCATTTAGAGAAAAGGAAAGGTCATATTACATAATATAGACCTGAAAAAAGATAGGCCTTTGATCATAGTTCCTTCTTGATTATTGAGAGAGGGATTTATTTACATGGTTACTTAACAAGTCATGGGAACAGCCATGACTCATGAAATGGGTCATGGAAACTGTAACGTTCCCTGAATTTGGTCATAGGAACAGCTACACCTCCTGACATGGGTCATGGGAAATAATGCTTCCTAGCATAGGATATGGAAACAGCCACACCTTCCTTTCTCTGACTACTTCAATAAAAGTAATTAAAAAAAAATTCTGCCTTGGAGTCGTGCAGAGTTTAGTAATATACATACTATATACAATGCAGGGGTGAATATAGATGAGTTAATCCCAATCTTAATACTGGGGTGGATATGGTTAACTGTACCCACCCTCAATACTGGGGTGGATATGGTTGATGGTTTATTATAGTTCAACCTTAATGCTGGGGTGGATATAGTTGACTGTACTCCAACCTTAATACTGGGGTGGATATGGTTGATGGTTTATTATAGTTCAACCTTAATGCTGGGGTGGATATAGTTGACTGTACTCCAACCTTAATGCTGGGGTGGATATGATTGACTGTACCCCACCCTTAATACTGAGGTGAATATGGTTGATGGTTTATTGTACTCCAACCTTAATGCTGGGGTGGATATAGTTGACTGTACTCCAACATTAATACTGAGGTAGATATGGTTGAATGTACACCAACATTATATATACATACATATATATATAAGGTATATATATATATATAAGGTATATATATATAAGGTATGTATATATTTGGATTGGCAGTATTGGTAGAGGGTCGGACACCATGCTTTGATGCATAGAGTTACGGCCCTTGCCATTCTGAGTTCAAATCCTGCCGAGGTTAACTTTGCCTTTCATCTTTACGAGGTCGATAAAATAAAGTACCAGTAATACACTGGGGTAATTGCTGGCCTTGTGCCAAAAGTAGAAACAATTATATATATAAGGAGGCACATGGCTTAGTGGTTAGAGCATTGGGCTTGCAATCGAAAGGTTGTGAGTTCAATTCTCAGACCGGGTGATGTATTGTTTCCTTGAACAAGACACTTTATTTCACATTGCTCCAGTTTACTCAGCTGTAGAAATGAGATGATAGGGACTGGGGTCCCTATCATCTCATTTCCTATCATTCCACTGCAAAGTGGACGTGGAGGTGCCATGGCAAGAAAAGCACCTAGCACTCACTGTAAATGAGGTTGGTGTTAGGAAGGGCATCCAGCTGTAGAAATCAAGCCAGAATGAGTTCCCGTCCCACCCTTGCAAGCAGGGAAAAGTGGATGTAAAATGAAATGATGATGATGATGATGATGATGATATATACACATATATATATATATCATCACCATTTAATGTCCATTTTCCACACTAACATGGGTTAGAGGGGTTGTCCCATTAGAGGCAAGTTGGGTCAGGTGACCCTCTCTTGCTCATATAGTACTGTTTCTGGTTAGGTTTCAATGGCTGGATGCCCTTCCTAACGCCAACCACATTTAGAGTGTGTGCTGGGTGTTTTTTGGCGTGACACCTGCACGACAACCTTACAAGTGTGGGCTGGCTGCTTTTTGTTGTGACACCCACACGGTTACTTTACAATGTGGGCTGGATGCTTTTTTGTGAAACCAGCATAACTTTACAGTGTAAGGGGGTGGAGGTGGACAGAAGTGGGAGGGTGGGTGTAGGGGCATGGGGCTGTATGGAAGGGAGTATAGTGGTTAAGAGGTGCCTATTAGATGTATGTTTGTGTCCTTGTGCTTGGGAAGGCGCGTCTTCTGTATTACTGCATAATGCCAAAGATCTCGATCCTGTGCCATTGTCTTTGAGAGGTGCAATTATGCAAGATCGACTTTTATCATCATCATCATTTTATGTCCGCTTTTCCCTGCTTGCAAGGGTGGGACGAGCAGTGTCTGGTCGACTGACCTTGTCTTGTCTTGCTCATACGGGAACTGATTCTGGCTTGATTTCTACAGCTGGATGCCCTTCCTAACACCAACCTCATTTACAGTGAGTGCTGGCTACTTTTTTTTCCATGGTACCTACACGTCAACTTTTACTGGTCACCCTCTCTCAGCTGGCCTTTTCCTCACACTTTCACTCACTTTCTGCTACTCCCCCTCTCTCACTTCCTCCCATCTGACCTGTATGAAATCCTTTTCTCGCTTACATTTCGCAGGGTTCGGACGTGTCCTTCGTCTTCTCGTCAATGATTTGCTAGAACTTAAGTTCACATGTATCACTGACTTGTTTTCTCATTTTCCTCTCTTTACGTTGCCATACCATTTTTGTTTGTTTACATGTCTCTCTTTCTCCACCCAATTCTTTTTATCCCAATAACTTATTTTAGGTATTGTTCGCGCTGGCTTGAGGTATCTGGTCTTTAATGCGAAGAAATACAGATGATGGCCAGAAGATCACTGATGATGGATAGTCCTGGTTTCTTGGTCTATTTTTTAATTCATATATATATTATATATATATATATATATATAAACATGAGAAGAAAGAAGAATACTGCGTGGTTTGCACATGGGTTACATATGATAAAAATAGTCCTTCGTCAGTGATTTTCCAACCATCATTGGTATTTCATCGCATTAAAAATCAGATACCTCAGGTTGGTGCGAGCAATAACTAAAAAAAGTTATTGGGACCAGAATTCGCGTAAAGCGAGGGGGACAAGTAAACAACATAGAAGGGTAAAAGCAAACCGAAGATAGGAAAATAAACAAGCAACATGGTTGTCCGGTCAGCATAAGCTGGGTGGATTTCATGAGCGAGAGAGGTACAGACCGTATTGATGTGTGTGAGATATGAGCAAGAAGAGACCCACACAAGCCAAACGGGAGGAAGTGAGAAGGGGAGAAACAGAGAGTGAGTGAGTGGAAGTGTGAGGAAGAGGTCAGTCGAGAGAAAGTGTAACTGACAGAGGGGGAAAAAGAAGGTGAGAGAAACAGAGAGAGCGGGGAAGCAGTAAGAGAGAAACAGACAAATGCAGCCGAGGTAAATATATATAAAAAACATGAGAAGAAAGAAGAATACTGCGTGGTTTGCACATGGGTTACATATGATAAAAATAGTCCTTCGTCGGTGATTTTCCAACCATCATTGGTATTTCATCGCATTAAAAATCAGATACCTCAGGTTGGTGCGAGCAATAACTAAAAAAAGTTATTGGGACCAGAATTCGCGTAAGGCGAGGGGGACAAGTAAACAACATAGAAGGATAAAAGCAAACCGATATATATATATATATATATATATATATATACACACACATAAGAAAGAGTTGTGCATATATAAATAAAAAAAATAATTATGTGTATGTGTGTTATACTACATAACATTACTAGTAAAGTTGGGGTTGTTGTAAGATATTCTCACACTGTTGACCTAGAAAAATCACTTGATAGATTTGAACTTAAAATATGATATGGTGTGTAGTAAAGATTGGCTGGATCTGCTTAGTAGGTGTGAGGTAAAGGTAGGCTGTGATTACATGAGCTAGTGTGTAATAAAATTAGACTGAGTCTATGTGATGTAGTAAGTTTAGATTTGGTCTATGTGATATAATATAATTAGACACCCATGCTAGCGGGGAAAAATGGACATAAAACGGTGATGATGATGATGGGTCTATGTGAAATGTAGTAAAATTAGACTGGGTCTACATGTGAAGTAGTAAAATTAGACTTTGTCTATGTGAGATGTAGCAAAGTCAGACTTGGTCTATGTGATGTAGTAAAGTTAGACCTGGGTCTTTGTGAGTTGTAGTAAAAAAAACTGGGTCAGTGTGAGATATAGTAAAGTTAGACTGGGTATATGTGAGATATAGTAAAATTAGACTGGGTCAATGTGACATGTAATCAAGTTAGACCTGAGAATAAAAAAAACACAAATTTATATTTAAGTGTTTAGTTTATGTAGTGTGAATATCAAATGGCAAATAAAAAAAGGAAATAAAACTGATTCTCCCTTTCCCCTAAATTTCTGGCCTTGTGCCAGTTTTAGAAAGAATATTTATTATTCAGTATCTCATACAGGATGTTTCTAGAACATTTATTTCAATATGTACATTTGAATTCTATTCTAAAATATTCATATTCCTATTATACAAGCTACACATTTCTATTCATTGCTTATTCAAATCATCAAACCTTTCCTTAGATAGCTGTTCAATTCTGCAATCACTTCAAATTCAACATATTCTCACTTTAAGATAGTAACCCTTTCAAAATTGATCCCATAAATATTACAGCAATATTTTTCATTGAAAAGCTTTCCTGCATTCATTTTCATTACATATTTAATTATCATCCCATAATGATTTACCAGAAAATATCTAAAAATGGGTTTAATTCAAATGTTTATAGTATCTTTATTAGTGAACAGATTGTTGTGGAAACTTGCAGTAAGCTAAAAACATTAATTTTTAATGTGATGCAGTCATAGTGAAGGCACATGGCCTAATGGTTAGGATGCTTCATGTAGGATGTTTGACTCTTGGACAGGCTGCTGCATTGTGTTCTTAAGCGAAACACTTTATTTCCTGTTGCTCCAGTACACTCAGCTAAGAGTAAATATCAGCAGTAGCTGGTGAGTTAGACCTGTGATAGATTGGCGTTGTGTCCAGGGAAAATCTTGTACTCTCAGTCACTGAATGCCAAAAGAACTGAGGATAAGCACTGGCTTAATGAGCCTTCAGCTTAGAACAAACTTTAACTTCAGTCATGGTGCTGTTTTGTATTTTTCAAGAATGTCTTGCTAATGTGGTTTCATGTGGTACAAGACATAAATTCACTCAAAATACTTGTTTATTTTTTTATATCATGATCGTGGGAATGTTTCTTGAAAACTTTCCACTTTCACTTCAGTTAAACAATTAAAACCCTCACTCATTTGTCACACCAAATTTCTGTCAATAACTTCAAATATTTATTTTATATTTTTAATTATTTCAAATAGCAGCTATTTTTCACATTTGGTACTTATTTTAACAATCTCTCTTTTGTCAAACGTTAGAAAGACACACACTCACACGCAAACACACACACACATATATATATATATATATATATATATATATATATATATGCCAGAATCAGTTCCCGTATGAGCAAAACAAGGTCAGCCGACCGGACACTGCCCATAACAGGACAACCCGTCTAACCCATGCTAGGGTGGAAGAACGGACGTAAAACGGTGACGATGATGATGATGATATATATATGTGTGTGTATATAATATGAAGGTTCCCCAGTGGTGTCGGGGAGGGGGGGGGGGGTAACCACAGTTAAAAAAAAGTATTCAATACGTTGGCGAAGTATAGGTAGCTTTATTATGTATAGAAATGAATTCTATAGGACTAGAACTGTTTCATTCGTAAGAAATCATACAATGTATGAACAAGATGTGGTTCTACTATC
The DNA here is from genome assembly GCA_964016885.1 of Eledone cirrhosa. Taxonomy (NCBI): domain Eukaryota; kingdom Metazoa; phylum Mollusca; class Cephalopoda; order Octopoda; family Eledonidae; genus Eledone; species Eledone cirrhosa. The sequence continues at coordinate 22,390,968 of OZ024746.1, read as the reverse complement.
ACAGTCTCCTCTTGGGCTGAGATAACCTGTGCATCCTATGGCCAGCATGGAATACAGACAAATTATTATTATTATTATTATTATTATTATTATTATGGGCAATAGATTGGCAGTATCAGTAGAGCGTTGGACACCATGCTTTGCTGCATAGAGTTGCAGTCCTTTACGTTCTGAGATCAAATCCCATCAAGGATAGCTTTGCCTTTCATCCATACAGGGTCGATAAAATAAAGTACCGGTCATTCACTGGTGTCAATTTAATCAACTTTCCCCTCGTCCAAAATTGTTAGCCTTCTGCCTAAATCAGAAACCATTTTTATTATTATCAGCAATGGATTGGCATATCAGTAGAGTGTTGAACACCAGGCTTTGCGGCATAGAGTTGCAGCCCTTTACATTCTGAGTTTAAATCACGCCAAGGTTAGCTTTGCCTTTCATTCTTATGGAGTCGATAAAGTACCAGTAATACACTGGGTCAATTTAATCGACTTTCCCCTCCCCCCCAAATTACTAGTCTTGTGCCTTATGAGGTAGAGGAAGAGGTAGAGGTAGAGGAAGAGGTGGAGGTAGAGGGCGGTGGATTGGCAGTATCGGTAGAGGGTCGGACGCCATGCTTTCCAGCATAGTTACGTCCCTTTACGATCTGAGTTCAAATCCCGCCGAGGTTGACTTTGCCTTTCATCCTTACGGGGTCGATAAAATAAAGTCCCAGTAATGCACTGGGTAATTGCTGGCCTTGTGCCTAAAGTAGAAACAATTATTATGACATGGGGATGATGATGATGATGGTGGTAATGATGATGATGATGATGATAGTGATGATGATGATAATGATGATGATGAGGATGATGGTGATGATGATGATGAGGACGATGATGGAGATGATGGTGATGATGATGACGGTGAATGATGATAATGGTGATGATGACGATGATGATGGTGATGATGATGATAATGATGGTGATGAGGATGACGGTGATGATGATAATGGTGATGATGACGATGATGATGGTGATGATGATGATAATGATGGTGATGAGGATGACGGTGATGATGATAATGGTGATGATGACGATGATGATGGTGATGATCATGATAATGGTGATGATTATATCCCTCAGTAACATTCCCTTTTTTTAATCTTTGTTTTTTTTTTTTTTCTT
>OZ024746.1:22359805-22382305 GCA_964016885.1 Eledone cirrhosa | reverse complement strand
CTATCCAATATTGGTGTCTCTGGAAGGTTACTACAGTGGATCAAATGTTTCCTGACAGACAGAACCCAACATGTTGTAGTCAAAGGAGTAAAATCATCAAGCACAGCAACATAAGCACAGCAACATAAGAATCTTCGCAGATGATTCCAAGCACTAAAGGGTCATCAATGAGGTGGGTGACCGGACTTGCCTTCAGTCAGACCTACTGGCTGTTATCCAATGGGCAGAAAAGAATAATATGCTGTTGAATGAGGATAAGTTTGAATTAATCCACTTTGGAAAAAAGGATGCCCTGAAACTACCATACTCTCTTCCTTCAGGTGAAACTCTAGTGGCATCTAACATCAGAGACCTGGGAGTAATTGTGGACAACAAAATAAGCTGGGCCACTCATATAAACAGCAAAGTTGACATGGCCCACAGAATGTGTTCCTGGATTCTCAGAACCTTCCAGTCAAGAGATATCCACACTGTTATCCTTCTCTTCTCCACTTTTGCCCGACCCCACCTTGAATACTGTTGTCCACTGTGGTATCTCCACACGAAACAAAGTATCATGAAAGTTGAAGCACCCCAAAGATCAATTACAAAAAAGATAGATGGCATGACAGGCCTTGACTATTGGAGTTGGTTAGAAAAGCCGTGAGCGCTACATTATCCACGCTACATGTGGAAAATATTCCATCAGCTTTGCCCACGACAAAAATCTCACTCACATCTTATAACAACAATACAGCACAATTATTTCACCTCAATTAGACCTACTCTCCAAAACACATCAAAACAGAAACAGACCCCATCAAGTTCAAGAAGTCTTTGGACAAATTTCTTCAAGAAATCCCGGATAAGCCTCCTACACCTGGATATGCCTCCGTAAACAATAACTATCTGCTCAAGCGGGCCATGGTGCCCAAACCCTGATTTGTAAGATGTCGCAAGATGGTGCTATTAAGTTAGACATGGCTTGGGCCAATACTGGCCGAAACCTATCAAAGTTATATATATATATATATATATATATATATATATAGTAATAATAATAAATTTGAAGACTAAAATCCAAAGAGGGCTCAATAAGGATAAATATATATCAAATATATAAGAACCATAGAGCAAATATTTATTAAAATAACAGATTAAAGTTTAACGGGATCTTCTGAAACTAACAAAGTCAATCTGTGAACGCAGAAGTGAATATTTCAAAAAACGTTGCAACCGTATTTATTTATCTCAATTACCTCTGTATTTTATTTACTTTATTCTTAACTCTGAAGCCGAGAATCATTCGGTTTTCTAGTTAGAATTTTAGTCTACGACTTCCGTTATACCATTTACGTGGTTTGTCTTTGCGTGCAATTGTTCTCCCCGCTCCACATATGACGTATTATCTTCGTTTTTTCCGTTCATTGCCTGAGAACGTCTCTATGAACCACCTAATAGAATATTAGTGTATGACTTCTTTTATACCATAAACGTGGTTCTGTCTTTGCGCGTAATTGTTTTTCACCGCTCCTATTAATGACGTATTACATTCGTTTTTTCCTGTTCTTTGCCAGGGAACGTTTCCACGAACCAAAGTATCATCTTCCTGTCTTCCTCCGGTTGCAACGTTTTTTGAAATATTCACTTCTGCGTTCACAGATTGACTTTGTTAGTTTCAGAAAATAGGGTTAAGGGTTATGTTAAGGGTGAAAGCAGCGATTCTTTGCTTAAACTTTAATCTGTTATTTTAATAAATATATATATATATATATATATATATATATATACACACACACACACACACATATATATATATATACACACACACACACATATATATATATATATATATGTGTGTGTGTGTTAGTGTGTATATATATATGTGTGTGTATATATATATATATATGTGTGTGTGTATATATATATATATATATATATATATGTGTGTGTGTGTATATATATATATATATATATATATATATATATATATATTTATTAAAATAATAGAAGGACCGTGACAAGTGGAGAGATGCTGTGCTGAATAGGACCCGTCCAACCCTTGCAAGCAGGGAAAAGCGGACATAAAATGATGATGATGATGATGTTTAGTGCATGTGATTCAGTGAATTACTGTGATACTAAAATAAGCACTCAATGCACAGACAGAGTGTATATCAAGAAAAATGATGAAGTTTCGTCTAAATACTTGTAAACAAACTTTATAGGTTTTCTTTATAGGTTTTCTTTACTACTATCAAATTTCCCTGTCCATCTACTGCATACGTAGTAGTTTTCCCTACCTGTTAGTTTGCCTGCTATCCCACTACATCTCTTGTGTACCCAAGATTTGCATTGTGAACATTTTATAGAATTTATGCCAGTTCCTTTTCTACATATCGAACATGGCCATTTCCCTGATGGAATCAGAGTTTTGTCCTGTTTTCTAACTTATCAACACTTTTGTCTTAGCTAGGTTCACTCTCAGTCCTCATGATTCCAACTGCTGTTTCCATAGCCAGAATTTATTCTCTAGCTCCTCTACTGATTCTGCTATAAGAACCAGATCATCAGCATAGAGAAGTTCCCATGGGCAGCCATAAACTTCTTTGTTATGGCTTGGAGGATTATAATGAACAAGAGCGGGCTGAGGGCTGAACCCTGATGTACTCCTACGTGTATCTGGAATTCCTCACGAAACTCCATTCCTACTCTCACTTTACTGACAGCACCTCTGTACATAGCTTGCATGTCCTCACAAGCCATTCCTCTAAACCTAGTTTCCTTAGGGACCACCAGACGACAGATCAGGGTACTGTATCAAAAGCCTTCTCTAGGTCAACAAAAGCTAAGTATAGTGGCTTATTCTTCTCTAAGAACCTCTCTTGTAGTTATCTCACTAAGAAGAGGGCATCTGTTGTACTTTTCCCAGGCACAAAACCAAACTGCATATCATTTAATTTGACCCTTTCTCTAATTAGCTGCACTAGTATTCTCTCTGCCACTTTCATAACCTGATCCATCAGCTTTATGCCCCTATAATTGCCCCTCTCCCCTTTACCTTTGTAGCAATTTATGAGAATACTGCTGCACCAGTCTTTGGATATGACACCACCATATATAGCTTGATTGACGATGCATGCAACCAGTTTAGTGCCTACTTCTCCTGATGTCTTCAGCATATATATATATGTGGCGTGTGGCAATATGACAAAAACGCACCCATCCCACACTGTAAAGTGGTTGTGATGGTGATACAGCAAAAAGGCACCCAGTCCACACTGTAAAGTGGTCATGTAGGTGTCACGACAAAAAGCACCCAGAAAATGAGGTTGGCACTAGGAAGGGCATCCAGCTGTAGAAACCAAGCCAAAATCGGTTCTGTATGAGCAAGACATGGTCACCTGACCTGGCATTGCGCACAATAGGATAACACATCTAACCCATGCCAGCATGGTAACATGGACGTTAAACGGTGATGATGATGATATATATATACATAAAATATTTGTATATATTCATATTCATATATACATCATCAATGTTTTATGCCCTATTTCCATGCTTGTATAGCTCAAACACACATATATCTATCCCCACAAACATACACATACACACATTCATGCATGCCTATGTCCACATGCACATACACTCATGCATATACACACACATGCATATACACACATATGCAGATAAACTCACATGCACAAACATAATACAAATCATATGCTAGCAGGGAAAGCAGACATTTAACAGCGATGAAAATGAGGATGAAGATGATGATGATGAAATATAAAACTTCATATTAAACCATGTGCATAAGGTTAAAAAAGAAAATATAGTATTTATTTCATATACACATACACAGACAGTCATATACACATGCTCACATATACACATACACAGTCATATTCATATACACACGCAATCATATACAAACGGGCACATTCATATACACAGAAACGGCTGTGTTGTTAAGAACTCATACACATACCACATATAGTCATATACACATACAGACACAGTTGTATACAAATACACACACAGAAGACATGACTGTGTAGTTGTGCAAAAAAAATATATATGCACACATTGCTGTGTGTGTGTGTGTATAAAACCATATACATACAGACAGGCATAACTGTGTGGTTATGCAGTTAATTTTGCAAATACACTGTCTCAAAATCAACACACACACAAACAAACATATATATAGTTACAACAGTAACATGTACAGGTACTTAAGTTTCGTTGGGTTGTTTACCCCAACTCATTCAGCCTGCGATAAGGACTGAGTGCTCTAAACCCTTGGGCATTTATACCAAATTTGTACTGCAGTATATATGACTTAAACATACATCTAGTAGGCACCTCTTAACCACTATACCCACTTTCATACACCTCACACGCCCCAACACTCACCCACCTACTTCTGTCCACCCTCTCCCTTACACTGTAAAGTTATATTGGTTTCACAACAAAAAAAGTATCCAGCCCACACTGTAAAGTGGTTGTGTAGGTGTCATTACAAATAGCATCCAGCCCACACTGTAAAGTGGTTGTGTAGGTGTCATTACAAAAAGTATCCATCCCACACTGTAAAGTGGTCATGTAGGTGTAACGACAAAAAGCAACCAGCACACACACACACACTGTAAATGTGGTTGGCATTAGGAAGTTCATCTAGCCATAGAAATCTAGCCAGAAACATTACTATATGAGCAAAATATGGTCATCTGACCCGACTTGCCTCTAATGGGACAACCCATCTAACCCATGCTAGCACAGAAAATGGACGTTAAACGATGACAATGATTATATATCTATATATGAAACAAGTTGTATTTGTCCCCTTCTTTTGTGCCCCTGTGGCTAATAAAGAAACATATATATGAAACAAGTTAAGATGACAGAAAGAAGTTCTTAAATTGTTTAATTCTTACAATTGTTTCTATAACACAGAACCAGGTCAAATGTAATTATGATAATAATATTAATGATAATAATTACAATAATAAAAACAAAAGGAATAATGTATATAATTTATACTAGTTTGTGTTTAAAAAAGGTTCTATTTCCTCAGAAGATTAAACATCTGGATTAAAGAAAAACAAGTACAGAGAGATAGTAGATTTTTCTTGTTTTATAATGTGTGTATATCCATTAACTTAGTGGTTCAACAAAAAGAAAGTGATAAAATAAATATTGTATTGGATATGATCAACTAGATCCCTTCTACATGGTGGGTCATCATGGCAGCAGTCCAATAACTGAAACCAGTAAAAGAATAAAAGAATAAGACATCAGATTGAACTATATGATGTTTATACTTTGTATTCTCACAGGATAGTCACACATAATCGAGTATGATTTGGTGTCAGAGATTCGTTTTTTTTTTGCGGAAAGTATGTTTTTTTTTTATCAATTAATTAATGATGTAACAACATAAATGATGCTTCATTTTTTCATGATACTGATGCTCAAAACAGCACTGGTAATGACAGTTATAAATAGTGATTCCAGTCCTACCCAGAAATTAGATATATATAATGGACAAATTATATTTTGTACTAATTAAATGATATCATCTACTGAGGAGAATCTGAGTCTTCAAATTCACAAATTATACCTTGTTTATTTTAACCCTGGTAGTTGGTAAAATTTTTCTCAGCTGAATAGGTTTAGATTAGGTCTAAGTAATGTAAGTAATATTTTTACATTCTGATTATTTTTGTACCTTGTCATATGTAATACATTATATAATTAATATTGTTTTCTGTAATATACTTGCATAAGTGTAGTCTGGAATGGGGTTTTTCAAGTCTTTTCCACTGAGCTCTTTACAGAACAATCAAATCGAGATGTTTTTATTTTAATTTATTTTGATGGAATTTTTGGAAAAAGTTTCGAAAACTTTTGAGAGAAATATTTTCAAAACGTTTTAAAAAATTTTGTGAGAAATTTAGTGAAATGAGGAAGATTTTTGAAAAAACTTTTCAGAAAAATTCTGATGAAATTTTTGGTAAATGTTTCGAAAACCTTTGAGAGAAGTATTTTAAAAAGTTATCAAAATGCTCCAGAAAATGTTGCGATAAATTTTGGTGAAATTTTTTAGAAAATATATTCATAGACTATAATGGGGAAGAATTTTGAGAAAACTTTGATGAAAATGTTGGAAAACTTTTGAGCGAAATGTTTAAAATTGTCTTCAAAAAGTTGCAGAAAAATTTGATAGAAATTTGGTGAATTCTTTTCAAAAACATTTTAAAGAAAATTTCAAAGAAAAATTTTGATAAAATGTTTGGGAAATGTTTGGAAAACTTTTCAGGAAAATGTTTTTAAAAGTTTCAGAAAATATTGAGATAAATTTTGATGAAATATTTTCGAAAACGTTTTCATAAAACTTTAAAGAAAATTTCGAGGAAGATTTTTAGGAAAACATTTTAGAATAATTTTGATGGAATTTTTGAGAGAAATGTTTCGAAAAGTTTACAAAATGTTGCTGAAGTTTTGCTAGAAATTTGGTGAAATTTTTTCGAAAATAGTTTGATAAAACGTTGAAGAAAATTTCGAGGAAATCTTTGAGAAGATTTTCAGAAGGATTTGGTAAAATCTTTGGAAAAAGTTTCGAAAACATTTGAGAAAAATTTTTTAAAAAGTTACAGAAAATTTTGCGAGAAATTTTGTTGAAAATTTTTCGAAAACATTTTCAGAAAAATTTAAAGAAAATTTTGAGGAAAGTTTTTGAGAAAACTTTTCAGAAAAACTTTGCGAGAAATTTTGGTGAAATTTTTCCGAAAACATTTTAATCAAACTTTAAAAAAAATCCGAGTAAAGTTTTTAGAAGACTTTTCAGAAAGATTTTGATGAAACTTTTTGGGAAAAGTTTCGAAAACGTTTGAGAATAACATCTAAAAACGTTTTCAAAAAGTTATAGAAAATTTTGTTGAAATTTTTTCGAAAACATTTTCAGAAAACTTTAAAGAAAATTACGAGGAAAGTTTTTGAGAAAAGTTTTCAGAAAAAATTTTATGAAATTCTTTGAGAAAAGTTCGAAAAACTTTTCAGGGAAATGTTAAGAAATTTTCAAACGATGCAGAAAATTTTTTTTCTACCGAAGCCTCAAGTCAAAGCAAGTCTTGTGAGAAGAATTGGTTGAGATTAATTGTGCAGAAGCCCATTATATAGCCTGCATCTGAAATTCAAAGGACCAACCTTGTATCAAACTGATTCTGTCTAATGATTACATTAAAGTTACAAGAAGTACCTGCGTAATGTTCAGTCACTTAAAAGTGGGGTACATGGCCTAGTGGTAAGGGCGCTGGCATATGATCATAATGTCAGGGGTTCTATTTCTGGACTGAGTTATGTGTTGCGTTCTTGAGCAAAACACTTCATTTCACAATGCTCCAATATACTCAGCAATAGTACCAGCAATAGCTGGGGGTTTAACTCCACAGTGGACTGGTTTCCTGTCCAGGAGGGAGTCTTGTACAGAAACCGGGATAATCACTGGCCTGATGAGCCTCCAAGCTCGAAATAGACTTTAATCCTACGATGGAGTGGCATCTTAGATTTATGATTCAAAGCTGCCCATTTTAAAATGTTTATCGTTATATTAAAACCTTCCATCATAACTTTATTTCATAACATTTTTGTTTAGTTATGTTATAAGTATCAGCTTACTTAAGAAAAATATAGTTATTTTGTTGAATCCCACTAAATTTTTGAATGTTTAAAAAATTAATTGAAACACATATGCAGTAAACACTAAATCAATTGTTTTCACAAAGCATTCATCAAATTTTGAATGTTGAATGTATGTGTATGTTAGCTGCTTCAATGCTGGGCATTTTTGCTATGAAAAATAGTCAAACAAGTTGTGTATAGAAGTTCCTAGAGATATAAAACGTGGCCCAGCATGCAGCAGGTTGAAGTTTGAGTCTAATGGCTGACTGAATTCACACTTGTTTTTTTTTTCTCAAAAACTGTTTTTCCGTTCCTTCCTTTTCTCACTCTCTATCTTTCTATTTCATCTTTTATTTTTCATTCTATCTTCGAACTAATGTCCGAAATGCTAAGACTCTTTTCCTACTATATCAAGCATTAAACTAATATATTTCTTCATTGTACTGTGTTGTTTGCTTTGTTGTATCAGTTTACTTTTTGCATACTGGTGCTACAATTCACTTTTTTCCATTTCTAGAGGCTTATATGCTCAAATTCTTCTTCTTCTTCTTCTTCTTCTTCTTCTTCTTCTTCTTCTTCTTCTTCTTCTTCTTCTCCTTCTTCTTCTTCTTCTTCTTCCTCCTCCTCCTCCTCCTCTTCCTCCTCCTCCTCTCCTCCTCCTTCACTGAAGTCCCGGGAAGGTAATTGAGGGACAGAATCCTGAGACACGTCTGCTTGGGGCTCCTATAAAAAATAACCACTTCCAATTGATCCAAATGGATCCCCAACTGAGTTCATTTATGCCTAACTTCTGCCTTATGGCACAAAACGAACTTATTCAAAATTTTTAAAGGCAGTAAACAAATGTCATGAGTGAAGCTCAAATTTTTTAACGTACTCAGTGTTGAGGAATTAAATTTATAAGATGTAGGAAGCTTAGCCACAAAAAAATAACTGTTATTACAGTCAGTTGCTATGAAACAGCTTATAAAAATTAAGTAAAGACCTCTAAAGATGCTGGCAACATTTTTCCATATTTAAGGGTCTTTATTCAGTTTTTATCAGCTATTTTATAGGAGCTCTCTGTAATTGCAGTTATTTTCTGCATCTGAGCTCCTTACATCTTCTTATAAAGACAGTGTATGTTATTAGAAATATGGTAATGAAAGAGTTAACCTGACACTCTAATGACTACAAATTCTCTGCATTGAATGAGCCCTCAAAACTGGGATATATTCAATTCCTGTATATAATACTTCTTTCTGAAGAGACAATGGGGTACACTTTGAACAGAAAAAATATAAAAAATGTCAAAAAAAAAAAACGAAAATTTCTATTCATTTCCATTTTTGAATTTTATTTATGATCTTTGGTTTTCGGCTTTTGGTTTTTTTTTCAGAATTTATCGTGGAAATGATTATGACATGAGGAATAATATGAAGAATATTTTTCTATTATAGTTTGTAAAGCATTGAAAAAATAAAAAGGTTTAAAAGGAAGAGGAAAAATGCATCATTTCAAGGAGAAAAATGGAATCATATCCCTTGTGGATTCTTGTTGAATAGTTTAATATCACAAACCTAAATACTGGCTCCAGTGAGGGAAATAAGAATATATAGAAGATAATAATAATAACAATAATAATGATGATGGTGAGGATGATGATTAATGTATGATTATACAGATATATAGATAAATAAAAAAAAAGTAAAATAAGTATATAAAATATATAAACAAACAACATAAAGAATAATAAAAAAGGAAAAATCAACAACAAATAAAAATACACATAGTATATATGTATATATAAACGATTAATATTCACGTATGTGTGTATATATATATATGTGTATATATATATATGCATATGTTCTCTTTCTTTCTCTCTCTCTCGATATATATATATACACACACACATATGTATGTGTATGTATATATATATATATATATATATATATATATATATGTAAGGTCTGTTGAAAAAGTATCCGACTTCATTTTTCCCCATTGGAAGTAATGAGGTTAGGTAGACAGAAGTGTGCACAGTGGAGCCGCCTACATTCATGGTATATGTAATTTTAGGCAAGCTCACAGGGTGTGTCAGTCACTGTCAGACAGCAAGCATATGAGGCGTTTATATTATTTATTCATCACATTTTCATTTTGCCTGATACTACCAGCAAGGATCTTGAGTTCCTAGATACTGTGGTAATTGAAGATGTGATGTGAGTGGATGGATATAACACAGAAACCAAAACTCAGTCTCCACAGTGGATGCATCCAGCATTGCCAAGGCTCCAAAGCAGCATGTCAGGTGTAGTGCGAAAATCAAAGTGCTGCTGATTGTTTTCTTCAACTATCGAGGTATGTGCACCAGGAATATGAGAGCTGAGAGGAAATCATGCTGACTACAATGGCTGAGCCAAGGACCATTCTGGAAAAAGCATTTCAGATGTGCTTCAAATGGTGGGAAAGTAAAGAGTATGTTGAGGTGCAAGAGGCCTCCTTAGAAGGAGATTAGCATTTGAACCCCACCAGGTATTGGTTTTTATGGGCAAAACCAACAGGCAAGGGACCTGAACAATTTGGTTGGATAACATCCATGAGCTCAACTGGTTTAGATTGGGGATTTAGCGAGATCAATTGGATATGGTTGCCTCTGACAGGACCTGCTGGAAGGAGTGTTTAAGGATTCTGACCCTAGGAATAAGTGGAAGAAGAAGAAGAGATATACAGACATATGATGATGATAATATATATAGATAGATATATAGATAGATAGATAGATAGATATACATACATAAACAAACACATACATTTGATCATCATTACCATCATTTTGCGTCTGCATTCCATACCAACATTGGATGGACAGGTTGTCATGGTTTAAGACTAGATGAGTAGAAGAGACCTCCTCTTGCTCATACATTATATATATATATATGATAATGATTAACAAAAATTTTAATTAAATTATTAAATTGATCTATGACCGTTTCATTAGACTCATATTCATGGTGCATATGCCTCGATAGTTGAAGAAAACAGTCAGCATCACTTTACAGATGCAAAATAATCCTAATGATGATGATGTGTGTATGTAAGGCTTAGTGGTTAGAGCTTTGGGCTTACAAACGTGAGCTTATGAGTTCAGTTCCTGATCTGGGCTGTGTAATATCTTCTTGAGCAAGCCACTTTATTTCACATTGCTCCAGTTTATTCAACTGTAGAAATGAGTTTAGATGACCCTGGTGCCAAGTTGTATTGGCCATTGCCTTTCCCTTGGACAAAGATGGTGGTGCAGAGAGGGGAGATTGGTATGCATGGGCAACTTATGGTCTTCCACAAACAACCTTGTCTGGACTTGTGCCTCAGACGGTTACTTTCTAGGTATATATCCCATGGTTATTCATGACCGAAGGGGGATTTTACCCTTTATATATATATATATATATATATATATATTCACACACACACACACACACATAAACATACATATATACATATTACACATATAGTAGTCAGATGGATGGGGGATTGTAGTCATCATTTATAACCAAGTACCATTTTAATAGTATAGTATAACCAGCCAGTGATTTGCAGATGAAGGCCTGGCATGGTTCCACAGTAGTTGATAACTCCATATATTAATTACCCTGATAGTACAACATCCCACACCTCACAATTTACTGACTCTTTAGTTAATTTATTTATTGATTTATCACATCATATTTTGTAATGGGTAATGTTTAAAGTTTTTCTACCTTATTATAATTGACATCACTATTTTAAGTTCATTTTCTTTTACAGAACAAGTTAGTACTTAATTGGAGATGCTATTCTCCCAAATGGATCAGGGACATGTCTTGTTTACATATGTTCAAGTTTTGGCATGGTTCCAATGTTTGGATGTCTTTTCTAACACATACCATTCTACAGAGTGTACAGGGTGCATTTTATCATGGGACCAGCACGAGGGAGTTTGGTTGGTATGTCCTTAACACCACTGAAGACTTCTCCTCAAACTTTTTTCTGGCTTCGTTTGGGGAGTGGGGCTCCTTCAACTGTCTCATGGATATGACAACTTACCAATAATGTTGCCACATTCTACTATGATACCATTAGTAGTATAACACTACTTGCAACCTTTTAGTTTTTCAAGCCAATGAAGGCAGCCCTTATGTAGTTGTTCAATCTGCAAGAAATAGCCAACAAATTCTCCCTCAAATCACACTCCTATCACTGGATAATCCGGTTCTGAGTCAGCAAGATATAGAAAAAGTATGATCACAACTGGGAACATTCTTATCCTTTCATGTTTGTTTTCCATGCTGACATGGTTTTGAATAGGTCTACACTGTCCATTCAGTGCTTTTAATTATGTTTCTTATTTGAACAGGACTGGCACAGGGCTAAATAACAACAACAATGAAACCATTTAATTGCTATATTTCATGGTATTTAATGGTTGCACTTCATGTTACTTTCTCTCTCACTGTAGTACCACAGTTTTTAGGTTCAACTTTTTAGGCTCAACTTTAAAGCCACAAAGTCATTCTTTATTCATATTTGCTTGACCACAGCTGACCTGGACCTAAAAATCTAACCATGGCTAGGATGCCAGATAGTCTGGCACTGGCCCTGTCTTCCAGTCACAGATCCTGGCAGAAAGAAGTGGTCCACAGAGCTGAATTAAGCATTACAAAGCACTGTCAAACTCTTTAACAATTCTGTTGGTCTGATACTCTATTTATCAACCCCAAAAGGATGAAAGTCAAACTTAACCTCAGTAGGATTTGAACTAAGAATACAGTGAAATAGACCGAATGCCAAGCTATTCAATGACACTCTAAAGATTCTACCAATTCATGTTAACATAGGTACCAATATGTTAAAAATAATTTATGATGGTCAGCTGAAAAGTTCAAAACCTGACAAACATACTCTTATGGAATGACCAATTGAGGTTTATTTTTCAATATAATTCCTGGGAAAGAAACAATGTAGTTATTAATAAGAAGAGTTGAAATTAATGCATGCAGGATTTCATAGCTCTAGCATCACTCCTTCATAGTCAGCCTATGAACTTTTTAGCCCACCCTCGTAAAGAATATCTTTAGAATAGTTTTGTAATATTATATACAGGATTATACCGAATCAGACAGTTAAAACTTGTGAGGAAAAAAGAAAGAAAGAAAAGGAGCCTACCATGTGACTGGACAAATGAAATAATTGTTTCTACTTTTGGCACAAGGCCAGCAATCACCCAGTGCATTACTGGTACTTTATTTTATCGACCCCATAAGGATCAAAGGTAAAGTTGACCTCAGCGGGATTTGAACTCAGAATGGAAAGGGCCGTAACTCTATGCATCAAAGCATGCCAACCGACCCTCTACCAATACTGCCAATCCACCAATGAACTAATGTTTCCATTAGTCTTTCCATTGCTGATACTATCTGTTAGTCTCAACTTCGGGCAGAAACGTTGTATATATATAAGATGATTGGAATGGAACCCTGTCATAAGTCAGGATATATATGTTATATTGCCATATATTATAGTTCCTGAACTTTTGATTAAGTTGTGGGGTCCCCATCACGATATACAGGTTGATTTTGGTATTTAGACATGTAGGAGCTCACCCCTTTCCAGATCTGAACACAGAGGATTTCTTTGAGAGAGAGAGAAAGAGAGAGAGAGAGAGAGGGAGAGAGAGAGAGAGAGAGAGAGAGAGGGGAAGTGGAAAAGGAAATGTAGAGAAAGAATCAACCCCCAGCACAGGAAGGATTTATTGACATCGATGGGACTTGAACTCAGAGATCAGAGAACTAGGATGAATACCATGAAGTATTTTATCTGACTAACTGATTGTTCCAGTTCACCTCCCGTTAAGAGTTGTAGTACAATAAAGTAAACATTATTTAAGAAAACATTATTATCTTATCAAATATAAGAGTTCTGAACACTTAAAAAGACATTAAAATATCAACAATATATATATAGAGATAAACGAGTGGTCGATGAACCTCGTTAAAACAATACAGCTTGCACAAACATAATGAAAAGTCTTTTTTCAATTTATGATTATATGAATTACTGTAAAGTTAAATAATGATTACTTTACTTAAATACATAAATCAATCAACATTTATTTGCAAATAATAAAGATAGGTGCAGACACAGTTGTGTAGTCAAAGAGTTCACTTTACTTCCACATGGTTTTGAGTTCAGGCACAATGCATGGCATCTTGAGCAAGTGTCTTCAACTATAACCTTAGGTTGATAGAAATAATTGTAGAAGGCCTTCTTATATATGTGCATTTGTATATATATCTAGCCCATCACTGCTTTGACCATGGCTTGGTATTTTGGCAGGAATATGCATTCTTCAGAGGGTATTTTAATATTACATAATTGCATTAAAATTGAAATGAATGTAGAAGTTAATAAAATGATCTGAAGTATTATCTTTGGTTTTTCACTTGAATTATATATATATATATATATATATATAGCTGCTTAGTTCTTTTAGGGCATGTCTTTTAATAGCTCTAACATCTTTCTAACTTATGCTGATGATAATTTCTTTTCAGATAAATGATGACAGACATCAAGCTAACTCAGAAAATGAAAAGGCATGTTGTAATCATTGCCTTAAATGCAGAGCATAGTGATTTAGAGATCGTTCACTTTCTGAAAATTTCACAGTCGTCTGTTGTCAAAGTTTGCTAAGAACTGGAACCATTGATGGCTACAGCAGTAGCCAAATATAAAATACCTGTTAAGTGCCCTGCTACATTTAAAATACCCAAATGTGTACCAAAGGTGCAGAAAATTATCAATAAAAACTCCAGAAAATAAATTATTGTCATTGCTAAGAAACTCAAGGTTTCAAGGCACACTATTAGAAGAATTCTGTATGAAGACCTTTGATACAAATCATATGATGTGGAGAGGCCAATTCATGTCTGCAAAAACAAAAGATGACCATGTGATTTGTGCATAGCACTTGCTGAGAAAGCATGGAATTCTTTGGTTTTTCTCTGATGAGAAAAACTTTGATCAGGAATGACAAATAATTATGTAGAAAACCCAAAGATGTTCCATTGCTCATGCATATAAAGTTTCCAGCAAATGTGATGGTTCTTGGAGTCGTGAGCAATGAGGAAGATAACATGACTCCTCATTTCTTTCCTCAGGGATTAAGGGTCAATACTGTTGACTATAAAGAGGCATTGGAGATGGTTGTGAGGTTTTGGATAGAGAGCATGAGCAAAGGAAGACCATGTTGATGAAAGAATGGATGAGTTACAATTTCCACGATCATGTCACCGTAAACATATGGCTTCCTAACTCTCTAGACGTGAATCTGTTTGAGTAACATGCATGGGACATAGTTGTGAGGGAAGTCAGTTAATGTTTCCATTACACTATAAAATTTCTGAAGTTCACCATAACTAATAGCCCAATCTCCAAAATAGATAAGGATAATTTTATTTAGGTTTGTCAACATTTCAGGAATCATACTGAAGCAGTCATCAATGTTGACCGCAGAGTTGATGTGTCAAGAAGAGTCTCAAGATTATTCATGCCAATGTTCTCTCAAATAAAGCTCTTCTTTCATGATTTATGTGTCTTTACAAAATTCATGCAAATGTCCTCAAAGAACTGAGCAACCCAGTACACACACACACACATATATATGCAAACGGTAAACAGAAATATGAAAGCAAAACGACACAGTAGAATGAAGAAATATATAAATTTTATGCTTGATAAAGAAGGGAAGGAGTCTTAACGTTTCAGACGCTAGTCCTTTATCATAAAGCAAATAAGAAATTAAAGAAGAAATAAAAAAACAGAGGAGAGTGGGCAGTGGCAGAAATGAAAATAAAATCCTTTGAGAAAAAGTAGGTCTATTCAGGTTATCATCAATATGTGTGTGACTGTCCTGCCATCCCAGTATTTTGATCTACTCACCCACCTCGATTCTGTTTACTATGGTTATTTACACCACTTCCTACATGAATCAGTGATTGTTTTACATCAGTACTTGAGCTGGAGTCTGACAGCAGGGCATTGCTGTATTATCTTTTTTTCGGGTATAATTGAAGAACATCATATTTCTTTTCAATGATTTCCATGTGGATCCCCATGATTGGAGACTGCACATATAGCAGTGGCTCAAGTTTCAAAGGGTTAAAGTATAGTTGGATCAGGAATATTTATTATTGGGTTAAAACTGAAGATGGAAATAGAGAGAGTATGTGAATGTTATTGGTAAAGTAAAATGTTATGTATTGATCCATTAAATTAGGTGATGGTATGATCGTCCAATTTTTTAGGAGATACTTGTTAAATTGGTGACATTTAATGAAGATCTCTGAGCTGACATTCAGATAGTTTGCAAATTTATTAAGGTTATTTAGTATGAGATTGTTCTCAGCTATGAATATCCTGCAACATATTATATATACACACACATACATATATACAAGATTGAAATCATTGGTTATCGATCTATATCCTTATTTTATATATATACATATATATATATATCATAAATATAGATCAAAATAAAATTATTTTAATTATATTACATCATAAATAGCTCCATGAATATAAGTGCTAAAAACCGGATTATCAGAGCTTCATTTACAAAAAAATCATTTAGGTATAATGATATACAGTTTAGTAAAACATAGCATAGTAAGAAAAAAATACATTTAAGGGAAAATGTAATTCTACTTAAATAATTGCTTAGACTGCGGTTTTAGATGACAAAGAAAAATGCCAATTACCATAATTAAAATGGTTAATTAGTAATTTAAGACTATTATCACACATCAGTAAGCTTAGTCTTACAAATATATTTACAGCTTTTTAAAGAAACTTCAAATAACTTATCTTGTGTTGGTAGAAACATCCAGACAGCAACTAAATTTACACTAAAAAGACATACGTATGTTATATATATAGATATTGGGTCGTCAAGTATGAAATTTGTAGAAATTTGTTTTATTCTACAAATTTCATACTTGACGACCCAATATCTACATAAGGAGTGGTGTAGTTAATAGGAAGCATTGTGAGATAGGTAGTAAATAACCAATAAGTGTTTTACAATATGGTAGAAAATATGAAGAGCATATTGATGGTAAATGAAACAAACCAAAAGAAAGTGTTTTTCCCAGTGTATTATGGCATGATATTTCAGGGCTAATACCTTCTTTTCAGATGCAGAACTGAAACTGTCCAAGATAAAACATACAAATGATTTGAGCTCTTTTCTCTAACTGGTCCTATTAGTTTGTTGACCAGGGTTTCGTATAAATGTGTCCCACTGCTCTCTTGTTCCCCTATTCCAGCACCAAATTTAGGTTCTGCTGCATGGGCTAGACTTATATACATAGTCCTTCCTCTCCTTTATTTTTCTTGTTAGTTTACTTTCGCCATCCTTTCTCC
Organism: Eledone cirrhosa; assembly: GCA_964016885.1. Taxonomy (NCBI): domain Eukaryota; kingdom Metazoa; phylum Mollusca; class Cephalopoda; order Octopoda; family Eledonidae; genus Eledone; species Eledone cirrhosa. The sequence continues at coordinate 22,365,190 of OZ024746.1, read as the reverse complement.
ATTATTTTTATCCTTGTTTGCAATTCTCCAAAAGTTCTGCTCTATTCATCTCATTCCTGTTTTTCTCTTCTCCTCTCACCTTCTCTCTCTATACCACTCTCATTTCTCATCACATGCTTTAAACTCTCTTTCTTCCTTTCTCTCCCACTCTCTGTTCAACATGAGGTTATATCTTAATCGGAATTTTTATTATACATATAGTATTCAGCTGTTTACAGCTATACTTTGCGTTGAGAACACTACAATTTTACGAATATATATATATATATATATATATATATATATATATATATATATATATATGATGTTATGTTTGTGGATTGTATATATAACATATATATATATAATCCACAAGCATAGTATCATTAAAGTTTGGCATAGAAACCAAATATTTATAACAATTGTATTATGTACTAATAATTAATTACATATGCTAAGTTTGTCAGCTGCTAAATTTCAGCTTACCTTTGCCACATCTTTCTGTTATCTTGAAACAAACTATTGCTTATTATTTATATTATATTATATATATATATATATATATATATACACACGCACATATATATATATTATTTGTATATTATTTATATATATTCCTATATTATATATTATATATTATATATATATATTATTGTGAGATTGCCTTATGAAATAAGATAAATTTAATCTAGCTTCCAGATAAAAAAGATAAACTTTACATTCAGGAAGATGCTTTTCTTGTTATTTTTACATGGTATTTCTGAGTAAATGAGTTAAGTGGATTTTCAGCTGCTTACTACAACTAAATATGTCCTCTCTACCCTCTGTCTTATTTCTGAAGTCTAGAAACTTATCAAGCAAGTCATGATAACATCTTTTCATTGAATGCCAAACATTGCCCACCCCTTTCTTTCTGCTAAAGTTTGTTCTCTCACAGCACTTTAATGTGAAATAGTTATGGTAGAAGTACTTTACGGCAGAGAAGACAAAAAATAGAGATTACTGTTACAACAGTCATGACTTCCAATTGTTCAGTTTTAAAACATTACAGCAGAAATTATGAGATCTTAGGTTTCTCACGTAACAGCAGTACTTCTCATGAACCATTCTGTTACCATATTTCTAATGAAAGACACAGTTTCTAAAAACTAATCTCATACAGTCTCCTTTAACTATTCCATTACCATATTTCTAACAAAATACACTGCCTATGATTTTGAAATAATTTTCAAAATATTAAAGAATTTAGAGGTATTTTGTAAAAACTTTCTTATTATTAAGCTGGTGTTGGGAGTCTAACAAGAGGTTCTTACAAATTATGATGTAAGGCTTTTAGGTAAATATAAACATTTTGTAAAATAATTAGAGGCAGTTTCAGGCAGTTTGGAGGAACTTAGTAATAACTTTCTCATTATTAAGTTGGTGTTTGGAGCATAACTTAGCAAGAGGTTCTTAGAAATGATGATGTAAGGTTTTTAGGTAAATATAAATAAACACTTTAAAATAGATTTAGAAGCAGTTTCAAGCAGTTTGGTATCAAAAGAACTAAATATTGTAGAAGATGTTTTAAATAACAGAATACTTTTTCCATTTTGTACAGTGTGTGGTGCAGCTGAGATATACTAGCCAGTCAAGTGTGTAGGGTTTATCCTTACACAATTTCTATTTATTCCTCCCTTTTTTCTTTTCTCTCTCTGTTTGTAAATATGAAAACAGTTAATATGTTCATTTTAGCTAAAAAAAATTTAAGAATGAAAATTCCTTTACATATATTATATGGTATGGAATGGACCCTCATGAATTTTGACAATGCGAATTTCATGTTTCAATTGTATGATCAAAGGAACAACCTACTCATTAAATTAATGTGTAAGCAATTGAACATTCCACAGACATGTGTAATCCTTAATGTAACTCTCAGGGAGATTCAGTGTGACAGTGTGATGAGATGGGCTTTCAAACAGTTTCTGTTTACCCAATATCATTCACAAGGCATAGGTCAACACAAGGCTATTGTTAAATGATACTATCCCCAAGTAGTGGGGTCAAACTCAGATCAAACCTAATGAGTGCGAAGTTGGCTTCCTTGCTATTCAGCCATTCACTGTCCAAAGAAGTTCTACGAGGGTCAGCTAAAAAGTTCATAGGCTTACCAAGATACTCACATTGAATGACCAAATGAGGTTTATTTTTTCAATATAGTCCTTGGAAAGAAACAATTCCATTATTAGTAAGAAGAGTTAAAATTAATGAATGCAAGATTTCGCAGCTCTAACAATCCTTCATAGTCAGCCTTTGAACTTTTCAGCCTGTGCTCATATACCACCATATACATATATGACAAAGAATGTGTCTTTAAAAGTTCAATCATATTTATGTCCATGAAACAAACATTATATAAGAACTATTAAATTCCATCTTAAACGCTGTTGTGATCAGCTACTTGGTAAATCTTGTCTTCTTTTTATTCTTTACATTATTCATTTCCTTTTGGCTATTTTCAAACAACATTTCTCAGTCTGTTTACTTTCCTCAATCATGTTCTTATATTCATTCTTATATTTGTCTATTGTGTTTGATGTGTGTCTCATATATTATATTTTGATAACAACAAACTGCAGTTTTGGCATGTCTTCCTTTATGATGTTTTCTAGTCTGTTTCTGATTAATCCACACAGTGATTGCTTTTCTGTCCTCAAACATATTTCCTTGACAGCAAATATTTAGGTCAGTAACTTCTGCACTCTAATATTTCGTTATTGTAGCTATAAAGTCATTGTTTCAATGTGAGCCTATAATCTATGTTGGCACTCAATTAATTTCAGGTAAAACTGTTTTTAAAAGTTGAAGTCTTACCTGATCCTAGATCAAAGGTTTCCAACATTTTCACTATTAACAACCATTTTTGTTAAAATAATCTTTCTCATAAATTTTCCATTCACCACTGCCATAACTCCCTCCTAAATTGTTATACGGTAATAGTGATAATAAAAACAGAGAAATTATTATACTTAGAGAAGTGTGTATATATTATTTTTTAACAAAGTATTTCAAATTCTGAATTTAGCTTACAGACTCCTATGGGGGGGGGGGGGGGGGGGGGCACACATTCTCATGGCTTCCCAGTACTGTCTATACAAACTCACAGGGGTTCACAGACTCGCAGATACCCAGTACTACCTTTGTAAACTCCAAAAGGATCCACAGACACTTATGGAACCCTACCCACCACCCAGCAATACATCTACAAACTCTTGGGGAACCACAGATTCTCACAGACTTCCAGTTGTCCACAGACTCCAAGTTCGGAAACTGCTGTCCTAGATACTCATCAAGTCAGAGTTTATCCCAGTTTCATGTGATATTAAAAGATGGAAATTATAAAAATCCACTGAAAAAAACACCCCTATCTCCATTACAAGTTTAACCACTAGCTTTTGTTGTTGTTACTTGTTCCTTTCAGCTGAGTGGACACAAGATAACACCCAATCTATGAATAGGATCCATATACTTACAATTGCAAGCCCAACACCTTAACCTTTAAATAATCAACATCACAAAACTTTTAAGTGTTTGATTAACTTATAATTCTAGTATTGATGCCATGATAAAATGTACCCAGTACACTATATGAAGTAGTTGGCATTAGGAAAGGCATCCAGCTATAGAAATTGTACCAGAATATGGAATGTACAAGAAAAGTGAGGTTTCCCAACATTTCTGGTTTCACAAATTAACAACCCATTAATCCTTCAGTTGCCAACCCAGCCAAAACCGGTCAAAACTGGCCAAAACCATCTCTGGTTCTTTGAAATAAAACCACCCATTTTAAAGTTTCCAATTTAGATTAAAATCTTCAAACATAATTTTATCTAAGAACCTTACATTAAGTTACTATCTTAATAATGAATAATCAATAATTTTAGTAAATCCCTCAACATTCTTCATTAATTAATTAAAATAGACTGTATTTCATCAGAAATGCGGTCATAAAAGGGTTAAATCCATGTCAACATGGAAAATACTTGTAAAATGATGATGATGATGATGGTGGTAGTAGAGGTAGTGGTGGTGGTAATGATGATGATTGTGATAGTGGTATTGATGATGATTATAATGTTGGTGATGAGAATGATGATGATGATGGGGGTAGTATGGTAGTGGTGGAGGTGGTGATGATGATGGTGATGATGATGATGATGAAGATGATGATGGTGATGATGATGGTGATAATAGTGGTGATAGTAATGATGATGGTGGAGGTAGTATTGGTGGTGGTGATGATGATGAGGGAGAAGATGAGGATAATGGTGAGGAGGATGAGAGGAGGAGGAAGAAGAAGATGATGATATGATAGCCAAAGGTTAAACTCTGTATTCTCTCACAGCTCACAGTTCCTTGAAAGCAGTTTATGTGGTTCCATCATTCCACCATAACCACTTAAGTCTATACAATAAAGCAGCTAATATAGTGTTAGTAAGAAGTGGCCATAATTACATCATTGATTTAATTATTTCCTGTTAATAATCTTTAACTAGACTATTAATAGTAGGGCAGATATTAAAAAAGTCCAGTCAAGCTTGCACTAAATATAAATAACCCTGCACCACTAATTGTTTCATACAAAATCCTATAAAGATATTGCATTCATATCAACCCATTGCTATCAACCATAAACAAGCAAAAAATCCCAATCTTGACCTGACCTAAACTATCATATATACAACACACAAAAAGTAAAAAATAAATACAAACCCTCCCCCATAAAGAACTAATTACTGTCATCAGAATTATAATCAAAATACATTCCTCACCTCCACCACCGCCGCCAGGCTTGGCTAGGTCTACATAGATGTGCATCTACATGTGAGAACACAGATACCTAAATATGGAATGTTACGCGATGTCACACAGCCCTGGCGAATGGCGAACTGGATGGAGAATGCGTTCCCCCGGAGGACGGCAAGGGAGCCGCGCTGGAAAAAAGCCACTCCAACTCGCGGGGGTTCACACCTGTGGCTGGCCAGCTCAGCACCTATGGTGGTGAGTAGGAAGGTAGCCCTAGGGCCGAGGACACCAGAAGTCTCCACTGCCAGGGGTACAACCACAAACCTGTCGGAGAGCGACCGGTATTTGAGGAGTTTGGCTTCCTCAGCCCGACATGCAGCAGAACCTGGGTTAGTCGCAGAATAGATCAAGTCAGTATTGCAGCAGGGCTACTGACCTTCTTGACAGGAAAGGAATCTGCACCTCACTTATGTATGGTCGCATACTAAGTGCTGTTACTGTATCATCGTCGTCATCATGATCATCATCATCATTTTAACGTCTGCCTTCCCTGCTAGCAAGGGTTGGATGAGTCTACATAGATCAAGTAGTATTGAAGCAGGGCTTTTGATCTCTCTG
>OZ024746.1:22319805-22354805 GCA_964016885.1 Eledone cirrhosa | reverse complement strand
GGAGTATTGAAGGAGCATATGCGTATGTGTGCATATGCGTATGTGTGCATATGCGTATGTGTGCATATGAGTATGTGTGCATGTGTGCATGTATGATTGTGTGTATATGTGTGTGCGTGTATATATGTATGTGTGTGTGCATGTGTGCACACACATACACGTGTGAGCATGTGTATATGGGTATGTGTGTATGTGCACATGTATGTGTGCATGTGTAGGTATATGTGTGTATGTGTGCATGTGTATGAGCATGTGTGTGCGTGTGCGTGTGTGTGTTTGTGTGTACACGTATGTGTGCAAGTATACACGCACATTTGCATGTGTGTGTCTGTACATGAATGTGTGTGCATGTGTGCATACTTGTATGTGCATGGGTGTGTGCATGTGTGTGTGTATGTGTGAATATAAGTGTGTATTGTGTATGCGTGCATGCATGTGTATGTGTGTGTGTTTTTGTAGTCTATTCAATACATATTAATATATTGATGTATCTATACCAACATATGCAAAAAGCTCTCACTATATATATATGCATGCATGAGTGAATGTGTGTGTACTTCATTCAATATGTATTAATACATCTATACCGACATGTAAAACCCTCTATATACATAAATGTATACTGGGAATATAAATTATGTAGCATACCAAATGTCCTATACTAGATCACATAGTCACATGGTTGGTAATAAATATATGTTATTGTGTGAACATATCCATACATGTATGTTCTGGTACTATACTACACTTTACATTGTGTAGCCCTACATGTATACTGTGACCCTATAATCTATACTATACGGTGTATGTTTACACTACATGTATGTTCTGGTACTATACTACACTTTACATTGTGTAGCCCTACATGTATACTGTGACCCTATAATCAATACTATACGGTGTATGTTTACACTACATGTATATTCTGGTAGTATACTACACTACATTGAGTGGGACTACATGTATACTGTGGCTATAATCTATACTACATGGTGTATCTTTACTCTTCATGTATGTTGTGGTTCTATACTACACACTACATGTTGTGACTGTATACTATATACGTGTATGTTGTGGCTACACTATATGCTACATGTATGTTATGACTACACTATATACTATATGTATGCTGTGACTCTATAATACAATATATACAAGGGTTTTGTGACTATAAAATATAATACATGTTGTGTGCCTTCAATACATATCTATGCCTTACATATCAATACTGGTGCTATCTTCTCTCTTGAATTTCATTCCTCTTATATCAAGGATTTCTCTTGACTCAGCCATATTTTGCTGTTTATTCACACTAATAGGCAGCCCAAACTCTGCTTCCCACCCTTACCACTAGCAAGTGTCCTTCCAACTGGGTCAAAGACATATCTGTGCTAGTGTTGAAATATGGAAGTTCAGGTACCACAATAAAATGTGCTTAGTGCTCAGCCTATGCTGGAAGGTGGAAGTACTGATGTTAAGATAAAATGCATCCAGCCCACTCTGTAAAGTGACAGTGCTGGTGCTGCAATAAAACACACCCAGGCCATGCTGTAAAATGTCAGTGCTGGTGTTATGATAAAACACACACAGCCCATGCTGCAAAGTGGTAGTTAGTGCTGGTGTTATGATAAAACACCCCCAGCCCATGCTGCAAAGTGGTAGTGCTGGTGTTATGATAAAACACACACAGCCCATGCTGCAAAGTGGTAGTGCTGGTGTTATGATAAAACACACACAGCCCAAGCTGCAAAGTGGTAGTGCTGGTGTTATGATAAAACACCCCCAGCCCATGCTGCAAAGTGGTAGTGCTGGTGTTATGATAAAACACCCCCAGCCCATGTTGTAAAATGGTAGTGCTGGTGCCACAAAAAAAGCACCCAGTCCGATCTGTCAGGTGGTAGTGAAAAAATAAAACCAGTATATGCTCTGAAGTGGTTGGTTATTAGGAGAGGCATCCAACCGTAAAAAAGATGTTAAAATGTAACACATGACCACAACACAGTAATCTGATCGGTCTGTCTAATTTCAGAGCATGACAACCTATGTAATTTATGCAAGCGTGGAAATATATGTGTGAGTGTATATATAACAAAATTTAATATAGAAATGGCTTATATTCAACTATATATATATACACACATATGTGTGTGTATATATATATATATATATATATATATATATATATATATATATATATATATATATATATATATATATATATATATATATGTGTGTGTGTGTGTGTATGTATGTGTATGTATGTATATATAAGGTTTTTCACTCCAAATGAAAGGCAGATTGTATTATGCATATATACGAACAGCAATGTTGCAGAGTAGTGAGACCTGGGCACTGTGTGCAGAGGACCTACAAATATTGAAAAGAAATGATGTTTCCATGCTTCAGTGGATGTGTAATAGTAATATACATAAACGGAAGAGACATTAGGCATAAGAGGGATCAGATGCAGTGTGCAGGAGAGGAGATTGCATTGGTATGGACATGTGATGCATGTGAACGATGGCAGCTGTATAAAAAGGTGCAGAGCTCTTAAAGTTGATGGAAAATATACATTGGGAAGACTAGGAATGAGGTGATAAAAGCTGACCTTGCACAATTGCATCTCACAATTGCATCTCAATGACACAGGGCCATGATCTCTGGCACTATATAGTAATATACAGCATGGGGCCGCATTCTTTCCCATCAGATCACTCATACACCTCCTACGTTGTAATCACCCCACCCACATCCTAACTCCTCAATGTCTCCCCCCCCCCCCCACAAGTCCCCAGTCCACACTGTAAAATGGTCATGTAGATGTCATGACAAAAAACAGCCAGTACACACACACACACACATATATGAATGTATGTATAGTATATTTGATGATATACTGTATGTTTAATTAAAAACATTTTGAAGACCATTTGCTATGAATTTTAAAGTAGTGGCTATATAAGTTACTTATTCTCGGCACACACACACACACACATATATATACATGGTGGCTGCCAACTCGTTTTCGAGTACGGCCACTACTTTATATCCATGTAGGAGAACCCCTACCGATGCGCTAAACAAGTGTGAATTTTTAGTCCAGCCAGCGACTTGAAAACTCTGGTACAAACACTACACCTGTGACAATTATTGACACATAGTGACGACAAGTGCAGAGAGATCTCCAGATATAAAGCAATGCTTGTGCCGTGAAGCTTTTATAGTGAGCAAAGGCACTGCACAAAGCCAGTCCCACTCTCTTAACCAAGATGATATTTACCAAAAAGAAGAACAAGTCAACATCATTGGATAGCATCAGGGTTGCAGGTGTTATATCAGAGTTTTCCTTCTCCTAGAATTCTGCCTTGACAAAGGCTAAGGGGTCATCTCTCCCGGTGATTTTGGATGGCCATTGACTCTTAAGAGCTCCTTTGTCCTTTGACAGGTTTTGTTTTTAGTCCTGCAGGATGTCCAAAGTCACCCTCCTCATCAAGAAACCTTGGTGGGGTTGCCAGTTTAGTCGCCAATGACCCGACCATGGGACAGGTTGTACTGGGATACATGTTACCAGTAGCACCAACTGCTAACCTGACATACATATATACATACATACATACATACATGCATGATGGCTGCCCCCTCGTTATCGAGTATGGCCATTGCACGAGGAGAAAAAAAAAATAAACAAAAGAAAAATATATATATACATATATATATATATATATATATATATATATATATATACACACATATATATATACACATATATATATATATATACATACATATATATATACATATATATATATACATATATATATATATACTTATATATATATATAGTAATAATAATTGTTTCTACTTTTGGCACAAGGCCAGCAATTACCCAGTGTATTACTGGTACTTTATTTTATCGACCCCGTAATAATAATAAATGTGAAAGCAGCGATTCTTTGCTTAAACTTTAATCTGTTATTTTAGTAAATATACATATATATATATACACACACACACATATATATATATATATACATATATATATATTCACATATATATATACATCCCTAAAGTTTAAAGTATAACTTGAGACCAGAGGCTCATCAGACGTTAAGCAACTGAGAGTACAAGACTTCCCCTGGACAGGAGTTATTCATTTTCAGTTGAGTATACAGGAGCAATGTGAAATAAAGTGTTTTGCTCAAGAACACAACCCAGTCCAGGAATCGAACCCATGACATTATGTTCATAAGTCCAACACTCTTACCATTAGGCCATGCACCTCCTCACATACATGTATATATATGGAAAATAATGCTAAAGATATGAATATGCACCTAATGTTTTTATATACATGCATGTTTACAATATACAGGGAAAAGAAATTAGTTCATACAAAATAAATAATAAATTTAACATTTTTTTTTTTTTATATAAAGTAGTTTTCAGGAATGGTCGCGGTTATTTATTTTAAATAAATCATTTCCCCCCATACAAATAGATATATTAAGAACTAAAATTTACACCAACTCTTCAAAAACCAAATACATAAGAAATTAAGATGATATTTCAGACTGTTGAAAATTGAAACTAGTGAAACAATTCTTTGAAGAAGAAAACAGGGAATATCAATCCACCAAATGCTAAATGATAAATTTTGTAAATATGTTTCAAATTTTCCAGTTGAGAAACAACTAGAAATGAGAAAAAAACAAAATCCAACATTACCAGCCAAGAATGGACCATTTACATGATCTAAAGCAGGATGGAAATATTGTTATAAAAGAAGCTGACAAAAGAGACACAGTTGTCATTATGGTCAAAACTCTACACAAACATTGTGATAAAATAGATGCTATGAAGAAGCCAAAGATTACAAACTTTATAATGATGAAACGATTTACTACACCCAAACCAAAATTGTCTAACTGATAAGGAATTAGAATATCTCACTAATTTTAGATATAAACTAAGTAACATCTATGGATTACTTAAAATACACAAGAATAAACTAATCAATGAGACATGCAAAAAGGCAAAAAACAATTGTGAGAATATACCATCATCAATAGACTTAAAATTAAGATGCATTAAAGCAGGGCCAATTTTCTAGAAACATCACCTAAGTAACTTTCTAGACATCTTACTGAATTTTCTTAAACACATTCTGAGATTGATACAAGAGGATCTAGATATACTTAACCATCTACTAAATAAGGTGTGTATGATGTGAACCTATATAGCAACAGTCCACATGAGTATGGATTTGAGGCTGTTAAATACTAACTAGATTCATTCCCTTATGAGCTACTAAACCATATTGATAGAAAATTCATTATAGATGGTCTTCAGTTTATCTTAAAAACAATTAATTAATGTTCGATGAAATAGCCTACCAACAAAAACAAGGAACAGCCATGGGAACAAACGTTGCACCAACATATGACATGAATTAAAAATCTACAAACAATCTTCACAAGTCTATGGAGATGAATTCAGCTGTTATATAAAAGAAATCTGGAAAATTGTGAGAAACTAAAAAACTTTCAAAACCTCAACAATTATATATATATATATATATATATACATATATATAAAAAAAAAAATTTCTATGCAACCATAGGTTATGTATATATATATATATATATATATATATATATATATATATATATATATATATATGTGTGTGTGTGTGTGTGTGTGTGTGTGTGTGTGTATGTGTGTGTGTATAAATGTATGTGTGTATAGTGTGAGAGAGAGAAAAGAGTAGGAGGAGAGAGACATGACCAAACATATAACATACACACACAATCTCTCTTTCTCTCTCTCACACACACACACTCACTCACACACACACACATTAAGCTATGTCAGTAGTGAATGAGTGATCAGTTGTATAGTTGCCTATATAATTAAGTCAAAGTTAATGTAGGTCAGCTCAGGTATTTACAAAAGGTAACATAGCTTTGAAAGAAGAAAATCTTTCAGGTAATTGAAAATCTGGGACAGTAAATGCAGTTTGACCTACCTCTGTCTTGATTTTATGTTCAGTTAGCTAAATATAATAATATATTTGGAAAACATACATTTATTTCTATGTTATAACAGTTTTCAAGTTAAATGCTGGGTTATGTTAGACCTCCATTAGTTCCAACGATAAGTGTTCCAGTTGTTTGAACAATGGAACTGCTTACTTATGAAATTTAACGTGTCAGTGGCTGAGCATTTCACAGACATGTGCACCATTAATGTAATTCTTAGGGATATTCAGCATATTGCAGTGTTTGGAAAAGCTGACAACTAATTTTTTCAACTGAGTGGACTAGAGCAATGTGAAATAAAGTGTCTTGCTCAAGGATACAATACTCTACTCATGATCTTATGATCATGAGCTGAACAGCCTAACCATTAGGCCACATGCTTTCATGGGTTTTAAACTCACTACAAAAAATTCTTCTAAAGTTTTCATAGTACAAATCTTAGAATGAAGTTATTTTAGTATGAAGTTATTTTATGGTTTACTCAGACAGACAGCACTCAGTGCTGGAACACTGCATACTCAAGGCCAATTCTACAATGTGTACCTGGTACTTAGTGCCCAAAGCCAACTCTACAATGTGTGCCTAAGTATTTAGTGCTTTAAGCTAGTCCTACATTAGGAAAATTATCAAGCCTGTATTTTCTACTATACAGCCAAATTATGTGAAAGGTCATAACATCATACAACCTTCTGCAGTTCTTTGTATATTCTCAGAACATTGCTACATAACAAAGATGTTTAGTGATTTATTCATTGATTACAGGAAGTTATTATTTATTATATATTTAATTATACAAATTTATATCACACTGTGATGTACCTCTTTGAAGTCTGTGCCCAAGAGGATGGCCTAGCTGACCTGCAGGTAGAGCCAGCCATAACAGCATCCATAACTATGAGACTAATGGGAGGAAAATAGCAAGTAACCCCGAAACTGGAGACCTGGGCTGCGTGCTTTAAAGATGGGGTTTACTCCACTAAAGGTTCCTAAAAGCCAAATGGTGATGGTGTTAACTTGGGTATTGAATTCAGTCTATTGCTGATGAAAGATTGTAATTAGAGTCATTTTACGCTACCCATGGAAAAAAAGAACCAAGTGCAAGGGCAACAGCAAAAGAAATGAATAATGTGGAAGGCCCAGAACTGTCAATGAATGTATGGCACAAAACTGGTTCAGACGTTTCAAGGAATGTGATACCAGCCTCAAAGTCAAACCAAAGTGAGGGAGACTTCTGTTGTGGAAGATTAGGCCTTGCTTGAAATGGTTGAACAACTATGAAGCTCAAGCACTTGTATATTGTCGGCAGAACTTGGTCCTTAATGAACCAATGATTAAACTAGTAAAAGGTTAAAGGTTGTTGTTACACACACACACACAGATATATATGTATATTTATCAGTGGAACTTAACTTCCTAAACAGAAAGCTGTTTATGTCTGGAGGTGATCAACTAAGAGCAAAGAAATACTACACCAGCTATATTCTATTTCTTTGTCATATTCCACATCACAACCTTAAGATATCTTCTTTCTTTGCTTTATTATCTTTTTTCCAGCCCCCGCCCCACCAACACAGCCTCCATCACCACCACCACTATCACCACCACCACCACCGCCACCACCACCGCCACCATCATCACCAGAAACATTGTATTACATGGCTTCTTGCTTATTCTGGAAATTGCTAACAACAATGTTTATATCATCATCATCATCATCATCAGCTGGATTGTTAGAGTATCGGAACTAATGCTTTGCAATATTTAGTTATGGCTCTTTGTATTCTGAGTTTAAATCTTGCCATTGAGTTCAATTTCTCTTTCATCTTTCCAGGGCTGATAAAATAAAATAGCAGTCAAGTACTGGGTTCAATGTAATCAACTTTCCCTTCCCTCAAAATGTTTAACTTAGTGGGTCAATAAAATAAAGTACCAGTAATGCATTGGAATCAATCTAATTGACCCCCCCCCCCCCAATTATTGGCCTTGAGCCTAAATCAGAAACCATTATTATTACTATTTTTATTATTATTAAAGTGGTGGTGGGACAGTGGATTTGCCAAATTGGTAGAGCAACGGACAACATGCTTAGCGGTATAGAGTTACGGCCCTTTACGGTCTTAGTTCAAATCCTGCCGAGGTTAACTTTACCTTTCATCCTTATGGGCTCGATAAAATAAAGTACCAGTCAGGCACTAGGGTCGATTTAATCCCCTTCCCCAAAATTGCTGGCCTTGTTCCTATATAAGAAACCATTGTTATTGTTAAGGGTGGATTGGTAGTATCAGTAAACATCGAAGAACATGCTTTGTGTCATAGAGTTACGGCCCTTTACATTCTGTGTTCAAATCCCACCAAGGTTAGCTTTGCTTTTCATCCTTCCAGGGTCGGTAAAATATAAGGCCAGCAAAATACTGGAGGATGTTATAATCAACTTTTCCTTACCCACAAATTGCTGGCCTTGTACTTAAATAAGAAATCATTATTATTAATTTCATTAAATATTTACGGCCCTTTATGTTCTGAGTTCAAATCCCGCTGAGGTTAGCTTTGCTTTCATCCTTACGGGGTTGAAGAAATAAAGTACGTACCAGTAACACATTGGAGTGAATTTAATTGACTTTCCCCTCTCTCAAAATTGTTGGCTTTTTGCCTAAATCAGAAATCATTTCTTATTACAAAATAATTCAATTATTTCTGAAATCATCCATACAACTACAAGAGATGGGGGTGGAGTGGGGGAGAATGTGTGGTTGTTTGTGAGAGTAGAAAAACATTTTCAAAACACTGAAAATAGTTGTTAGCAGAATTTTGCACAGAAGCAAATATTTCTAACAGGAATCCTAACAAGAACCACTTGTACTGTGACTCCCTATTTCCATATTTAATGTAGTCTTACATTAAGACTTACAGCAATAAAAACAAAACAAAAAAAGAACAAAAAATTAAAAGCTGGTGTCTCTTTTGCTAAAACCAATTACACAGCTGTTGGTTAGATGCTGGGCTTTTAATGGCTTCCATTTTTTGAAACAGTTGAAGGCACATATCTCTGAACACAGCAGATTCTAGGAAATTACTTATTTAGAAATAATTGACATGTTTTTTCATTCATATATGAAAACTAACGTTTTGTTAAAGTGTGTGCTAAAATATCATGAAGGTGCGTGGATAACTAGGTTAGATGCGTTCAGCTCATAAGCACAAGGTTGTGAATTTGATGTCTGGCAAGGTGTTATATCCTTGAGCAAGTTACTTTATTTCACATTGCTCCAGTCAACTCAGCTGGAAAAAATGAGTTGTATTTGGAAATCAAAAGTTTAGCTATGTCATACTGAATCTTCCTGAGAATTATGTTAAATGTGCCTGTTACTGTGGAAAGCTTAGCCACATGAACATTAATTTTACCATCTGGCTGTCCTGTTAATAAAATATCTGGAATGTTTGTTGTCAGAATCAATGGAGGCTCAAAACACTCACTTATAATTCAAAGGACCAGCCAGCCTTGTCACAGACTATGAGATGCCAAATCTGTCCTAGAACTATGTTGAGAGCATGTATGTCTGAAATGCTCAGACACTTACAAGTTTATATCATGGGTAGGCTGTTCTGTTGTTCAAACAACTGGAACAGTCCATCACACATATACTCACATGCATGCACACATATGCACATGCTCACACACACACACACATACTCACGCGCATACATACACACATGCTCCCATGCACATACATACACAATCACACACACACACATTCATACAAATGCAACCACACACACGCTTTCTCTCTCTCTCTCTCTCACACACACACACACATACAGACATACATGCATATATTGAAACAGTATCATAGTGGAGATATTTCTGTCTCCAGTTTTAATACTCCTGACAGCGAGTGTTTGTAAATAAGTAAAACTAATTTAAAATAAAACTAAACCTTAAGGATGATGATGATAATGATGATGATGATGATGATGATGATGATGATGATGAGGAGGAGGAGGAGGAGGAGGAGGAGGAGAGACAATATGATATGATGGAAGCTCAAATAAATATATTGATTTCCTCCGATACATTATCGCCACCATCATCATCATCATCATCATCATCATCATCATCATCAATATCAGCATCATCATCATCATCATCATCATCATCATCATCATCATCATCATCATCATCATCATCATCAATATCAGCATCATCATCATCATCATCATCATCACCGTCACCACCGCCATCATCACCGTCACCACCGCCATCATTGTTGTCATCATCATCATCATCATCATCAATGGTTAACAGCAGCTTCATCTGTTCAGTAATACAGCACAGTTATTACTTTGTAGTACATAATTTAGACGTAATTTTCATTATTTTCATATTATTTCTACACTCAGAACACAGACATACCACAGCTATTTTCTAGATAGCAGCCAGCCAACAAACCATATTATGGAGTTTATCAGATATAGTTTAGGAGCTGTGGAAAACTACAGGACCTTTTGAAATGGTCAGGAGGATTGCTATAAAATTACAATCATTATCATCATAGGCAACACCACAACAACCACCATCACTGCAACCATCTCAACCATCTCAACGATCTCCACCACCCTCACCATCATCACTACTATCACCATCATCACAAAAAACACCACCAGTACCACACACACACCCCCCGATCACCACAACCACCGCCAACACCACAAGTGCCACGGGCATCATCATCATCATCACCACCACCACCACCACAAGTGCCACGAGCATTACCAGCACCACCACCACCACCACCACCACCACAAGTGCCATGAGTATTATCAGCACCAGCACCACCACCACCACCACCACCACCACCACCAGCACCACCACAAGTGCCATGAGCACATCAGATTATGTGATATTCTATGATTCATGATATTATCAAGTCAGTTTACATGATATTTGTCTATGTTGAATGGCATCGTCCATTTAACCTTTCCTCCAAACATATTTCTACTAATGAAATACACTGTATTTCATTTAATAAATAAGACTTTGGGGGGGGATTTATTAATTATTTCATTACAGAGATGGTGTCTTCACATGGTGTGAAGCTGCATGGTTTAGTGGTTAGGGTGTTTGGTTTGCAATCATAAGATTATGAGTTGTATTCTTCGAATATGAGCCAAAGAATAAGTGATCAAAAGAAAAAAAATCGATGGTAAAATGGAGGAGTGGTGCTTATATACGCCATCTAAACAATGTGTTGATTAGGCATCTCAGCTTATAAATAGGGTTTGGATTTTTTTTCACATCTTAGACATAATATAGGAGGGTGGCTTATATTCAGATTGACTTATATTCAAATATACACACCATTTGTACACCACAATTCTGCCCTTCCCTACAGAGCCAAAAGGGTTTATGTATGGAATGAGATCTGGATAAACAGCAGATGCAGCAAGAGTAGTGACAAATACACCAGCACAATAGAATTCTTAAGGGTTCTCACTAAAAACAGCTACCCAACTTCTCTCACCAAACATTGAGATGCTAAAGCACAGCCAAGGAGTATAAGAGATACATACACCCACTAGGGATAGCATATACTTCCTAAGGCTACTGCATTTCAATGAAAGAACCGTTGCTGATATCCAACAAATTATCTGTAAAGATATCTGAACTTACAACTGGCACACTCAGGACCCTCTCTGGGGAGATTGTTCTCTAAATCCTGACCTACATACTCCAATAATATATGCATGCTTCATAACTGTCCCATCAACAATTCAGAATATACATGAGAACATATGTGGTCTACAGGGTGACCTGCAGAAACTGTAGTAGCTCATACATTGGAAGCTATGCTCAGGTGCTGCATGTACAGACAGATCAAAGAGCACATGACTATCAGTGCTTTCTCTGTTAAAAAATACCTGGAGAAATACCACACCCAAGACACTGCAGTCACCATAGAAGTCACAGAGAGGAATGTGGGGTAATTACTAAATTAAAGATGCTTTCATTAAAAACAGGCATAGCTAACCTCTGTTTCAAATCCTGCCGAGGTTAGCTTTGCCTTACATACTAACAGAATAAAATAAAGTATCAGTAAAGTACTGGAATTGATATAATCAACTTTTCCCTCCCCACATATTGCTGTCCTTGTACCTAAGTTAGAAATTATTATAAACAGGCATAAACCAATATCAATAATAGATCAGAGCTACATGGAGTAGACTGGCTATTATAACTGCACATATACTTCCACCAATGGTCAGTTACAGACACACAACACAAGAAAGGTTCTTGAGAACAGAACATTTCATTTTCCTGTGTTCATCATTCATCATTTGAAAAGAAGGTCATCATGATGAAATATATAGGGTAAAAACATTATTTTGTTTTGTTGTCCGTTTTACCCTAGTTCCATCTTTATATTTCTATCTGTAGTATTGTATTGACTTTTCTAACACTCTCTGTATGATTTATTACATATCTCACACTACTTCAAATAAACTATATATATATTATGCTAGCAGGGAAAGCGGATGTTAAACCGATGATGATATATATATATATTGTGTGTTTGTGAATATATAATTATAGTCTCTCCACTCACCATGAAAGAATGTGGGGAGTGGAGAGATGCTGAGCTGAAAAGGACCTGTCTAACTCATGCAAGCATAGAAAAACGGATATAAAAACGATGATAATATTTATATGTATATATATATATATATATACATGTGCGTGGGTGTATGTATGTATATATATGTATTCACACACCCACATACAGATATATATATATATTAGTATATATGCATATATGTATGTATGCACATATATATATATACACACACATATATATATATATATACGTGCGTGTGTGTGTGTACACAGTTGTTTCCTGATTATTCACTGACCTGGTCTTTGCAATAAAGATTAATAATGAAAGAAAACATAGTTTTATAAAGCATAACTGACATAATTATATAAATGTTATCAGTTAAAGTGATAGGATCTTTAGCTAGAGATAACCAAAGCCATTATAAGTATGAACACACAGATAGTGTTATCAGTTTTTAGAGATACAAGATGTTAGCCTATATATCATTCAATCAGGAAATTATCTATCAAAATAAAATCTAAAAATATCTTTGTTTACAAAAATGGTTAAAGAACTAGTTTATAATGCTGGAAATGTTTCTTTATCCTTTTAAAGTCATTTTATTCCTAGCTTTGGTCAGATAGTTCTAGATATCTTCAGAGAAGATGACCCTGTGTGTGTGCAGGTGAACGTCTAGAGTAACAAGACTCATTATATGACCATAATAAATAAATATTTAAACTCTACTTTGGTATTGAGTACACTTGTTTGTCACCTACATATGGATTGTGAAGGTGTATGGCCTTGGGGTTAGGGTGTTGGTCTCACAATCATAAGGCTGTAGGTTTGATTCTTGGACTGGGTGATGTATCATGTCCCTGAGAAAGATACTTCATTTCATGCTGCTTTTGTCCACTTGGCTGAAAATAAGTAACATCATGGGTTGGACAGGTTGTCCAAGTTAGTTCATATTTGGAATTACTGCTTACTTTGATGTGTCAGAGACTACATTTCACTCACACATTCCAAATTTTGACATAGTCTCTTTACAGAGTGCACTGGATACATTTTATCATGGCACCAGTACTAGAGATGCTATCAGGTCCTCAACAAGACAAAAAGCCTTCTCTAACCTATGTTGTTGCTTAATCTTCAACGACTTTATAGAATGTATTGAGTATATTTAATCATAGTACCAGCACCAATGGGGTTGTCTTGTCCTTGATGTCATTAAAGAGTGCACACTACCAAATGTCTTTATTTCATCATAAACCACTTTACAGAATGTACTGAGCGACACAAACACTAGAAAGTGTGGTTACTCTAAATTTCTAACTTTGCATAACTATTTAACCCAAGCTGGATGAATTTTTTTGGTTTTAATGATGTAAATGAACAAGATCCCAAGCTTCACTCACTTATTGAGTGGGGTAGAGCTCATCAAATCGGACCAAAGAAACAATGTTTCCATTAGTCTTTCCATTGCCGATACTATCTACCAGTCACAACTCCTGGCAGAAAGAGCAATGTAATTGAAAATAATAGATGAATACATAGGATTCCTTAGAAACCAAATAAAACAAATGAAAAACCTTCACCTTTAAACAGCAGCAGGAGTTTGTTTCAATTTTATCAGTGGAAAATGTCAAAAAGTGTATGAAATTTTGTTTTCTTGTTTTACTCAATCAGCCGATCTCTGTCAATAACAGTTTTCCTCTGGACCTGATAAGACAATCTGGGTCTAACCAGTTCAGAGCACTAAAACATTACCTTTGTTTCTCTTTCTAACACTCAATACACCATTTTCTCTCTCACCTCATCTTCAACCAAACTCTGGTGATAATTGGCTCATTCATGGAACATCCAATCAGAATCCATCATATGGATTGTTTGAAATATCACTGTCTCTCTTTCTTTCTCTCTCTCAACTTCTCTCAACTTCCCTCTCCCTCCTCTCTCAACTTCTCTCCCCTTTATCTCTCTCTTCTCTCCCTCTTTCTCTTCTTCACCTTTCTCACCTCTCTCTCTTCTCTCCCTCTCTCAACTTCTCCCCCTTCTCTTCCCTTCACCTCTCCCAGCTTTCTCTCAACCCCTCTTCCCTTCACCCCTTCCACCTCTCTCTTTTCCTTTCTCCCCTCTTTTACATCTCGTTTCTCACCCTCTCCTCTCATCTCCTTACAATCTGATAATTACAAATGGAGATGAAGATTGGTAAAACTGTATGGACTGGCAATAAAGAGGACCATAGTGAGAGAGAGATAGAGAGAGAGAGAGAGAGATGAAAGAGATGAGGTAAGGGAGAGATGGGGAAAGAGGGGGAGAGAATGAGAGAGATGATGGTGATGATGATGGTGGTGAGGATGATGATGATGATGATGATGATGATGATGATGATGATGATGATGATGGTAACAAAATAAATGAGAAGGAGCTGGGGGACAGTTCAGAAAAGGGAATTGATGAAGAGGAAAATTTAAAAGGACATTGTTCAGAGGATAATGGTCAGAAATGTAACAAATAGTTTAATGGAAGCATCGTCAGTATCCTCATTGTCATCACCATCACCATCACCGTCATCACCATCATCTTCATCATCATCATCATAGTCATCATCATCATAGTCATCATCATGAAAGTCATCGTCATCATAGTCATCATCATGAAAGTCATCACCATCACCGTCATCACCATTTTCATCATCATCATCATAGTCATCATCATCATAGTCATCATCATGAAAGTCATCGTCATCATAGTCATCATCATGAAAGTCATCACCATCACCGTCATCACCATTTTCATCATCATCATCATAGTCATCATCATGAAAGTCATCATCATCATAGTCATCATCATGAAAGTCATCACCATCACCGTCATCACCATTTTCATCATCATCATCATAGTCATCATCATGAAAGTCATCATCATCATAGTCATCATCATGAAAGTCATCACCATTTTCATCATCATCATCATAGTCATCATCATCATAGTCATCATCATGAAAGTCATCATCATCATAGTCATCATCATCATAGTCGTTATCATGAAAGTCATCGTCATGATAGTTGTCATCACCACCATCATCATCATCGTCATCATCATCTTCAGTGTCATCACCATCATCTTCATAGTCATCATCATCATTGTCATAACCATCATCATCATCATAGTCATCATCATCATTGTCATCACCATCATCATCATCATCATAGTCATCATCATCATCATTGTCACCATCATCATCATCATCATCATCATCATCATCGTCATCGTCATCACCAGTTTTACATTGTTCCTTTTTTCCATTCTTTAATGGATTGACAGGATTCTCTACAGAACCCCCCCCCCCCTCCACTTGATGCGTTTCCCTGACATCTCCTCTGTGAGGTTCAGCCTTTGGGGATCAATTCTCCCCCTCCCTGCCCAGCTCTTCTTTGGTCTTCTTCTTCCACAGCTCCCTTCCTTCCATTGAGAACTCATGGCACATCTTCACCAAAAACAAAAAAATAATATTTTTTATTATTTAGTTCAAAGAATAGAAGGGCCATGCCCATGACCCTTATCAGAGCTTTTGTAACTAATGGGTGGGAGGTAGGGAGGAAGGAAGGTATCTACAAACCAGAGAACTAACCCAAATATTTCTAACACAGTGGACACCCCTAAAGAGATCCAGGGGTTAAGTTGTAGTGTTAAACCGATGACAGATTAACCCTAACCCAAGAAGTCTACACTAGGTATTGAACTTACAATCAACTACTTCAAGGTATGTTGTTTGTTCAACACATTCAACAATGTCACCAATCCATTGTCTTGGCTTGCCACTTTATTTTATTGCCCCAGGAAGGGTTAGAGTGTTAGTGTTTAGAAGATGATGATGGTGGTAACAAAATAAATGAGAAGGGGCTGGGGAACAGTTCAGAAAAGAAATTTATGAAGAGAAAAATTTGAAAAAAATTATGGCCATGATGATGATGATGATGATGACCGTGTTGATGATGATGATGCTTCCATTAAAACATTATTTTGTTACGATTTTTACCATTTCCTCTGAAAAATGTCATTTTAAATTGTCCTCTTCATCAATTCCCTTTTCTGAACTGTCCCAGGAAGGATGAAGGGGTAAGTTCACCTTGGTGGGATTTGAACTCAGAGCACAAACAGCTAAAATAAATATTGTAAAGTATATTTCTTATGCTCTGATGACTCTGCTAATTTGCCACCTAAAATTGTTTGTGAAATGCTCAGCCACTTACACGTTAATTTCATGAGCAGACTGTTCCATTGATTGTATCAACAGGAATACTCATCATCGTAACCGACAGAGTGACAGCCGACCAATATATATATATATAATACATTAACAGAGAAAGCTTTAAGCAATACTCCGACCGGCTTCCGTCTCACTCAACAAACATTAGGATATACCTTAGTATAATCCCAATTTTACGTTTGGGGTGCTAACTATACGTATTTTGCAGATAGCCAGTTGTATTATTTTATATGAGACATAATTAAAATACATCTCATGTCTACACACATATATATTTCAATAACTATTGATATTACCTTGGACTTTAAACACATCTAGTTATCATGTAATCTTATCAATTATTTAACAAAGAGTCTTGGAAGTAAAAGTAATGAGTCTGACTATTGTCAGTTTGTTTACATATAGAAAAAAAACAAACTATATATTTGTTTTAGATTATAAACATTAATGTATATCAACATTTAATATTCAGGTTAAACCAAAATAAAGTTGACCTTGCTGTGATTTGTGCTCGGAGAGTTGAGATTTGGAACAAATACCACAAGGCATCTCATCAGATATTTTTGTAATTCTGATAATTTACTACTTCTGGACTAGTTCATTATTTATCAATGAGGGACATCAAAGTGTGGTGGATTGGCAGTATTGGTAGAGGGTTGGACAACATGCTTTGCAGCATAAAATTATATCCATTTATATTCCGCCAAGATTAGCTTTGCCTTTCAACCTCAATTAAGTACTGGAGTCGATATAATTGACTTTCTTCTTCCCCACAAATTGCTAGCCTTGAGCCTAACTTAGAAATCATTATTGTTATTAAATATTGTCACAACATATAATTACATCATTTCATGTTTTGAGTTCAAATCCAGCTGAGGTTAACTTTGCTCCTCATCTTTAAGGGGTCAATAGAATAAAGTACCAATAATGTACTATGGGCGATTTAATTGTTGATCTTGTGCTTAAATCAGAAACCTTCTTTTTCGCCCACTTATTCCTGGGAGGGTTGTGGGGGCTGAGTCCTAAAACACTCCCCCCAGCGGGTCCTGTCAGAAGCAACCATCTCCAATTGATCCAGCTGGACCCCCCAATCAAGACCAACCAAGCTCATGGATGTTATCCAACCATTTTGCTTGGGGTCTACTCCTGTGTCTTTTGCCAGTTGGTTATTACTAAATATAACTATTATTTCTGAAATCATTCATACCTCTGGCGTTATGCAGTAATACAGAAGACCTGACTTCCCACAGGCACAGGCCGAAGCTGAAGCAAATACACAGTATGCCCCCTCCCCCACCCTCCCACTGTAAAGTGATTATGTAGGTGTCACGACAAAAAGCACCCAGCCCACACTGTAAAGTGGTCATGCTGCTGACACGACAAAAAGCACCCAGTCCACACTGTAAAGTGGTCATGTAGGTATCATGGTAAAAAGCACCCAGTACACACTGTAAAGTGGTCGGGTAGGTGTCATGACAAAAAGCACCCAGCCCACACTGTAAAGTGGTCATGTAGGTATCATGGTAAAAAGCACCCAGTACACACTGTAAAGTGGTCGGGTAGGTGTCACGACAAAAAGCACCCAGCCCACACTGTAAAGTGGTCATGTAGGTATCATGGCAAAAAGCACCCAGTACACACTGTAAAGTGGTCATGCTGCTGACACAACAAAAAGCACCCAGTCCACACTGTAAAGTGGTCATGTAGGTATCATGGCAAAAAGCACCCAGTACACACTGTAAAGTGGTCGGGTAGGTGTCACGACAAAAAGCACCCAGCCCACACTGTAAAGTGATCATGTAGGTATCATGGTAAAAAGCACCCAGTACACACTGTAAAGTGGTCGGGTAGGTGTCACGACAAAAAGCACCCAGCCCACACTGTAAAGTGGTCATGTAGGTATCATGGCAAAAAGGACCCAGTACACACTGTAAAGTGGTCATGCTGCTGACATGACAAAAAGCACCCAGTCCACACTGTAAATGGGCATCCAGCTGTAGAAACCAAGCCAAAATCAGTTCTGTACGAGCAAGACATGGTCACCTGACTTAGCATTGCCCACAACAGGATAACTCATGTAACATATGCTAGCATGGAAAAAGGGACATAAAACGGTGATGATGATGATGATGATGATGATGATAATGATGAATTGACTTTCTCATTCCCTCAAATTGCAGTCCCTGTGCCATTTTTAGAAAAAAGAAGGATTACTTATGTGTTCTGTATCACTATATTTATATTGTTTATCAGATTTACTTACATAACGATTGATTCTGAACTAATTTTACAGGATTATACTAGTGATAAGAAGATGATGATTCAGCTATATAAAACTGATGTTGTCTAGTTCAATATGGATGGAGTTAGAATATTTATAGAAATCTCTAACTATTTAAAGTCAGAGATCCTTTGGTTTGAACATCACCATCATCATTATCATCATTGTCACCACCAACCTTCATCATCATTGTCAACATCCTCACCCTCATCATCACCACCA
Organism: Eledone cirrhosa; assembly: GCA_964016885.1. NCBI lineage: Eukaryota > Metazoa > Mollusca > Cephalopoda > Octopoda > Eledonidae > Eledone > Eledone cirrhosa. The sequence goes on along the minus strand of OZ024746.1, from coordinate 22,335,398 downwards.
CCACCACCACCACTACCATCACCACCATCATCGTCATCATCATCAATGTTGTTGTTGTCATTATCTTCATGATTGTGTTCGGGGGAAAGAGAAGTGGAGGGAGAGAGGGGGAGGGGAGAGACAGAGAGAGAAAGAGATGCAGTAGTTAAGTTGAGAGAGAGAGGGAGAGAGAGAGGGGGGAGAGAGAGAGAGAGAGAGAGAAGAGAAAAAGCAAGAGGTATTTATATTTAGAAAGAGATGCAGTAGCTAAGTTGTGTTACAGTTACCATTTTAACTATGATGTCAAATGCAGACACAAAGCCAGGATTTTGGAGGGAAGGGAAAAATTGATTATATCAACCCAAGTATTTTACTGGTACTACTTTCTTTATCAACCCCAAAACGATCAATGGCACAGTGGACTTTGGTGGAATTTGAACTCAGAAACCCAGAACAATTATCTGCCTTCAGTTACCATAATAATAAGGGTTTCTGAATTAGGCACAAGGCCAGCAATTTGAAGGGATGGGGTAAGTCGATTAAATTTACCACAGTGCATTACTGGTACTTTATTTTATTGACCCCATAAGGATAAAAGCAAAGCTATCCTCAGCAGGATTTGAACTTAGAACATAAAGGGATGTAACTATGCTGCAAAGAATGTTCTCTGATGTTCTACCAATACTGCCAATCTATTGCCCTAAATAATATTTCTTATTATTTCTGCTCAAGATCAACAAATTTCGGGGAGGGGAAAGTCAATTAATTCGACCTCAGTGTGTTATTGGTACTTTATTCTATTGACTCTGTGAGGGTGAAAGTGAAAGCTAACCTTTACGGGATTTGAACTTAGAATGTAAAAGAACATAGCTGCATGCCACAAAGCAGTTGCTCTCCAAGTCCCACCCTAATAAAATGGTTTGTCATGGATTTGATGGGTTATTGCAGACCAAGACAGTGATTATTCTGAACTACAGTTCCCTTAGATAGGCCTACAGGGTGGGGCGAGGGAATGGGGGTAGAAGTAGGGAGAGGGTACATATCAGGATTACAGCTTCCTTAGATACACTGCAGTCTTGGCATGGTTTCTACAGCTGGATGGCCTTGTTCGTGGGAACAAAAACAGAATGTGGGTCATAACAACCTTTTGTCTGCTGCCTTTTCAATAAATCAGAGTATTTGTGCCTCTACAAGAAATCAATACACACGTGCACGCATGCACACTCACTCATATGCATATACACACACATTCACACAGACATATACTCACACACATATACACATACGCACAAATATATATATACACATACATATATATATGTGAGTATGTGTATGTGAGAGAGAGAGAGAACGACAGAGAGAGGGAGAGACAGGGAGAGAAAGAGGAGTGGGGGATGCTGTAGCTAAGATATTAAGTAAACAGACTAGTGACCTAAATTCCTGTGAATTCTCTTAGAAGAAGGTATTGTTTATCAAAGAGAGGGAGAAGATATCCAACCTTGAACCATTTTATCTCCCCCTCTCTCTACATATCTCACCCCACCCTCTCTCTCTCCCTCAATCTCTGGACCTTTCTATATATATCTATATCTCTCTCACTATATCTCTATCTATCACAATCTCTCTTTCTCTCTCTCTCTCTCTCTCTCTCTCTCTCTCTCTCTCTCTCTCTCTCTCTCTTTCTCTCTCTCTCTTTATATATATATGTGTGTGTGTGTGTGTGTGTGTAGGTAGATAGATATGTTTCTTTATTAGCCACAGGGGCACAAAAGAAGGGGACAAATACAAAGGGGGAAGTTTACATACAATATAAACGTGTTGTAGTTAGATAGATAAACAGATAGATAGTTTTATATATACATCAAGGAAACAAAGCCTGAACAAACAAAGTCATATTAGTTACATACTTGGAGGATGAAGAGTTCTCTTTTTGTTTCCTTGATATATATATATTTCGTTTCTGAATTTGTTTAGCAAGATTCTTTATCTGAAAACGTGTGTTGAAACCGATATTGTTATGCTTTGGGAGGGTCATGTTGCCAATAAGAAACACACGCACCAGTTGCTTTCACTTCAATTTATTATAATAAATTTATAAATTTAGGAATTTATAAATTTCCGGTTGGTTGGTTGGTTCCACAACCAGATGGTTGTTTATATATTGTCAAAGTTCTTTCGTCACACATTCTGTGACCTCTTCAGTGACTGGAGTTCTTTTCTTTGTTTTGGTGCCTCTCCTTTGTTCTTTCCTACGCCATCTTGTTTCTGAGAAATTCCTTTTTAGTTTGGCCGGCAGGTTTGGTTTCCATATCTTTTCCATTGCATTCAATGCTCCCCAGGCTTTTCCCAATCTAATGTTAACATCATGTTCTGTGGAGGCGATATAGCTACCCAGGTATTTGAAGTCATCAACTTGCTTGATTATATTGCTGTTTAGACTTCGCATACCAACTGAGGAGTCTTGGTTCAGGCAAATATATTCTGTTTTGCCTGCGTTGACATAGATTTCCTTTACAGCATCGAATCAGTTGCAAAGGAAATCAGACTCTATGAGATTCAGTGATGTGAAATCAAGTCTTCCTTGACTTGCCACTACTCTAGCTCCCTTCTACTGGGATTTTTGGCACATCTCCCAAAAATCATCATCCATATGTATCACGTGACCAGTGAGAGTCTTCTCTCTTACACACTACTTCTGATTCTTCTCATATCTAGTTTTTTCTTCCATCTCATTTATGTTTTGTCTTCCACACATATGGAGTATGCTAGCTTTATTTCTCACCAGCTTTCAAATAACCTCTACATTCACAGCCCATGTCTCACTACTATGCAACATTGCATTTCACACACAACAACAACCATCATACAGCTAGCCTCTCTCTCTCTCTCTCTCTCTCTCTCTCTCTCTCTCTCTCATATATATATATATATATATATATATATATATATATATATATATATATATATAGTCTTTATGTTGCATTGTTTCACTAATAGGTAGCTGGGTTTGTGATCCAGTCATTCCAACCAGCAGAACATGATGTAAAAAGCAAAAAGCACTCAACGTCATGTGTATCTTCCATCATAAATGTGGTATCTCCTTGTTGGTACAGGAACAGAGTTAAATACCTCAATGAAAAGTATGTGAAGACCGGATCCCGATAACTTTTATTATTGCATAATATGTATTTCTGTAGCTAATTGATAACATCATTAGACCACGATGCATTTCAATCAGCAATCTCATCAGATGACATGAACATTATAAATTTAGTTACGTAATCCTTACATCCCTCTGTAAGATGACCTTATCCTCCACCTTACATCACCCTACTCCCATCACTGCCTCCCCATCATGGTTGAGGACACAGCTAAAGCCTTAGTGTTGTAATGAAGGAGTGCTAGTGTGTCAATACAAAAAGTACCCAGTCCACCATGTAAGGTGGTAGTGTTGGTGCCACAATAAAAAATACCCAGTCCACCATTTAAAGCAGTAGTGTTGGTGCCACAATAAAAAATACCCAGTCCACCATTTAAAGCAGTAGTGTTGGTGCCACAATAAAAAGTACCCAGTCCACCATTTAAAGCAGTAGTGTTGGTGCCACAATAAAAAGTACCCAGTCTACCATTTAAAGCAGCAGTGTTGGTGCCACAATAAAAAGTACCCAGTCTACCATTTAAAGCAGTAGTGTTGGTGCCACAATAAAAAGTACCCAGTCTACCATTTAAAGCAGCAGTGTTGGTGCCATAATAAAAAGTACCCAGTCTACCATTTAAAGCAGTAGTGTTGGTGTCACAATAAAAAGTACCCAGTCTACCATTTAAAGCAGTAGTGTTGGTGCCACAATAAAAAGTACCCAGTCTACCATTTAAAGCAGTAGTGTTGGTGCCACAATAAAAAGTACCCAGTCTACCATTTAAAGCAGTAGTGTTGGTGCCACAATAAAAAGTACCCAGTCCACCATTTAAAGCAGTAGTGTTGGTGCCACAATAAAAAGTACCCAGTCTACCATTTAAAGCAGCAGTGTTGGTGCCACAATAAAAAGTACCCAGTCCACCATTTAAAGCAGTAGTGTTGGTTCCACAATAAAAAGTACCCAGTCTACCATTTAAAACAGCAGTGTTGGTGCCATAATAAAAAGTACCCAGTCTACCATTTAAAGCAGTAGTGTTGGTGCCACAATAAAAAGTACCCAGTCCACCATTTAAAGCAGTAGTGTTGGTGCCACAATAAAAAGTACCCAGTCTACCATTTAAAGCAGCAGTGTTGGTGCCACAATAAAAAGTACCCAGTCTACCATTTAAAGCAGTAGTGTTGGTGCCACAATAAAAAGTACCCAGTCTACCATTTAAAGCAGCAGTGTTGGTGCCACAATAAAAAGTACCCAGTCTACCATTTAAAGCAGTAGTGTTGGTGCCACAATTAAAAGTACCCAGTCTACCATTTAAAGCAGTAGTGTTGGTGCCACAATAAAAAGTACCCAGTCTACCATTTAAAGCAGTAGTGTTGGTGCCACAATAAAAAGTACCCAGTCTACCATTTAAAGCAGTAGTGTTGGTGCCACAATAAAAAGTACCCAGTCCACCATTTAAAGCAGTAGTGTTGGTGCCACAATAAAAAGTACCCAGTCTACCATTTAAAGCAGCAGTGTTGGTGCCACAATAAAAAGTACCCAGTCCACCATTTAAAGCAGTAGTGTTGGTGCCACAATAAAAAGTACCCAGTCTACCATTTAAAGCAGCAGTGTTGGTGCCACAATAAAAAGTACCCAGTCTACCATTTAAAGCAGTAGTGTTGGTGCCACAATAAAAAGTACCCAGTCTACCATTTAAAGCAGCAGTGTTGGTGCCACAATAAAAAGTACCCAGTCTACCATTTAAAGCAGTAGTGTTGGTGCCACAATAAAAAGTACCCAGTCTACCATTTAAAGCAGTAGTGTTGGTGCCACAATAAAAAGTACCCAGTCTACCATTTAAAGCGGTAGTGTTGGTGCCACAATAAAAAGTACCCAGTCCACCATTTAAAGCAGTAGTGTTGGTGCCACAATAAAAAGTACCCAGTCTACCATTTAAAGCAGCAGTGTTGGTGCCACAATAAAAAGTACCCAGTCCACCATTTAAAGCAGTAGTGTTGGTGCCACAATAAAAAGTACCCAGTCTACCATTTAAAGCAGCAGTGTTGGTGCCACAATAAAAAGTACCCAGTCTACCATTTAAAGCAGCAGTGTTGGTGCCACAATAAAAAGTACCCAGTCCACCATTTAAAGCAGTAGTGTTGGTGCCACAATAAAAAGTACCCAGTCTACCATTTAAAGCAGCAGTGTTGGTGCCACAATAAAAAGTACCCAGTCCACCATTTAAAGCAGTAGTGTTGGTGCCACAATAAAAAGTACCCAGTCTACCATTTAAAGCAGCAGTGTTGGTGCCACAATAAAAAGTACCCAGTCTACCATTTAAAGCATTAGTGTTGGTGCCACAATAAAAAGTACCCAGTCTACCATTTAAAGCAGTAGTGTTGGTGCCACAATAAAAAGTACCCAGTCTACCATTTAAAGCAGTAGTGTTGGTTCCACAATAAAAAGTACCCAGTCCACCATTTAAAGCAGTAGTGTTGGTGCCACAATAAAAAGTATCCAGTCCACCATTTAAAGCAGTAGTGTTGGTGCCACAATAAAAAGTACCCAGTCTACCATTTAAAGCAGTAGTGTTGGTGCCACAATAAAAAGTACCCAGTTTACCATTTAAAGCAGCAGTGTTGGTGCTACAATAAAAAGTACCCAGTCTACCATTTAAAGCAGTAGTGTTGGTGCCACAATAAAAAGTACCCAGTCTACCATTTAAAGCAGCAGTGTTGGTGCCACAATAAAAAGTACCCAGTCTACCATTTAAAGCAGTAGTGTTGGTGCCACAATAAAAAGTACCCAGTCTACCATTTAAAGCAGCAGTGTTGGTGCCACAATAAAAAGTACCCAGTCCACCATTTAAAGCTGTAGTGTTGATGCCACAATAAAAAGTACCCAGTCCATCATTTAAAGCAGTAGTGTTGGTGCCACAATAAAAAGTACCCAGTCTACCATTTAAAGCAGCAGTGTTGGTTCCACAATAAAAAGTACCCAGTCCACCATTTAAAGCAGTAGTGTTGGTTCCACAATAAAAAGTACCCAGTCTACCATTTAAAGCAGCAGTGTTGGTTCCACAATAAAAAGTACCCAGTCTACCATTTAAAGCAGCAGTGTTGGTGCCACAATAAAAAGTACCCAGTCCACCATTTAAAGCAGTAGTGTTGGTGCCACAATAAAAAGTACCCAGTCTACCATTTAAAGCAGTAGTGTTGGTGCCACAATAAAAAGTACCCAGTCTACCATTTAAAGCAGTAGTGTTGGTGCCACAATAAAAAGTACCCAGTCTACCATTTAAAGCAGCAGTGTTGGTGCCACAATAAAAAGTACCCAGTCTACCATTTAAAGCAGTAGTGTTGGTGCCACAATAAAAAGTACCCAGTCTACCATTTAAAGCAGTAGTGTTGGTGCCACAATAAAAAGTACCCAGTCTACCATTTAAAGCAGCAGTGTTGGTGCCACAATAAAAAGTACCCAGTCTACCATTTAAAGCAGCAGTGTTGGTGCCACAATAAAAAGTACCCAGTCTACCATTTAAAGCAGTAGTGTTGGTGCCACAATAAAAAGTACCCAGTCCGCACTGTAAGGTGGTAGTGATGGTGCCATAATAATGGTTTCTGATTTAGGCACAAGGCCAACAATTTTTGCATTACTGGTACTTTATTTTATCCACCCCATAAGGATGAAAGGCAAAGCTAACCTTGGAGGGATTTGAACTCAGACCATAAAGGGCCATACTTCTATGCTGCAAAGCTCTACCGGTACTACCGTGCTCCAAATACATAATATAAAGTGGCTGGCATTAGGAAAGGCATCCAGCCATAGAAACCAAGTCAAAAATAGAATGTATGAGTAGACATGGGTTACCTGGCCTGTCTAGCCTTGAAATATGACTGTGACACTGGACCATATAATACCTGGAATAAATAGAAACTGTGGTGATGATAGTGATGGTGATGATGATAATGATGGTCATCATGATGACGGTGATAATGATGATGATGATGATGATGACAATGATGGTGATGATAATGATGATCATCATGATGACGGTGATAATGATGGTGATGATAATAATTGTTTCTACTTTTGGCACAAGGCCAGCAATTACCCCCCCCCCCCCCCCCCAGTGTATTACTGGTACTTTATTTTATCGACCTCCGTAAGGATGAAAGGCAAAGTTAACCTCGGCGAGATTTGAACTCAGACCACAAAGGGCCGTAACTCTATGCTTGAAAAGCATGGCGTCCGACCCTCTACCAATGATGGTGATGATAATAATGATGATGATAATGATGATGATAATGATGATGATAATGATGATAATGATGATAATGATGATGATGATGATGATGATAATAGTGATAATGATGATGATGATAATGATGATAATGGTGATGATGATGATGATGATGATGATGATAATGATGATAATGGTGATGATGATAATGATGATAATGGTGATGATGATATACACAGAGAGGAGGAGGAGGAGGAGGGGGAGGAGGAGGAGATGGTGGGGAAGATAATTGTTAAACAATAAAAGTTATTGTCATGGCAATGGTTAGTAACAAATGATAAATAATAAACTGCTGGTTCAGTTGTGTGTGTGTGTGTGTGTGTGTATGCGTATGTGTGTATATGTGTGTATATGTGTGTATATGTGTCTCATTGTGTGTCTGTATATGTGTGTATATGTGTGTCATTGTATGTGTGTATATCTGTGTATATGTCTATATGTGTGTGTGTGTGTCATTGTATGTGTGTATACGTGTGTGTCATTGTGTGTGTATATATGTGCGTATATATGTGTATATATGTGTGTATATGTGTGTGTTATTGTGTGTGTGTATATGTGTGTGTCATGTATGTGTGTATATGTAGAGGGTGTTATTGTGTGTGTGTATATATATATGGGGGAGGGGTCATTGTATGTGTGTGTGGGGGTGTCATTGTATGTGTGTGTGGAGGTGTCATTGTAAGTGTGTGTGGGGTGTCATTGAGTGTATGTGTGTGTCTATGCATATATGTATGTGTGGAGGTGTCATTGTATGTGTGGGGGTGTCATTGTAAGTGTGTGTGGGGGGTGTCATTGAGTGTATGTGTGTGTCTATGCATATATGCATGTGTGGAGGTGTCATTGTATGTGTAGGGGTGTCATTGTGTGTGTATGTGTATGAGTGCCATTGTGTGTGTGTATGTGTATGAGTGCCATTGTGTGTGTGTATGTGTATGAGTGCCATTGTGTGTATGTGTATGGGTGTCATTATGTGTGTGTATGCATGTGTATGTGTGTCATTGGGTGTATTGTGTGTATATGTATGGGTGTTATTGTGTGTCTTTACCTATTCATTTAAGTATGTTTGTATGTGAGAGAGAGAGTAAGAGAGGGACAGAGTAGGAGACAAAGAGAGACGAGAGAGAGAGGAGAATGAGAGGGAGATACAGAGTAAGGGAGAGAGAGGGGGAGAAGGGGAGAGAGAGGAGAGGGGAGAGGAGAGGAAAGAAAGGAGAGGAAAGAGAGGAAGGAGAGAGAGAGGGGAATAAGAGAGAGAGGAGGGGCGAGAGGGGATAGGAGAGAGAGGAAAGGAGAGAGAAAGAAGAGGGGAGAGAGAGAGAGGAGATGTTGATAATGTGTTTTGTGATTTCTCTAAATTTCAATCCAAATATGATAGTCTTTTTTGTTTTTTTCTAGAACTAGAACATTCCGTAGTAGGGAGTTATTTAAACAGACTTGAAAGTAATTGTGGATTAATTGCTGTGTTAATTTGACTAATCTCTGGAAAATTAACAAAATGTGGGATTCTAATTAGATAAATGAATCATTTGAAATTAAAATAGTCTTGTTGCTTGCTAGCTTTCCAGATTAAAAGGTGAATAACATAAACATAATTTTCTTCTTCCCCCCTCTTCTTTTTCTTCTTCTTCTTCTCCCACATATCCCTGAGAGGGTCATGGGAACAGAGTCCTCAAACACTTCTTCCAGCAGGTCCTGTCAGAAGCAACCATCTCCAATTGATCTGATTGGATCCCCAAGCGAGACCAGCCAAGCTCAATGATATTATCCAACCGTTTTGCTCAGGGTCTACTCCTAGTCTTCTGCTGATTGGTTTTGCCCTTAAAATCTGTCCAGTGATTCTTTCCTGAGACATTCTAACTACATGCCCATAGTATCGGAGCTGTGATCACTCAATTCAGAGAAGTAGTGGCTCTAACTCGAACAACTTTCTGATCTCTGTGCTACGTACCCTATTGAGCAAAATTACTCCAAAGATCCTTCAGCGGAGCCCCATTACGTCCACATATTCGCGATCCTATTCTTTCCATACTTAAAAGGTTATATTATGTTAAAAGAGGATTGCTGTTGTTAAATCCAATTGTTCTTTGTGGATTCTTTATTATGAGATCCAGCATATTAAGATTATCCTTCAACCTGTTCCACATATTCCTTCCACTTGTACTAGTTTCAAGCTTATTAGCTATCATCAGCACCATATACTTTCCTGCCAGATGATTGAACGTCTGAAAGTATATACTTTCCTTATGCATATTAACGGCTGAGCAGCCTAATTTGAATATCGAGTGAGTTAATCGGCTGGGCGCACCGAAAACGATAAACGGAAAAAATGAAACAAAATGCTCCTTTGTCAGTGTTGAACAAAGGGCAACAATGGTTGCTAAACACTGTATGGCTTAATTCGGGATATTTGTTTACAAACACACCGAGCATTATAATAAATGTTCAGTAAATCCATACGTGCATATATATTTGTGTGCATGTATGTATTTATATATACATACTACTGTACGTCTGTATACATATAAGTATGAACGTATACATACTTATATATATATATATATATATATATATAAATAATGGTTTATATATATATATATATATATATATATATATATATATATATATATATATATATATATATATATATATATATATATATATATGCATGCATATGTATTGTTCTTTAACACTTTAATCCATCACAGGACACACATTATAGTGATATGTTCAATGAGAGAATGTTGACATACAATAGCTGGCAGATCTTAATGGTTTACAAGGTTACAGTCTCATCCTAACTGTCATATTGCTGACCTCACACAAATCACTTTATACTAATTAACTTAAGTGCTACACACTAGATCATGAATTCTACATGGCTGTAATATTCGTAGAATCACATCATTAAGTGAATAACAAATATTGATCATTTCAAATTGCTTATGAACAATGTTAAACCCTTTCTCATATTTCTAATGAAAAACACTATTATGTATTTTCAAATAATTTTGAAAATAATCACCAATTTGGAAGGACTTAGTAATATAACCATTTTTTTTATTATTAAGTTGGTGTTTGGAACATAACTTAACAAAGGTTCTTACATAAAATTATGATGAAAGAATTTTAGAAGTTTTGTATTATAGAAACAGGGGCCAGGGTAGTTTCAGTTAGTTTGCTTGGTGGCAAAAGAGTTAACTCTTTCTAATGAAATACTATTTCAATTAATTAATGAAAAACTTTGACGGATTTACTAAAATTAATTATTTCATTACTAAGATAGAAATTTAACATATGGTTCATATACAAATTTATGTTGGAGGATTCTAATTGTGAGCATATTTTTAAGGAAATACACACTATGTTTGGTGGCAAAAGAGTTAACTCTTTCTAATGAAATACTATTTCAATTAATTAATGAAGAATTTTGATGGATTTACTAAAATGATTATTTCATTACTAAGATAGTAACTTAATTATATGGTTTTTATATAAAATAATGTAAGATTTTAATTTAAATATGAATCCTTTAAAATGGGTTGGTTTTGTTTCATAGAACCAGAGCTGGTTTTGGCTGGGTTGGTATCAGAAAGGTTAACACTTTTGTGATTATTTTTTATGATGAAATACACACTCTAGTGTTTTAATTAACTTTTTAAATCATCAAGAATATTGGACAGTTTTATTAAATAACTAACGTCTTCATTATTAAGCTTGTGTTTAGAACTTAAATTAACAAAAGGTTCTTACACAAAATATGATAGAATGCTTAGATTTAAATACAAACACTTTAAAATGGATGGTTTTGTACCATAGAACTAAAGACAGTCTCCAGTGGATTGATATCAAAAATGTTATCTAGGATCTTTTTAAACATGTCAACAATAACATTATCAGTTGCAATGACAACAACTTCAATAGCAACAACACCAATAACAACACCAACAATGACAACAACAATAATGACAACATTAACAAACATTAACAACAACAGCAATGACAACAACAATAACAATGACAGCAACAACAAAAACAACAACAAAGATAGCAACAACAAAACAACAGCATCAACAACATCAGCAACAACAAACACCTTCACCATTATAATATACATAGTAGTTGCAGTGAGATCTAAACTAATTACCTATAAGTTTGTAATGTGATATGTTACCAACATAACAACTTAACCTCTGCTATATTTGCCATTCATTATAAGCTTCTTATGAAAATATTTTATATTAGCTGGTAATCAGAAGCCATGAATTTCCTTGTAATTTACCACCAACAACTTCAAAACTAGGTTATTTATTTAACCTAATGTTATTTCCACTGAGATCTTCACTTGACCTAGACTAATGTTATCCTTCAGACACTTACAAATGAAAGTTTGTTCTTTAAAACAATTCCTCTTATTTATCTTTCAATAACTTGATGGTTTTTCACTGAACAGACACAGACGTACCTGTATGGTTAAGAAGTTTACTTCACCCCATTGTCTGATATCTTGTACAAATATCATTTATATACCCAATTATTAAGTGGTTTTTCTTTGAACGGATACAGACATTGCTATGTGTTTAAGATGTGATGGTGATGGTAATGATGATGATAAGGATGATGATGATGATGGTGCTTGTGATGATGATGAGGAGGATGGTGGTGATGGTGGTGATGGTGATGATGATGGTGGTGGTGATGATGATGGTATCATGATATCTTCATTCTGTGAGAAAATATTACATAAGATGGATTGGAGGTGGAATAATTTAATTGTGGGAAATATAAAAATATAGAAAAACATGGTAGTACTGGTAGTGGTTGTGACGGCTATGGTGGTGATGGTGGCAGATGTGATGATGATGATGGTAATGGTAATGACATGATATCATGATATATCATCCTTCTGTATCAGAAATATCCCATGGGAGGGGGGAGGGATGAGTAGGTGGAATACATTGTATCTATGAGAGATATTAAAATATGACATTATACCATATATTAATTGCATGAGAAAGCTGATGGTGTAGGAGTTGGGGAGATATACTGGAAATGAGGTGTTCTCTGTGCAAATCAGCAAATACTTCCACCTGGTCAATCCACCAGCTAGAAACAGCAGCTAAATAACCTTCTTCTCTTTCTTTGTCCACTTCTCCCTGAGAGGGTCATGGGGGCAGAGTCCTCAAACACTCCTTCCAGCAGATCCTGTCAGAAGCAACGGTCTCCAGTTGATCTAATTGGATCCTCAAGCAAGACCAGCTGAGCTTATAGATGTTATCCAACTATTTTGGGTCTCCCGCCAGTTGGTTTTGCCTGTAAAATCTGTCCAGTAATTCTTTCCTGAGACATTCTAACCACATGCCCATAATATCAGAGTGACTCTCTTATCTCAAAGCTACACACTATATTGAGTAACATTACTCCATATACCCTTCAGAGGAACCCCATTCCAGCTCTAAATAACCAACACTGATGAATAAAAGCTAGAAATAGCAGCTAAATAACCAGATTCCTGCACAAACAGAAGTGACAAATGTAGGACTAATAATTTCTACACAAACAGATGTAATAGACGTAGAACTTATGATTCCCATACAAACAGATGTGACAGATGTTGGACTAATGATTTCGAAAACAAACAGATGTGACAGATGTAAACTAATAAATTCCTAACACACACAGATGTAGGAGTAATAATGGATGAAGATTAGATTTATCTCAATAATGACTATTTTCAAATGTATTTGCTCATAAAAAGAATATATGTCTGTATATTATATCACCATCATCATTATCATTGTCTTTTTAGCATCCAATTTCCCTAGGAGCAAGGGTTGGACAGGTCCATATAGACCAAGTCAGTACTGAAGAAGGGGCACTGATCTCTCAGGTAGGCCAGGAACCTGGGAACTTATGTACAGTCTCACATTCCATTGAGTGTTCAGGAGAGGTTGTCATGCCTTTGACATGACTGGAGGGTCCTCTTGACTCTTTGTCTGGCAAGCTTTCTATGGCTGGATGCCCTTCCTCACACCTGCCACTCTACAGTGTGTTTGTGGGGAGGGGTGAAGTAGTGAAGTTGAGTGCTAGTGGAAAGGGGAGGGTAGGTCAAGTCACATTGTAATCTGCAGGTTGGATCTTCTGTATATATATACACACCAATAAATCTAATGAAGTATATATATATATATATATATATATATATATACATACATATATATATATATATATATATATATACATACATATATATATATATATATATATATATATATATATATATATATATATATATATATATATATATATATATATATATATATGAATAAAGTTAGTCCTTCATCAGTGATCTTCCAACCATCATTAGTATTTCATCGCTTTAAAGACCATATACCTCCGGTTGGTGTGAGCAACGGCTAAAAAAAGTCGTTGGGACACGTAAATAAAGGGAACATGAGTTTAAACAAACAAAAATGGTGAAGCAACGAAAAGTGAGGAAGAAGGAGTGAAGTCCCAAATTTCTATGAATTTAAATTCGGTGAAATCGTGAACGAGAGAGAATAAAGACCATCAAACCTGGTTGGAACGTAAGCAAGGAAGGAATTCCGTACAGGTCTAACGGGAGGAAGAAGGGATATAGTCTGTGATTTCGGTGAACGTAAGTTCTGTGAAATCGTAGACGAGAGAGAGAAAAAAAAGCGACCTGCCAGACCAAGGGTGTGAAAGAAAAGAATTACGCACAGGTCAAACGGGAAGAAGGAGGAGGAGGAGAGGTAGTAACAGAGAATGAGTGAGTGAAGGGTGAGGAAGAGGCTAACAGAGAGAGTGACTGCTAAAGAGGGTAAAGATACAGAGAAAGAGGAAGCAGTAAGAACGAAATAGACGTGTAACAGCGGGGAAAAAAATTATACATATATATATATATATATATATAATATATATATATATATATGTGTTGTCTCTGAAAAAAAAAATACATATATATAGACATACAGAAGAAAACTGAAAAATATAAGGATAATATAATGAATAATATTCAATGAATCAGTTTTACCAAATGTGTCTGTCAAAGTTTATAAATTAACTTTGGTAATTTTTGACATCAAAAGGAAAAATTTGTTCCTCTCTCTATGTTGGACTTAGTCTTCATGTCTGACTCAAATCAGTTAAGTTAATTTTAATATGTCTACTAGTTAAACCTCGGTCAAAACTAGTTTTCAACAATCAATAAACTAATAACATAAAAGTGATATTATTATATTATTTATTTTCAGTGACAACACAGAAAAAAAAAATTATATTCATATATATATATATATATATATATATATATATATATATATATATATAGAGAGAGAGAGAGAGAGAGATGGTGAGGGGTAGAGGGAGAGAGAGAGAAACTGGGCAGATGTTTAAATGTTCTGACAGTAATAACATTATTGAATTAATGTACTGTTTGTTGTGATTAGTTTAAGCTATTAGGTGAAAAGGAATACGTTGTTTGACAATGGATACTGTGACAGGAGTAGCTATATGGTTAACAAGTTTATTTTGCAGCTATGAGGTGCTGAGTTCCATCTCAACTGTGTGCATGGCCATATTCATCTAGGGTAGTTCTAGACATTTTCCATTCACATTCCTATAGATGATTCATCTTTCAACCCCTGTCATCATTCTCTTAAGAAAAAAAGAAAAAAAAAAGGATCGTTTTCATCATGTTTCTGCAACAAATCACAGATGGGAATTCATTGGGCAAGTTTAGCCTCAGTCAATTGATGTGGGAACCAAACCTGCTGACATAACCAAGTTAATACAGATGGTTTTCAACCCTTGATTCAGATATTTGAAGAATATCTGCAATCATTCAGGTCATATGACAGGAGTTACTGTTGACTAACATGCTTAATTTGTTCCTGTTAATCTCAGTTGGTGGGCTAGAGTGAGGTGCATCTTGAACCAAAACATTTCCCCATTGGCCAAGCTGAGACTATTGCAGAAGACACTGGTCCAGGGTGATGTACAATGGTAATGAACTAAGAGCCATGTGATTGCAAAGCAAACTTCTTAACCATACAGCCATGCCTGTGCCTGTGAAAGGGTTCCGTTTGTTTTATTCTATTTTAAAATATATTTATTAATCGGAACATATACATTAAACAATATAGAAAACAGAACTTCTAGAAGATAAACTATTCTGA